>JAPYKE020000131.1:0-397500 GCA_028554795.2 Sinohyriopsis cumingii | reverse complement strand
GTTACTGTCTTTCATTTTAATATCAAATAAGCATTTTGTTTATCTATTTTATTGCCACATGCAGTTATGGTGGAGGTAGGCACAACTTCAATTTTTTTTTTTAAAGTCTCGAGACATTTGACCTAGGAGAAAAAGTTTCACAAGTTCTGGGACATGAAAAAAATAATTACTTTATTGTGTCCCAATATATATGGTAAATATGATAATTCTTATTGAACTGAATGCCATTAATTTTGTTCAATTTCTGTTGAGGAGTCTTTGAGAAAAGTTAGTTATATGTTTATCCAATTTTCCAGATACACCTCTCCCTTGATAACTCGTGCACAACCGGGTCCACAAACATAGACCGCACTATAAGCGAGGCGTGACTTACCGAGGGACCTCCAAAAATTGAAAACAAATCGCTTTGACATCGAGAAAACCGTGTGGGGGTGTGTGTGTTTACCGGTGTTAGGGAACTGGGCTGTTTAATGACTGAATCCTCATTTTACTAACACGTCAATAATAATTTTCAATAATGCACTTTTTCTAATGAAGTTGTTTGTTATTCTGTTTAAATAACATTTTCTTCTTCAAAATATCCAACATATGAAAGATCATTCCAACTGGTTTGAACAACCATCACGTGTATGCGAAAAATCTGTGTATTACGTCACTGCTTTTTGTTTTCTTGATGATTCTGGTTCCCGTATTGGTGTTTAATAGTATCTTGCCAAATCAGTAGTCTATAATTTGGGAACTAGACTAACCATTGATACACCACCAAACAAGATTCCTTTTTTTCAAAAACACGCAACATTTATTTCGTGACACGTCTACGTCGAAACTCAATTTTTTATTGTTCAATTAGTACAATGTTAATGTTGTGATTTCAGTGGAAGTAATAATGAAATTTCTTATCATCCCTGAGGATATCTCTAAATGCCTGTTCAAGAATTCTATGAACCTTGCTTGCCCACAATGGTCCGTATCTGTGAAATCAAGCTCGATATTTTACGAAGTATTCATTTCGCTTGGCTGCCTTGTTATCTTTGATCACTGTTATGAATGAGTTGGTTAATTTAAGGTAGTTTATGTTACATACACAATAACGTTTATTACAGTGTTCGATTGATCAAATGAAGTGAGTTCACCCGACATATGACCGAGGCTGCTAGATTTTAAGTTAGTCCGATTTTTGTACCTTTTAACTTTTCTTTTATTCCACTTCCTTTTTTTAATTCAAAAGACATAATTAACATAATACAAAGGAGGTCAGCTTTTAATTCAGTGCAACAATACAACAAATACTTCCGCAATTCAGTTATCAAAGCAAGGTTGGCACTTAATTAGGTTCTCTGAGAAATGCTCGCAGACACAGCTGTTATGGTAGATTGACGCATTTTACGTTTAATTATAAGAGGACACATTGCATTTATGATGATTACACTTAAAAGGAACTAAAAGATGGAACTAGAACACAAATTTCAATTGATAAAAAAATTATATAATTTGTATTTATTTATTAAAGTACTGCCTCCACTCGGCGTAAGTGACATTTTTATTGATCGAAATTTCCTTACATATCGTTAATTGCAGTGTACTAGGAATGTCGTTTGGAAAGAAAACGTAAAAAATTGTATGAGCTATTTTTAAATTTGATATTTCATAGTGTTGATTAAAATTTCCAGGTCCTGTCTACCGTTTCCAACGATAAAACGAGCGATACATCAAAGCTTCCGTTACCAATTTTGGTCGCGATTTTCTTCAAGTTCAACAAATAGGAATAAATATTTGGGTATTTTCGGGTTTAAAAAATGGGATCCATGCCTGACACCGCATTATAAGTGGGTTCGTGAGTTATCAGGGTGCGAGTTAGCAAGGAAGTGGTGTATGTAGCCATATTGGGCAATGGATCAGAAGCATTTGTATAAAATTCAAAGACCATCATGCCGTGATGCTTTCTGTCAATTGGGTCATAATATTTACACAGTTATTAGAGGACAGCTTCTAATTTTAGTAACAATGGTCAAATTGAATCATGGTTCGACATCATTTGTGTAAAACAAGGTATTTATATAAACCTGGATGCTTTCTGTACAATTTTTGCTGTGTCGTTACAGTAACAATACTGGACGGAGGATCAGCATCATTTGTACTAATTGGAAAGGCCTTTGTACTGACTGGAAAGGCCTTGAACTCATTGGAAAGACCTTTGAGTAGAAGTTGTTTGCATTTGCAGCATGCACAATGGAGCCAATTCTGGCATACCCTCTATGTTACCTTTATGTACTGTGGCTGAAATTTCTTAGGATATTGAACTTGTGTAAATTGTGCCATATCTAAGCAAACAGCTAACCAAAATGGCTGCTCCCATGTGCTCATAAAATCAGCCTGAATTAGTCTAAAGTATACTATCTTTAGCAGTTATTAAAATAGGGAAAATGAATTTTGTGAGACTAAACAATACCATTATACATATATATATATATAATTTTATTACTGAATTCCAATGACCAAGTAGAAGCCAGAAGCATTTTTATATCTGCATATCTGAACAAAACCCAAGCTGTATACTCTATAACCCAAATTATACCCATCAATCACACACCAAAATAAAAGGGAATTAAAAGTCTTTTAATATTACCTAACACATAACATATCTTTTTAAACAGTCAGTATAACCAGTGAGAAAAACCTGGGAAATTCTTTTTCTTTAAAAATCTTTCCCAATGCAAAATACAAAACTTTGGAGTGCCACCTATGAATACTCTACTTTATCCCATTTATTGACTGGTTCCCATTCATCTAAATGATTAGTATGAGTCCTTAAGAACAGGTATTAATTAAGATGATAGAATAATGAAATGATATACAAAAATTAGAT
The DNA here is from genome assembly GCA_028554795.2 of Sinohyriopsis cumingii. Classification (NCBI taxonomy): domain Eukaryota; kingdom Metazoa; phylum Mollusca; class Bivalvia; order Unionida; family Unionidae; genus Sinohyriopsis; species Sinohyriopsis cumingii. The sequence continues at coordinate 394,634 of JAPYKE020000131.1, read as the reverse complement.
TGTATACTTATTTACAGTGATTGTACATTCAAGTACATCTGTTGCTGAAAATACAATAATATTACACTGTAGGGGAGCCGAATTAGAAGTCTACACCTAACTGAGCTAACAGCTACAAATCTCCATTAAGTCACAAACCTTGGACACAAAATCTAGCTAACTATTTATAAGTGATACTACTGATCTTTTAGGGTTATGTTCTTCCTATGTATGTTGCTAAAGCAGGGATCCTGAAATTAAAATGGCACTTGACAGACATTTTTTCCTTCAAAAATTAATTTGGTACCATACATTTGTGAAACATTAGAAGGACATATCATAAGTTGTGACAATCACTATGGTCTGATAATACAAACCCGTTTGTTTGTACCCCATACTGATTTCAAAAACGCAAATGATTAATGTGATAAAAAGTGCACAGAACTAAGTCAATTGAATCACTGATTTATAATTTCTAACCTGACTTTGACCAGAATGGCACTAATGCTGGCATCCCCTGCACCATTTCATGCTTAATGGACTTTCCATACTAACAAGATGCCATATTGCGTACACTATAGGCTAGTTTATTTCCATCAGACAACATAATGATGTAGTTCATCCTGTTCAGCAACTGCTGAATAAATGCGTAAATCACACAACGTTGAGAGTTTGGAATTATATCCCTCTGCATACATGAACATAGAAATTAAACCACTTGTTAAATCAACATAAAAAGCAAATTTGTAGTTGTCATTATTTTTCTTTTGCTTGATTCGACATTGTAAATATCGGAAGCCGACGACTTATTATGTACATCTGTTGTCATGATACACCCCTTTGCTGAAAATGGACTTGTCCAGAAACTGGAAATGGATCAGAGCATGTCCATCTATTACACTGAAAACTTCTGTTAAGCATGAAACGCGCATAAGATGACGGTGTTAGGGCCACTCTACTCAGAGTCAGGTTAGAAACTATAAATCAATGAATGAATTGACTAAGTTCCTTGCACTTTTTATCACATTAAATGTTTCCATTATTTAAATCGGAAGGGGGCACAAACAAATGGGTTTGTATTATCAGACTATAATTTGCCTAATTAGTATGGCAATTACCTAATTACTAATTTACCTACTTACCAATTTACCTAATTAGTATGGTAATTACCTAATTTGTATGGCAATTACCTAATTAGTATACAATTACCTAATTACTAATTTATCTAATGATAAAATGAAACAGATAATATGTGTCATTCCAGTTGCTGCTCTTTAGTACTAATGTTATCCCTCCATGACTTAGACATGTTTCCCCTCAAACTAATTTTTAAAAATAATAATCTTTTCTTTTAAAAACCTATACAACAGAATTTCACCCAACAGTCATTTTCTCAGCTCAACTGTTTTTATAAATTAATTAATAACTGACAACAAACTGACTTACTACTTCAAATGTATGTAACATTGGTAAAGTCAGATGACAAAGTTTTATTTGACTTAGTCTTGGAGGCTGATTATAAATGTTAGCTGTTGCTGGTAGTCTCTTTTTGCCTTAATTTGGGTCTATGGTTTTGTTCTAAATGTATGGTGTGCTGACAGAACATGACAGAACATAGTTAAGTAACTGGTGGGAGGGAATAATGTAATGTCTGTAGCATAGACACTTAGGTTTCAATTACAGTTTAGTTTTTTTTTTATGAGTCTAGGAGATAAGCTGTCGCACCTGTTTTGTCTTGTACTTTGTGGCCATGAAATGTTGAAACAATTGGGAAAATATAATGACTAAACAAACTTAGTCCGTGATACCTCCATTGACTGTCCGACAAAGAATCTGTAAAACAGACCTCGTCACCTTTGAATTATGCTTAGATGGCAACACCTTTCTTGACTGTCCGACAAAGAAACAATTTGTAAACCAGAACTTTTTAATTTTACTTGGTTATGGTGTTTATTTGTGAATTTAATGATTAAACAAATTAAAGACCTTTTGATATAATGATACTTGAGATATCCTAAGACCGATGTCCAGTTGCTTTGAGTACGTGCTGAACAAAACTTTTAATCCAACAGACATATCCATCAAATACAGTGATTTAAGAATCTCTGTGCTACAGCTATGTGGACTCAAGAGCAGAAGTTAATAAACAACTGCAGAGATAAAAATAAAAAAACCATATATAAACAAGAAATTCTTCTTTCTCCAGGGTCATGCTAAATTTGAGTCACAATAAAAATTTTGAGAGCCGAGATGACTTGGTGGTTAGCATGCCACAGTGCAACTGAAAGGCAGACCTGCCAACCCTGACGAGTCTGTCTCAGTAAGGCAGTTTCTTCTGTAAGTTTGACCAGTTTTCAGTAAGGTGTAACAAATTATCATAAACTGCTATTGTAAAGCTGGAAAACATAATTAAAAGTTTGGTATTCGGAACATGCAGCGACGATAAACTGAAAAGTTTGTAAAGTACGTGTATACTTTATTTACCACTAGTACAGTTGCAAACATTTTAGTTCCAAACCCTATGCAGCTCAATGTCATGTTGCTGTCTCCCAACTTGACATAATTCTTGGAAGTTCTTTTTCCATTTCACAAGATGACGGCAATCGTATTTCCAACCACGAGTCATACTTGAATTGGCACATGATGTCCAACAAACATAATTGTGCCCCTTCTAGCTTTTATTCATAAGAATCTTAATATTCCTTTTTATTTTCCCTGTGTTGATTATTAAAACTTTTCAAGAGGCAAATTTTCCCTTTTTGTCTTAAACATGAATCGCTTGCTGGACGCCATTAAAAAAAATAATCTATGATCCAACAGTTTGATCATGCAGATGCTTTGCATGAACAAACAGGTGCAGTTTAAAGCATCTGATGTGCTGCTGTAAAGTTAGTCTGGTTCCCTGACCAATTTCATGACTTCTAATACGAAACCCGGACCCAAATTAAACACGGATGAACAAATTTTCCAGATTATTTGGCAATGAACATTTCCCCATAGTTTTGCTTTTATGCTGTAAGTCTGTATTTTAATGGTAATTTTCCTAAGACTTACAGCAAAATCGTGAGAGTTGGCAGGTCTGGAAAGGGTGTAGCTTCAAATCCTACCTCTGGATTATCCCACTTTGGTTACCATGGTATACCAATTGTCTCAGCACTAAAGAACCTATTTATGTTGTTGTACTGTAAAAATCATCAAACCAAACCAAACCAGATCATTTTGAAGTCATATTTCAATATGTGTAGCATGACAGGGTGAATACAGACAGACAATGTAAGCTTACCTTGGAGGGTCCCTTCCTTCAAATGGATTATGTTCTATGAGGGAAGTGATGTTCCTGTCATTGGCAAGCAGTTTGACTCCCAGATGGAACAGCCATGGATTATGTTGGTAATTCTGCAGGAAAAGAAAAACATTCTGAACCTCATTTCACAATTTTTTGCTTGTTTTAACAATACTGCAGTTGTTCTACATATTGAATTCGATTTTGTATTCGTAAACCTAAAAGTGACTGACATTATGATGTGTAGGCCTAAGAATAAGAATTCAACTCCTGGTGCAAACTTCCTGACCTCTATGGAACAAAAACATAATGGCAAAGGTGATTAGAGAAAGTAAAGGCTCTTTTGCTGACAGCTTTTACCAATATTAATCAATATGCCAAGAATAAATGCCATATGAGGTATCAATAATATTTGTCTATGCAGGCTTACTATGAAAAAAAGAACTTTGTTAAATTTAATGTGCTGTTGTGATCTGCTATTTGAAAGTAGTTGTGCTGATATCAAAACAAAACAAAAAAAAAACTCACAGCAAATTATTATCATAAAACATCTGGATACAATGGAAAGACAGCTGGGTATAATATGTTTAATAGTACTGCTCCTAACATGGTCACACACAAAAAAGAATAGCATGGGCAAAGTGACCATAACTTGTAACTCCTGAGCCACCCTGTTCCTAATCAAATCAATATGCATGGATGAAAGTTGGCAAAAACAACACTCCTGAAAAGTAGGCTGGGGATCAAGGGGGCTGCCTATGTCTCCTTGTGTGCCAAGGACAAAGCCATGGTGGTGGTGGTGGGGTTATAGAGGGGCAAAGCCCCCCAGTAGCTAAAAAAGGAGTAATTTTGACACCAAATTTTTGCAAGAAAATTGTAAATGAACAATCCTAAATTCAGATTCTTTGATATGATGCATACATCCGTTGAATCATTAATACATACATTTCTCATTGTAAATGTTGAAAATAAAAATTTGCTTCCTTTATCTATAAATATGAAAATTCAGGAACTGAACATAAAATTCAAGTAGAAATATTTGATACATTATAAATCAGGATATATATACAGTGTAACCCCGCTGTAACACATCCTGCGATAATGCAAATTCGGATGCAACATGGTTGTGGCGTGGCTCCCGAAATTTCATATAGTCATTCGCACATGATTTTTTCTTCTTCAAAGTACGTGAAATAGTGCATAAAAAATGTATTATCATTTTGGGAAAGAGATCATGTATGAATTCGAATATAATATGATCATGGCATTGTTCCTGAAATTTTAAATACATGTACTCGTGTATTTCTTGTATCCGGAAAAATATTTTTTTTATTACAAGTACAAGAAATAGTGTGTCAAATGTTTATTATCATTTGGGGGAAGAGTTCGCGTATGAATTTGAATACGATCGTGGCATGGCTTCTTAAATTTAACAATTTCACCAGGTTCTTGAAGTGTTATGCCAAAATAAACATTATTGGAAATGTTACTTATTACTGAGCCATGAGTAAAGCCAATAAGTCGTCTTTGTTATTGTCTTCAATTAATTCTCTATACAATCGTTGCTCAAACAATAGCCGACATGTGTTTCTTCTTTAACTGTATGCACAACTAAGTAGCAGACAATGCGGTGGTTGATAAAAGATTCTCACAATTTAATAAACATCAAAAAACGAAAGCCACCAACATGCTTGCTGGGACTGGCGGTGTTATTAGACACAATCAGTTGACCAGTAAATAATGTCCACTTTATTAGCTGGAAATTGAAAGAGTATGAAATTGTACATGCGTTCAGCTTAAAATTCTTTATAAATTATAATTTATTTGGTTAAATGTAGTTTAAGTAATACACAGTGCATCCTTCCCTGGCTCTTTGCTGGGCCCCTCTTTGTCTACTATGGTTCTCTGCCCAGACATGATGTCATAGCAGCCAATATATGTTAATAAGCTAGTAACTAAATTTAGATACTTGTCATGTTGAACCATTCAGATGATTGAGTTGAAGCATGTGATCAAACATTGTCAGTTAGGCATCATTCATATAACTGATACACATGTACAGATGCATTCCTTTCAGTGCAGAAGCTGCATTTAATTTTTAACATTATTTGTGGAAAGAACCACCCTCCTTCCCTCCTTCCAACATGTTGTTCATTTGGGACATTTCTTGCATAGTGTACCATTACAGCTCTGTTCTAGGGGCCCTTTATCAAATTGGCTAATGTTATTGCCATTGCCAAGTTTCATGAATTTACAGCTTTGCTTTTGACCCCCTATTTGTGTCAGTACTTAAATGTACTCAACTATTATGCCCATACACTTCATACCCACTTCCTATGGTGCATGTATGGAGTATTTGGCAGATATTTGCTATTATAGCAATCCTGAGGATCAGACTTATCGAGTTTTGGTTATCAGTGTCCCTATATACCTTGTATCAGCCCCTTGCAGTTCCACATAGAGGTGTCGGACACTCTTCACAACCCTACAAACTCCACAGTCTCTCTTCCTGAGGTATTCCTATAGAAACAATTCAGGGGCCATTGCCAAGTTTCATGCATTCACAACTCTGCATTTGACCCCCAATTTGTGTCAGTACTTAAATGTACTCAACTATTATGCCCATATACTTCATACCCGCTTCCTATGGTGCATGTATGGAGTATCGGCTGATGTTTGTTATCATAGCAATCCTCTGGATCAGACTTATCGAGTTTCGGTTATCAGTATCCCTATATACCTTGTATCAGCCCCTTGCAGCTCCACATACAGGTGTCGGACACTCTTCACAACCCTACAAACTCCCCCAAGTCTCTCTTCCTGAGGTATTCCTATAGAAATAATTCAGAGCTTGGCTGGTGCAGTGTGCTGTGACAGGACTTGCCCCCATTATGCCAAAGATTATTTATATTTACAAAAAAGTTTACACTGAACCTATGTATTGTGTGTTATTTAAAAGTATTTTTCACATATTTCTTTCAAAATATTCACAAAATCTGAAGTAAAAGTTATATGCACACTGAAAGCATGTGTTGTTTGTTAATTATTCTTGCTGTAGTCATTCAAAGGAATAGGCATACAAGTGTTAGTTATTTAGAACTTACAATGGATAAAGGTACATGTGCATATGCATTTCGCATATGAGAAAATTTTAGCAGTATGAAACTTGTACAGACACCATTCATAGACCCTGGAACGTAATGAACCATACAGGTGCTTCATCATTCTTAACCTAATTTTTGCTGTTAATTTTTCCCATTGAATTCAGACACATAATGATCTGTGACAAAATTACTGAATAGTTTAAATATGTATGCAATTTTTGCAATGGAATTACATGTATTATGGATTAACTGCATGTCACAACGGTATGATATCAGACAGTAGGTAAACGGCGTGAATACTCTGTTCATGCTATATATTAGACATTGAATTCAGACACAATGATCTGTGACAAAATTATTGAAAATTTTAAATCTGTGTGCAATTTTTCAATGGAATTTTATGCCATGACGGCATGATGGTAAATGTTGATACCCTATTCATGATATACATTAGACATGAATAAACGTATATGTGCCAATGCGTTGTTCTCTGAAAAAAGTAAAATACTGTAAAACCCAGCACTAACGCAACCCCACTATTAACATGATCCAATTTTTTGGACCCCAATTAATGCGTTATAGCGGGGTTCCACTATATATATATATATATATATATATATATATATATATATATATATATATATATATATATATATATATATATAATAATTCAGCACCCTCTATCTGCTATTATTCCAATGAGGAAAATGTAGGAATCAAATAGCAGTGGAATATAACAACAGAGTTGTTCAGGTTTCTATGGAATGAAATATGAACTTAGTCATTCAGCAGAACACATATGCAGAGCAGCAAGTGAAATGAACACTGCATGCAAACTTCTGCTTGCTTGCTCAACAGTAAGTTTATAATTTAGTATCTCTAAGCAATGATTTATTCCCATGCCTTCCAACCCCTTTTACCCCCTACCTGTCCACCCCCAAACCTCAACAAATTTGCATGATTTTGGAAGATCAAAATTCTGAAGACAAAATTTCTGCCATATGATGGAGAAAATTCACCTATGAACGTGGCCTCCAAACAGATGGAGTGAGCTGAAGAGGACAGACCAAAGGGCCTCTGCATACTGCAGCTTTAGTGAAGAAGAATGCATCAAGGTGTTTCTTCTCATTAGATCCAAATACCAGGAATCAGTACAGGTGCATGGCAAGGTGTTATGTGCAGTCCTATTCACGGACATATATCCACAAATGATTATTGCCAGCTTTCTTTTCCAAATGAAATATGGCAGAGGATACCAGACCAAGCAGAGATGAAGCAGCAAGAACATTCCTCATAATCTTGGAGGTCACTTGAATGATCTGTCTGTCAATTTTAAAGTATACTAGGGGCAGTCATTAAATGGCAGAAATATCTTTGTCCAAGTCTGACACTTCCAAGTGAGTCCATTACCAATGCAGCAAATATGTCACCTACAACTGGCTTTCTGACAAGAAGGTCCTAGCTTTCTCAATTCCCCCAAGTTGGGTGGGAGTGGTGCACTCAGACAGCCAATATCTGATGAACTTCTTTGACTGCAGTCTTGAAAGTAAGCTCAGTCTGTTCCATTGCTGGTTTAGACTGCAGTGGCAAACTGAGCTTTTCATCATCTTGTACCTCATCCACATTTGGGATGTAACATACCACATGGTAGTGATGATGCTCCTTGCTGCCTGGTGTGAAAACTATCCACTGGGTATGCCATTAAAGATGGGACTTCCAGATACAGGAGAAAGCATGACCCCAGCAGTTTTGATGTGTGGCAGACAGCTGCGCTAGGCTGGGCCAGACAATAATAACTGTGAGCAGCTGACAAGGCATGTGTGATCAGCGTTATGCAAACGTCTGGTGTGGTGTGAAAGCCAAGGCAATATGTGCTGTGTTGAGATGGTTGACTGAATGCATCGGATGGCTGAATAAAACCAATCTTTACAGTAAAAAATGTTCTTCTATAATACTTACCTGATCATGATATGTTTGGAGTACTACTACCTTGCAAATCCAGCCATCCCAGGATAAAACATTTTAGTTAAAAAGTTAAATGTAATCTACCCACATTAATGGCAGTTAGATTGAGTGATCTCCCCTTGATATTGGAACTGGCACCAAATCATGTGAATTTTTTTAGTTACTGGTGTGGAAGGCGCACTCTGTCTGTATCTAACTGTGGCAAGTATGGGAGGGTGTATTTTTATTATAATTGGGTAAGTATTAGAAGAAGAAAAAAAACCCACTAAAAATGTTTTCTTCTTCAAATACATCATCTGATCATTAGGAGAACAGGTAATGGGGGCGGAGGTAGAAAAATCCCCTTACCCAAGAGAGACCATCTCCAGTCTCCTAAGGTGTGTGAGACAGCTAATAGATAACCCAACTGGCGAACATGTCATATGTTGGGGAATGACTTTGAAAGGGAAATAGTTTCCATCCCAAAAATCCAGTTGAAGTTGTGAAGCTGTTTCCTTATGAAGATGTCAAATTACCTGGAAAGAGAACCTGTCGAGCCATGAATATAGATCCAATCAGATAAAGTTAATCCTTTAGGATGAGCAATTTCTGAGATAAAAGCTGGAGAAATTTCCTTGGATCTCCATTCCAAGGCATGGATAATAACAGAGAAAGGTTTGGTTCATATGCAATGTTTGTGGCGATTGTCCTATCTTTGTGAGCCGAGATGCAGAGAAAATTCATTGATGTGAGGTTGTTTTCTGGAATGAAGAACAAATAATTAACTTTATCCAGAAAGAAAACATCTGTGCTGACATATCATCCTTTCCTGTCATGAGGAGTAAGAAGAGGTTGGCTATGGCAGTATGGATGCCTGCATAAACCCGTACAGAAATTTCTCACAGATTCCGTATGAAACACTTATGGAATCCGTATGGAAGAGATATGGACTGAAAAACTTATGGAATCAGGCAATTTATTCCATATCAATTCCATAAGTACTTCACAGCAAGTGAAAATTCCATATGGAATAAAGTTAAAACTTTAATCCATAAGCACTTTTTTCCATATGGAAAGCAGGCTCATGTATTATAGCATCGTGGAAAATACTTTCTGAGGAATTAATAACCTAAACTATCTGATTCAAATAGAAATATTGGTGGGAGTTAGAGTACATGTATATGTCAGTGTAGATGATGTGGAAGGATGAATATATACTCATATAAATTTAAAGAAACACATGTATGTCAGTTTTCTTTAATTTATTTCCACTGATGTTTAAAAACAAAGACATGACCAAAAAAAGTAGAGAAAATGTAAACATGATCAGAAAATAATATCTGGTAGTACAAGCATAGATGAATCTTTGGACTTAGAAAATTTGGTGCAAGGTGGATTTTGGGCTTGATCTGATGTTTATTCTGAAAAGTAATTTTGTTGGCTTCCTTTTAAAATATGCTCTACAAAAATCATACCCTAGTGAAAATGTGACTTAAATTTCAGCAAAATCAATGAACATTTCTTGACATTCACTCAAATGTCCTTTTTCACTAAAATTATGGTATTTTAGGAGATTTTACCAAAATGTCTGAAAATATCAGTGAAATTTTGTGATTGAAATTTCACCGACTCCGCCAACATTTATGAAAAATGAGTGGGAATTTGTGATTGAAATTTCACTGAGAGTTTGTCAACAATTCTAAAAATATAGTGATATTTTGTGATTGTAATATCACTGACATTTTAGTAAAAAATATCAATAAGGTATAATAAAATTTATTTTTTGTTTCTTGTACAATCTGAATGATTTTCAGCAGCATTTATATTCCCTGTTTCTGATAGCTGTAACTGTATTGTTTATTTTGGGCACAATAACTTCTTTCCACATATTTCTGTATTATATTTCTTTATCAAATTTTGTTATTGTTGCTGTTGTATTTTTTTAAAACTTAATCTGGATTTAACTGCCCTCAAACAAGTTTTCTTGTTTTTTGTTTTAAATCAGAATTTTGCTTTTCTCCTGACCTGAATCTGATTTTCCTCAATACTGACCCTTTTTTTAATATCTCCGAAAGTTTTTTAAATAATGCTCTATCCTGTCCCATTCTGCAACGAGCTTTCTAATAAGTATTTGTTCCATTTATTATTTAAAGGATGATCGTTGTAAAGAGCTTTCTGATTGGTCAAAATTTTGTACTTGCCCAATGAATCGTTGCGTAATGGAAACTGATGGGAATGCTAAACATGGCAATTCGAGCGGGATACAAGTTTGAATAACCATTTGAAAAATGTGCGACAATGAGAACAGCTTGAATGCAAAGTCGATGGGAACGTAATTGGTCAGTCTGTATGAAAACTGAACGCCAGGATTAGCATTTTGCTTTTTGTGCCATAAACAGCTCTACATTAGCGACTAACGTGCTAAATGGACAAGGAATTGAACCAAGATGATTTTGAAGTTATATAACTCAAAAGTGATTAACTTCCAGGATGAATTTAAGGAGGACAATGTATAGATCGCTGGTGGGAATTGTTGCGAAACACCCATGTCTATCAAAGATCGTCACGACTTTGCAGAATTGTCTTGGCCCACACGTAGAATCATCGTTCAATATTGTGAGGCATTATTGTGTATATTAATTTATTATCAAAATATTCTAGGTGTGTTGGAATTCAGTGTAAAATAAGAATACTTATATCATGATAAACGTTTGTCACGGCTGCTTATGGAACAAGTTCTAATTCAAGAGACCACAACAGCATTATAGTTTGTACATTAATCAAAAATCAAGTTGCAGTACAAGTGACATGGCAGGCTTCTAGCATTTCTTCTTGTCATGTCTCAAATGGATGCTTTTCTGTAATTTTGCATTATTTTCAGTTGAATTTTTCAAAGCAGATTAATATTTTATATTGTATATATGTTTATGTGGTCACAGATGCATGTGCATATGTTCCAGGCTTGATACTTTGATTTTTAAAATCACTTATTTAGTGTCAAGCAGTGATTAATCTACCCCTGTGTCCTGCGTCCAGCACGCAAAAAAAATGGCTGGTACTCATTAGTTGTTCATATGTGCATTCCTTTGGACGCAAGAAATTTTAAAGGAACAACAATGTGCTTAGTATACTGTGATTTTTGTTTAACAGGACCTTCTTTTCACTAGGCAAATATTATCTTTGCACTGGTCATGTGGTACTCACTCCTTAACAGTATACTATTATGGGATGTCATCAGTTCCCCTCATGTTTCCGGTTAAAATGCCACCAAAGAAGATGATGAAAGCTGACCCTAGGCAAAGGACAATGGATATTTTGTTTCATGATTCAAATTCCAGTGATCAGCAGCATTTCGTTTCTTCATCTATGTTCAGGATGCAAACGTATGCTCAGCCTCCAGTGTAAGGTATATATTACCAAAAGTTCGACAGTTTCAGCCGAAGTGGTTAAAAACGTACTCATGGATATGATATGACAATGGCTGTGCAAATAAAAACGAGGACTTTATGTATTGTGAGATATGCACAGACAATAAAAAGGTAAATGGTATGAACAAGATTGCTAGGAACAGAAATTTTCAAAATTCAACATTAACCAGACATGCCGATCTTGCTGACCACAAATTATGTCTAATAGCCCCAGAGTTACAAAATAACTTTGAAAAACGTAGTGCAAAGCTCATGTCAGATCAAGACAAAGTCATAACTGCCTTACTGAAGGTTGTTAAATGGATGGTAGATGAAGACATCCCACTGGACAAATTTAAGTCTTTTGTGAATCTTTTACATGAATAAAATATCAATTATGAATCTTCAGTGACTGCCAGTGAGCTGCTGGAGTCATTAGCAGAGTTTGCTAACAATGCTGTAACTGTTAAAATTAAGAAATCTCCTGTGGTAACATTACTTGCAGATGAGAGCACTGACATTTCCAACAGGAAAAGGCTGGTCATGTTGCTTAGATATTGAATGAAGACTTTATTCCAGAGTGTCATTATGTGTGCAATGTTGAATGCTTATATGCCACTGGGAAAGGAATTGCTGCATCCGTTATGAAAGAAATGTCAGAAAAGGGTGTTCCAATAGCAAAAATAATGAGTTTGGGGTCAGACGAAGCATCTGCTATGATGGGCAAGGAAAAAGTAGCAGCTGCAACATTGAGAAGGGAAAATCCTCATATGCATAATGTTCACTGTGTTACCTACAGGTTGGCACTGTGTACCTCCCAGGCAGCAAAGAAAAGAGAACCGTTAAAAAAGCATCAGCAACTACTGACTGATCTTTTCTACTATTTTAAGGGAAGTAGTCAACGTGAGGGCATACAGGAGGTTTTAGATGATCCATGTCTCATATATAAGGAGCTCCATTCAGTGAGGTGGTTGTCTTACTTTAGTGCCCTGACTGCTGTATGGAGAACTCTTGATAGCTTGCTTACCTACCTGGCTGAAGCCAGTCACAACGACCACAAAGCTGGAAGGATGAAGAAAAAGATAGCTACTGAAAGGTTCATATCGACAACATACATGATGATGGATGCAATGGCTCCTGTAACCATTCTCAGCCAGTTCTTCCAGAAAGAAAATGTGGATGTGGCCCTTGTGAAGGTGAAAACTGATGAGTGTATTGCTGATCTGCAGAAGGTATATAGCTTTGAAACTCCATACATGCAAAAGCTCCAGGAAGACCTGAAGGGCAATAAATTTAGGGAGCATCATCAGATCACAAAGAACAACTTCAGCCTGGAGAAAATCACTAAACTCTTCACTGACTCATTAGTTGAGAACATTCAGTCTAGATTTCCAGCAGATGACCTATCTACACGCTTTGATATTCTTGCTATGCGACCGATCAGCATGATGTCGAAAACAGAAGTGGATACATATGGAGATGAAGAGACTGACAGACTGTGTACATATTATGGAAAAGCAAAAACTGTACAATGGGAAACTAACAGAAGTATTGAGAGAAAAAAGCATCAGAATCTGTTATTGACTCTGTTAAGGCAAAAATAGAGTGGACTTTCCTTAAGAAAGTAGTTCTGGCTGAGAAGTACCCTCATGATGTGATGTGTAAACTGTGGCATTTAATTGACCACCACCACAGAGAAGATTTTCCAAACTTGCTCAAGTTAGCAGCACTTGCACTAACTTCGGCAGTACATACTGCTGGATGCGAGCATGGGTTTTCTGCCCAGAATGAAATCCTGGTTAAAGCTAGAAACAGGCTGAATATAGAGACTCAGCACAAACTGATGGCTGTAAAACTATGTACTGTGCCGTTTGATTACAAGTCAGTATTAAAGGCCTGGAGATCTAAGAAAGACAGGCAATTTATGAACTAAAGTAAAGTTAGGAAGGAGGTGATCTTGTAGTTAATAATGACCTAGCTGTAATAATTCTGTATTATAAATTAAAGAAAATTAATGTATCTCAGTGTGTTTGCCATTTATTAGCAGAATCATTGTACTTGTTACATTTGAGTGGGACTCATTATCTGAATATATGTGAGTCCTGGGACTCTTTGGGATGAAATTGTAGATTGAACACTGGTCAAGCCAGATTCTTCACATGTCTATACTGTAAATAATGTACATAACAGATAGAAGGCCTCAAGGTAGATTAGTTCTGTAATTAAGTTACCTTCTCTAAATAAAGTCATTATTATTATTATTATTATTATTATTATTAACTCCCATATCTCTTGCCTTGGATGTCATATAATTACAACATCTGTAAAACAAAATCATGCAAACTTAATATTACCTTGGTTAATAAAGTCCTGTTTAATTCATATTCATTATTAATCTGAAACCTTCTGAAATGTATGAAAAATTTCTGAAACTTCAGTAAAATACTATATAATGATCAAAATCTTAGTGAAATCTCACAAAAGTTTTAGTCAAATATTTTGTGAAATCTCACCAGACTTTTCAGAGAAATGAACAAGACTTAAGTGATGCCATCATGGATTAGGCTTTGTATGCGAGAAAGAAAATGATGACAAGAAAAACCTTGATCTTATTTGATAATGTCTGTCAAAATAAAATTTATGATCCATTTTAAAAATTATGGTGACTATTTATCATTGATTCCCAATAATGTCTAAGAATCATTAGGCAGTTTAATAGAAATCTGAAGCAGATTATTTTTTATGGTTTAGACAGAAAGCGTTTAAAAAACCCGTCTGAAATCCACCTTAAGTATGCCTGGAAAATTTTGTATGGGATGAACTATTACCACATTCCATATGAACTATTTACAAATTCCATATGGACCATTTACAAATTCCATATGGTATATTTGCCAATTCCATATGGACTATTCACAAATTCCATATGGAGTATTGCCAAATTCCATATGGATTATTCACAAATTCCATAAGGAATTTTAATTTTATTCCATATGGACAACCTACAGATCTCATGGACTAATTAGCATGTTCCATGAGATTTTTCATATGGAGTACATATGGAATCCATAATATTTCCAAATGTGTACACTGAAATCCATAAGAGTGCTTCAACTATAGAATAAAAATGTCCATATGGATATTTTTGTAAAAGTACGTATGGATTCCATATCCAATCCATGTGGAAAATTTCATGCGGGAAGTGTTCTTGTGCACAGTACTGTAAAAATATATTCCATTGCTTTCATATGCCTTTAAAGTGGAGGGGCCAACTCACTTGAGTGATTTCTCCACCACTGGTTGTGAGGACTGTTTGTTCCTGAGGATGTACTTTAGGAAGATGCAGACATACAGGTTTAGCAATCTGTGGGTTGAAATGAAACACCAGCCATTGTGGTTGCATAAGGCAATGAGGGAAGATCTTATTTCCTGATATTGATGAGGTCATTGATCCAAGATTTCCCCTTGAGTGAAGATGTGACAATAGATTTTCTTGCTCTCAGTATCACCTTCAAAACCTGAGGTGTTGGAGGGTAAATGTATACCCTTAAGCTGTTCGAGTCAATCACTGACTATACAGGCCTTTGGATCCAGGACTGATGAGATAAAGGTTGAAAGTCTGTATTCCACCTTTCTGCAAATAGGTCCACCATTGGTTGTTCTCACTTGGCACCTATTGAGTAAAACCAAGGGGCCATGAGACCATTCCACTTGTATTAGTTGGTTCTTGAGGGAGATGAGTCTAACAATACATCTAGCCAGTTTAGGACATGTCGAACTTGGATGTGGATTTGTCATTGAAGACACCACTTTTGAAAATTCCAAACAAGAATACAAAGGTCTGGGGATTTGTTTCCACCTTGCCATTTACGATAAATCAACATCGTGGAGTTGTCAGATGGAATGAGAACTCCATTCTCATCTAGGTTCTCCAGCCACCAATGAAAAGCTTTTGGAATAATTTTCATCTTAAGAATGGTGATATGTTAACACTGGCATCTTTTAATGATAGGAGACTTGTCTCCCCAGTCCTCTGTGTTTACATTTGTACAGACTGTGATTGCCTGAGGGTACAACTTTTTGTCATCATAATCACTACTCCTTGTCTGTTGTAATACTAAACAGCCCAATTTGCATGGCTTCTGCAATTTTAAGTGAAATATCTTCTGCTAAACACCTAACAATATTAGATGATTTTGTTCTTGCACATGCATATTTTCTGAAACTTTGGAATCGGGAAACATCCATTTGAATAAAGGACCAATGTAGTCTTCTACCGCTAGGGGTAGTCTATATTCTTTTGAGAACTCGGTACATAACGCCTCTGCATTTATAAAATTCATGTCCACAATTTAGCTCTGCTGTAAAAAAAAAAAACCAAAAAAACCCAAAAAAACTTAGTACTGGAGTTAGGAAAACGAGCCAATTCAAGGTTTCTTTCTTTTACCACGATGACCAATATTAAAATCCTTTACACACAACCTGCATGGGGCATGAAGCTGCCCTAGAATGGAATACAGTAATATGTAGTTCATGTATTCATCTCTGAATCGATTTTTCATCTTTTCTAATCCACTGTGAAATTATTTGAAAAACATTTTTGCTCTAACACACGCATCAAATAAATCCGACTTGACTTTTAGCGCCAAATATATACAGACTGGTTCTGTACCAATTATCAATTTGAACAAAGAATCTGCGAGCAATGATTACAAGTTAGAAAACCAGTCTGTTCTCTCCTAACTAAGCCATACTGCTGCTATAAATAGAAACCGAGCTCAAAACTGTTAGGAAAGTACATGCAAGTCTATGGACAAGTGTACTCTTATATCGTAGTTACATAGCAGCCGTCTTTTCTAGAATATGGTCTGTGGGATTAATGGGATGTTAATAAAAATGAGAAAACAAATTATTAAAAAAATTTTTGGAGGGGGGATATACCGAAAACGCATAATCTGAATACATTTACGCGTAAGGCGTTAATTTTGTGGAAAAAAGTGTAATGATTATGCCAAAAGCGTAATGGTTGGCATGTATGATTGTGATGAGCCCAAGGAAGCGACCTAGGTATATGATGTTCACTGCTGCATTGAGCCACCCCAACAGGCAAAGCTATCCTCTAGCAAGTGGACTGTTCCATATACACAATGAAGCACCCATTGTACTAATTCAATTCTCGTTTCTGTTTACCTGAGTGATGAGTTCCAGACTTAGATGACCAAAATCTTGAAAATGGTCAGAAATGTCCTTGTTGACAAGGAAACTGAGAATGAGGAGAATAACAAGGGATATCATACTTTCCTCTAAGATATAACTCACCTGCTGTTTTGAATCACAATTTCCTGGAAGCTGTGTGAGTGAGGACAAAAAGTCACACCTCTTTAAAGTCGACACTAACTGCATAGTCTCCTTAATGGATGGCATTTAAAACCTGTTGCTGCATTCCATCGTGAACTAAGGAGAGCATATGAGTTAACTAACTGTGCTTAGGGCAATGACAGAGTGAAGATTGCTGTGTTTGTAGCTGAGGGAACCACCTATATGATCTGTATGGTTTCATGGCATATCTTCCCCATTCAACAGCAATGAATTAAAGCCTTCTCCCTGCTGTGATGAGACGGTCATGAGAATGATGTCATTTGTGATAGGGAGGGTCTTGTGGAGAGAAACACTGATGAAAACAATTCCCCTCCCTCTGCCTCTTCACCACTTTAGTTTGGGAGAACTGTAATTTTGAAGGTAGTAAATTCAGTGGTAAGGCTTGTGTTCTAGTGATGTCCTTGTAATCTTTTGTTGATTGTCTTGCAGATCACTCCTCTGTAGCTGAGACTATGAGGGAATGAAAGAAGGGTGGCTTGTTTGCAGATTCCATCAACCTGAACATTAATGAGGGGATTAAATGACTAAGATTGCAATTGTAACTTGGAATTATGTTGGTCTTAAGGTTGAGGCAGAGAACACTACCTTTCATTCCACCAGTTGTAAGTTCATAGCTGCTGTTACAGCCTTGGCCTGAGTATGTTAGGCTGCTTTGTTGAAGACACTGGCCAAACTAGAACAGTGAGCCCATGGCCATGACTTTACACGTCAACAGCTGGCTATCCAAATGGAAAACTTGTGTGGGTGGCTTGTAGATTCATCAGCTACAATTTGAGGGGGGCATCTGCGAGTTAAGCGTCTGTAGATGATTGGTAACTGCCAGAATGTGGGAACAACTGAAAGCAATTCTTCCTTAATCAATGATCACCTGATGTAGGAAATGTAGACCAGGCAGGTGTTGTAGAGAAAGGAGGACAGAACTTCGATGGAAGTTGGTAGAAAACTTCTTCAGTCCAGGACTGAAAGGCTAAGGCTTCATCCATCCAAGTAAGGTCTAATAATGAAGAGGGAACTTAAGAGCAAGTTTTCCTCATCACAGGATAAAGGTAGTGAAGCCAGTGTCTTACCTGCAAAGTAGCTGGAACAGAATGTGAAGATGGTGGCTCACTATATTTACAGCACATCATGAGTAAGATCCCATTACTTCCAAGGCGTTGCTATGTATAGGCTCTTCTGGGTGGCAATTGGATGAATACAAGTGAAGCAACACCTCTTGGATATTGAAGCACCAAACTGGACCTCATACACACTATGCAAGTTAAATCGATCCATGAGTGCCTGTATAAACTGGACATTGTCTACAGGAATTGTCTAGTGCCACTATGCAGATAGAAGGATCCAACGAGTGCCTGTACAAACTGTCATGCAGCACTATGCAGGTTAGGGTGATCCATAAAAGTGCCTGTATAAAAACTGGATAGCATCTGTAGGAAATGCCTAGCAGCACTGTGAAGGTTAGACTGATCCATGAGAGTGCCTGTATAAACTAGACATCATCCTCAGGAAGTCTATTGGGGCACTATGCAGGTTAGACTGCTGTATAAACTGGAGTCATGAAACTGGGTTCTTGGGTACTGAGGTACTAAGCTGGGCATTATATGCTGGAAATGCCTACTGGCACTATGTGAGTTGTGGAACTTGACAAAGTTCATTCTTCGAGTAGCTGATACTGTATGATTGACCATGGTCATGGGCCATTGTGATCAGGGGTATTTGGCCAAGTCCAGTGGTTTAGGATAGGGCCATCTTGACTGGCATGACATTGTCCGGTTTCTTGCGGTTGGAACAGGGTACAGGATATTGATCAATTTTTTGGTACTTTCTAGTTTAAGAAAATGGGATCCATGACTGAACCCCATGTTATAAGCCGGTTCATGAGTAAACAGGGTGCGAGTTATCAATGGAGTGGTGTATGATGCGTTCAGCCTATGCCTAAGACTGGACAAGTTAAAGGGGTGGAGCGTTGTGTGTTGGGGAAAAGAAGTATTAAGAAATACAAGAAATTCCACTTAGATAAACCAATCGAAATACAGTATTGGGGGTTATTTTTAACTGTACATCAAATAAAATCATATCAACTGCAGACACCCATTTCACAATTAAATTTGCATAATAGTAGGCATTTCTGCTGAATTGCAAAAGATGATGATACGATGGATGCATGGAGAAATTACATGCTGCAACATGGGGGTAAAAAAGTCCTTTTTCTCACTGAAGCACTTACTAATTGGCAAACCCTTTTTACCTTTGTTTATTATTGCTTTTCGTTGTACTAATCCAAAATTTATTCATGTGACTCAAAGGTTAGTTTTGGTTCCCAAGCATTCAGTGCCATTTTGGCGATTATGGGCATAATTTATTAATTTCCCATTGTTTGCCTAATTGCTAAACACTGTATACATACACACTTGGCTCCATGTTCTTTGGTACCAAAAAGTTTTATTTGTATTTATGTCAACTTCTTAAAAATTATAATTGGGTGAAAATATAATGAATCTGTAACTAAACTGATGAACAATATTCGTGTGACATTTTGTCTGTAGTCTTTGTCAATTGGATTGAAAAAATGTATATTACCAAATAAATAAAATCTGCATGAACTTCAAATAATACATATAAGTCCATCACCTACTGAAAATATTTAAGTGATTACACTTTTTTCATCACTTTCCTCTGTCTATTTGGTAATATTACATGTAAACTCATCAGACGACTAAACCAGCAATCCTGAGACATTACATGCTTCAAAGAGCCTGCAAAAACATTTTCCCGATTAGGGACCAAGTATTTAAATGTAACATGTCATGGTCCCGATTTAATTATAAAATTATTAATATGTTTTTTTCTTCAAATAATCATGTCAAGTGCAATTTTTTAAAGCTAAATCCTATCTTATCCCCACCCCAGTAACACAAAGAGAAAGCACACAAAATGATGGTGAGAATTGAAATAAATTTGTCTACCAAGAACTATAAAGTCATCTGTTAATCCATACTACAGGATTTTGTTTTCTTTTAAAATAAAATGTGTTTATTACATGCAAGCATGAGAAAGAGAGAGAGAGAGAGAGATAGAGCCTAGGTATGTATATTTGGGTTGCAAGTACTAAACAGGCTGGCCTAGCAGTTGTTGCATTTTAGTCAGTTATGTGTATATTTCATTTTGTGGGAACATGTTAACAGTTCAAAAATGTGTTTATTACATGCAAGCACAAGAGAGAGAGAGAGAGAGCTTGTGCTTAGACATGTATATTTCGGTTGCAAATACTTGCAGTAATTGCATTTTGGTCAGTGATGTGTGTATTTCATTTTGTGGGAACATGTTATGCAAATGATTTCAAAGTGACTGCCAGAATGAAACCTGTTAATACTTACATGTGATTTCTTTTTCATTTTTTTGGTTTAAAATTAGAATCTCTCTCTATGTAATTAAAATTATTATAATTAAACTTTGTGAAAACCTAAATTGTCGCAGCATTCTTTGCTTGGAAATCTTTAACCGCTCACAATAAACATATGTGATTGCATTTGGTTGAATCTTTAAATATTAAACAGCACTGTCCTGCAGCTTAGCCAACAGTAAGTTCCACACGCTGCAGTGGATGTCCACCATTATATAATTATATTGCTGTGATTTCTAACTTGGGCAATAAAACTTAATCCATCCACTAGAAGCCATGATGTGGGCTATTCACGACAACCACAAAGTCATGTCCATAACAGACACTTCGGGAAAAGTATTAGGGTACAACATGGGAATGTGGATTTTCCGAAATACACGATGCATGTACTGTACACATGTAGAGTGGTTGTCAGTCTGGTTTGCCCATGATCTAAATCTGTATGTCAAAAATAAAGCAGAAAATATATCTGGAGTGTCCTTATAGAGCTAAACAAAATGAGAATTACCTATGAAAAGGGCACATGTGACATGTACAGGAAAAGTAACAGATCATAAATATTAATACTTACTAAATGGATGCTAAATTAAAAATTCTAATAAAAAGTTACCTGTAGGAAAGGCCAAATGACCACATATAATTAACAAGATGGCCACTATCGCTTAACCGGTTTGAAGCAGCTGTTCCGTTTTTTAGTGCCATTTTCATGATATTTGTGCTTTTTGCCTGTTTTCATCTTCGTTATTGTGTTCATTATGTATTGGCTTTTAAATTTGTATGTGTTTCTTCATCTCCTTGTTTTGGAAATGAGAACAATTAGACTTTTTCTCAGCTGTCTTGCTCCACTGTTTTTGAACAAACCGCCATCACGTGTTACTCGCCAGTCAACCCGTTTATGCTACGATGGACCCTCATTAATTGCTTTAAATGATCACTCCTTGGCTTTCCACACTACATTGTGCTCTGGACTAAACGAACTGGGACTACATTCATTATTACCTAAATGTAAACAGAAGAGAAAAAAGAAATGTTGTTTCAAAGCTGGCTGGCATAGTACAGGAAGAAGAATTCCAGTTATCTCCCTTATTTCGGCTCAACAATTTAAAACAAAATTTGACCGTTAATTTAGATAACCTAATTCAAATCCCTATTAATTCGTCAACCTTTGTGTCAAATATCCAAGAAACCTCTGCGCATTGCATTATCCAGTCAGCAGGACCACCGGAAAAGCGCACAGAAATAATTAATTTTATCAACGACCAGAGGGGCCTTGAGTGGCCGAGTGGTCTAAAGCGCTGTCCGTCATGGATCACTGCCATCTCACCTCTATCTGCATGGGTTCGAGTCTCGGGCTCGGCAAATGTGGATATGTGAGAAAGCTTGCCGGTAGCTTCTCGTGGGTCGGTGGTTCTTTCCGGGGTTTTTCCGGTTCTTCCTCCACCATTAATACTGGCCGCCATGTATAGCCTATCTTGTGCTGAAAAATGGCGTTAAACCCTATAACAACAAAAAAATCAACGACCAGAATATTTACGTATTGTTCCTGATAGAAACATGGCTAAAAGCATCAGGCGATAAGCCCAAGTGTGCAGATCTAACACCCACTGGTTACTCCATCAAGTCGTTTCCCCGTAATTCTCGCAGAGGTGGAATTGCTGTCATCACAAAGAACTCGATAAAACGTCTTAACCACACCATAACATTCAATTTCGACCACACATCATTTAAACTAGTCCAAACCACACTCACACTGGAGCAAAGGTCAGTCCATTTTTTCTGCCTATATTGCTCTACTCCTAGTAGAAAAAACAGGTTGGCTGACTCTCTCTTTTTGGAGCAGTTTCTGAATCTCCTGGACTATGGAAATTCGATAGGTGGCAACCTGATTATTCTTGGAGCTTTCAACTTTCACTTTGACTGTCCCGGAAACTCAAATACATCAAAACTTATAGATTGCATTAATGTTTTCAACCTCAAACAGTCAGTTAACCAACCCACTCATAAACATTGTCACATTTTAGACTGGATTGTTCATAGACCTGATGATAACATTCTACAGTCCTCCCTGGTATCCCATGACCTTGCATCAGATCACCTCTGCATTATATGCCATCTTGACGTATCAGCCCCTAACCCTCCACCTTTATCTGCTACTAAGAGAAACCTCCGTATGATAAATAGAACTAAACTAATGCACGACATCCAAGCTAACCTAACAACTTGCTTACTGCCTACAGCAGAACAACTTGATAACTGCCTGCGTTCATTACTTGACAAACATGTCCCAGCTACCAAGTGCAGAGTATCAATTC
Organism: Sinohyriopsis cumingii; assembly: GCA_028554795.2. NCBI lineage: Eukaryota > Metazoa > Mollusca > Bivalvia > Unionida > Unionidae > Sinohyriopsis > Sinohyriopsis cumingii. Next base: position 371,826 of record JAPYKE020000131.1, on the reverse strand, counting down.
AAAGGTGTTCTCCATGGTAGAGCAGTGTTAGGGACCAGCTTCGCACTGCTAAAAGAGACCACCGTAAAGCTGAGAGGCTTTGGCTTTCCACCAGACTCACTATTCATAAGAAATCTATGAAGCCGCTAAGAAGAATGTCACAAATATAGTCCATGCTGCAAAATCAGCCCACTACACTACTAAGATCATGGAAAGTTCCAGTGCAAAGAGCTCTTCAAGATTACTAACAAGCTAACGTCAAAGAACAAATCTACAGCACTGCCAACTACCTTCTTCTGGACATGTTTGCAAATTTCTTCCATGACAAAGTACAAACCATCAGAGATAAGCTTGACACCACAATTTCAATTGACTCGTCGTCACCATACAGCTGGGATACAGAATTTGAGCGGCAACCATTAGCAGCATTTTAACCTGTCTCTAAGGATTTCGTACATACAATCCTGATGAACAGTGCGCCAAAGTCATGTGAACTTGATCCAATTCCAACATCACTGCTGCTTGAGTGCTTAGATCAAGTATTGCCTTCACTAACTGATGTTATTAATAGCTCTCTCTCTCATCCGGGGAATTTCCATCATTTTTCAAAACTGCCATTGTAAAGCCTCTGCTGAAGAAACCAACTCTAGACCATAACAATTTAAACAACTACCGCCCAGTTTCTAATCTCCCATTCATATAAAAAATCTTAGAAAAGGTTGTTCTATCCCAGCTTGTATCTCATCTAAATTCAAACAGTCTTTTTAGTAATGTAGAATCTGCATATCGCCCTTGCCACAGGACTGAAACTACTCTTCTAAAAGTAGTTAATGACATTCTCTCTGTGTTGGATAGCGGAAAGATTACAGTCCTCACCCTCTTTTATTTGTCTGCAGCATTTGACACAACAGACCATGATATATTACTTCACCGTCTCCAGCATGTATTTGGCATTCATGATAAAGCCTTATTGTGGTTAAAGTCCTACTTGGTCAACAGGACACAAATTGTATCTGCAAATGGAATACACTCCAGCCCAGGTGATCTATGTTGTGGTGTTCCACAGGGGTCTGTTCTTGGACCTGTTCTCTTCATTCTGTACACTCAATCGCTCTCCAGTGTCATAGATCATCATCCAGTGTCTCACCAATTGTACACTGATGACACTCAAATATACAAATCTAGCCACCCATCTGAAGTTGATGCTACCATCAAAGGTGTAGAGAGATGCATTTCTGATGTGAAATCATGGATGACATGTAACAAGCTGCAGATGAATGATGATAAAACTGAAGCCATTCTGATCACAACAGAAAGACTTTCCCATTCACATCCTTTACCTCAAACAATAAATATCAGCAACACCAACATTAAATTCACACAATCAGTATGAAACCTAGGTGTTACTCTGGACAGTACTCTCACACTGCACCAACATGTCATGAACATATGCAAGGCTGCATATCTTGAGCTGAGACTCATCAGCTCAATTCGCAAATATCTTTCAGCTGATGCCACTAAAACACTTGTGTTCATTAGTACTTTCAAGACTGGACTATTGTAACTCAATTCTGTCTGGTTATTCTCAATATCTGCTAGAAACTTCAAAACACAGCTGCTCGGATCATACTTAGAGTACCACGATCAGAGCACACCTCCCCGCTGCTCTGTACCCTACACTGGTTATCCATTCGATCCAGAATCAAACACAAAATTTGTTCTCTGTGCTAAGTTTCACTGTCGGACTCTAGTCCAACATACCTATCCGACCTCACCCATGTGTACACACCAGCAAGATACTTATGCTCCTCTTCTGACAATCATATACTCATTATTCCCACTATGAAAACAAAGTCATATGGACAGTGTTCTTTTGCATACCAGGGCCCAGCAACGTGGAATGAATTGCCCACTGAACTTAGACATGAAGACACAGTGATCACATTCAAGAGGGTTCTCAAAACTCACTTATTTCGACTGCAAGAACAAACTTAAAGACCTAATAATGCTTCCTACCTTAAATATTCTCAGCATGTTTTTTTAATGTTTTCTAATTTCATGGTGTTTGTTTTTGTAATCATGGCATTATATGTTTTTTATGTTATAGGTGTTGTCTAATGATGTAAAGCGCTTAGAGCTTCTAAAGATTAGGCACTATACAAAGTCCTCGTTATTATTATTATTATATACAAGTAAAATCACTGTAGCATCTCTTATAGTAATGACAAAACAATACATACCTGTTTGTATCTGAACTTAGCGATAAATTATACAGCAATAATATGAGTTTTCTATATCAATCACCAGACATGGACCACTAAATTACAACTTTAGCATACCGTGGAGGTATGTACCCAGGGTGCCAAAGTATAAAGACAGCAAAGTGAAAAGTCAGAAACTTTGTCATCAATGAAAGAAGAACAGGAAAGCTGGAAATTACAGATGGAATATACAGTAAAACCTGTTTTGCGAGACCATTCCTTCTGCCAACAAAAAACAATCTCTCAAGACAGGTGGTCTCTCATATCAGGCTTGTTCAAAATGACCAGTTTTCAAGGTCTAGTTTAAGAACATTTTAAAGAAAAATAACCACAATCACTGTACATATATTCTATTCTTTATTAATAATTCTTGCTAAAATATTGCATGCATCCATCTGAAAAAAATTATAAAGCAATAAGATATACTTCCATCATAAACATAAAATTAAATTTACATTTGAAGATCCCATGTACATGTATTAGCATATGAAATTGTTTCTGATTTAATCCTTTTCCTTTATAACACACTAAATTTGTTTTACCGATGCTTAAACCAATATTTTGATAGTGGCATGCTCTTTTTCACTTCTTTCAGTTACAATAAATATTTTCTCCAGCTTTACAATTTTTCTCTTTTTAGTTGTAGGTTCTTCCATTGTTATTAAGGTACAAGGTGTTAACATTATTAGTGCTCAGTTGTAATATCGACTGTCAAGATGGTTTTGACCAGGTTAAGTGCTGGGATATTCTGTACATACTTTATACCAACCTCTTTTTTGTTTTAGAACGTATAAGTGGTCACTGGATTAAATAAAGGTCGGTGGAGTTTATCCCTATTTTTGCAGTGCAGTCGTTCATAGCAGTGTCAAAATGCATATTTTGCCAAGACATCGTGGTTGCTGGTCATGTTCAGCAGGTGGTAGCTCATGACGGCATTTATATAATAAAATCAATCTGCATTACGATTGTGGTTGGAAATGACAGGTGGTCGCTCACAGCAGAGGTCGCTCATAACAGTTTTTACTGCACTTTCCTACACAGATGAAAGTCCTCCGACTTTCTTTAAGGTAGAAAACTTCCAAAATACTTGTATGGATTTTGTCTGTACAGAGTATGCTACTTGGCTTGAATGGAAGCAGTAATTGAAGAATTTGCTGGATTTGGCACCAAATTCCAGTATCAAGGGGACATCACCCTATCTAACTGCCAGGTGGGCAGATTTCTTTTAGCTTTTCAGCTAAAACGTTTTAGCCTGGAAGGTAGTAGTAGTTCTCCTAAGGTATTATGCTTGAGTAATGTATTTGAAGAAGAAATGAAAATCTGTTGACCAAGAAGTGATACGATTGTCCAGCAGCACAGACAGGTCAGCAGTTGGGACAGCATAAAAGTGGTACAAGTCACTGAAATTATAGACGCCTGACAGATGAGGCTGATACACCATGCACCTGGTCTTACCAGCACTAAGTCCAAGCACTGGGTTGCTAAGGGGGAGGGGGGGATCATCCCCTATGTCTACAGGTAGGATGATAACCTTGTAGCAAATCTAGTGGTCACCTTATGGTCTGTCTTTGCATCTGCAACTCCCACAATAACTAGACAGGGTCCATATGAACACTTTCCATGGCATGTAAAGTGACTATAACTATCAGCATTACATGGGGGGAGGTTGTAGTGCAATCACTCTATCCCCCATAATACTTGCCATTGATTTTGGATTCATATGGGTGCTGAGTGTGTCTGCATCTGAAGACTTGGAATGCATTCTCTTCTCTTTGCCATTGATCTGCTTTCTTAAGAAACCCAACAAGACCCCCTTGGACTATACACTTCAAACACTAAGTTTAGTATATAAAAGACACATTTTAATGTCTTCTGTAACTTTGAACTTCATATACTTCTTGTATTTGGACATCATTCTACCTGTGATACATTGAAAGAATTACCAAAATACAAAATATAAAAATGACTTAGTTGAAACTTGCTAACAAGAAACACCTATAATGAAAATATTGCAGTGTATCCTATAATTTCCAGAAATACAAACATGTAAACAGAAGAAAAGATCAACTGATGACCTGTTAAAAATGAAAAATTTACTAAAATTTAAAATAAAGTAAAACTTTAAAAAAACTGACACAGAGTAAAAACAGAAATATTGAAGCTGGATGATCAGAATTTTTTTCCAATGCTAATGTATTCAGGTCCTCCCACGTAACACTGACATTTCAGTAAAAGCTTAAAACTGATCGACAAATCTGATATACGAGTGACCAAGTAATGATGCACAGGGGAGGTGATCTGTAAAAGTTGCTTCCCTTTGCATATCTTTAAAGACAGAAAAGACGTCAACTTTTCAGGAAAGTTGGATTCAGGATGTAATCAAATTTTTTCCTAACGTGACTGGGTAATGTATTTGACAGAGGAACAATTAAATTCCATAAATGTAACCATTTTTAACACTATAATTGATTTTGTGGAATAAAAATTGTGTTCTTGATCGTGGGGAATGAATCTATCTTTACCTGAAAAGCAGCAAACCACATGAGCCAGTCCAACCTGAAGTGGTAGGGTGATATCAAACATGGCCACCGTGTTATATGGCCAGGCTTGCATTTGAACTCATATTCTTCCCACCTGACATTGGGGTCATAAGGGTTGACAGAATCTGTGCCTTGAAATATTACTTCAGTCCTTTCTTTTGTTACACTGAAACATAAAATATAGTCTGCTGTAAATTAAAATTAAATTAAAATTAAAGCAAAGTTGAGAAAACTCCTTGTTGTTAGACAAAACACAATCCTAACTAGATTTGTGTTTGTAAAACATTGCAGATTCAGAAAAGATAAGTCCATAAAAATTAAAATAGGTTCAAAAGATATATTTTTTATGACATAATGTAAATATCATAAATGATACATAATATCACCAACCTATATCTGTGTAGGAACTAGTAGGATAACAGGTACCATAAGCGATATATAATATCACCACAGTGTGTCTGCACAGAAACTAGAAGGATAGCATAGGTACCATAAATAATACAAAAGACCACCACACCATTTTGTACCATAAATGATGTATAATCACCACTCTGTGTCTGCATAGGAACTAGTAGGGTAATATAGGTACCATGAACAATACATAATATAATCACTCCATGCTTAACAGTTGTTTGTGTAGGAGCTAGTAAGGTATGGTTAACCAAATAGTTTAAATGACCCACACCAAGTAACCTTTACCTTTGGACAAGGTATGTGAATTGAACTAAACTTTTTTTTCTTATTTGATTTACCATGACTGTGACCTTTACATCAGAAAATCTATACGTTTCTTTATTTTACCTAAGTGCAAGCCATCCACAAAGTGTGGGCAAGAAACTTACTCTGAAACAAAAGCCTTTAACAAAACCCATTTTTCTTGGAGTCGCAATGACCATGACCTTTGACTCCCAACTTCCAGACTCTATGCTTAAGACCTCAACAAATTTTGGTCATAATACATGGTATAAAACTAGATTCATTATACAAAAACTATCTTTCTTCTTTCATTCAGTGTATTTGACCTCTGACCCTTCTACCCCAAAATCAATAGGCTTCTTTCTAATCAAATATATAAACTGTCCCCAAACATTGGCAAAGGTATGTGGATGAAAATTGAATTTATTTTGGAAGAAACCATTTTTGATTTATCTACCAGCGACCATAACCTTTGACCTTTTGCCTCCAAATCAATATGCTTCTACATTGCTCCAAGAGCAAGCCATCCACAAAGTTTAGTACAGGTCAGTGATGTAGAACTTAAGTTATTATGTGGAAACAGTTTTATTCTTTCAGTCATAGTGACCTTTACCTTTTGACACCTAAACTGATGGCATTTTTTCTTACTCCAAGTACAAGTTATCTATGAAGTCTGGTCCAGGCCTGTGATACAGAACCAATGCTTTAGTGCAGAAATCATTCTTCTTCTTAGATATAGGGACCCTGAACTTTGATCGTTTGACTCAAATGCTGACAGGCCTCTTCCTTGGCCCATATGAAGGCTGTTTATAAAGTCTGGCAATAATAAATTGTAGAGAACTCAAGTTATTGTTTAGAAATGAAATAGACTGATGAACAAATGGATGGAAGGATGTAATTAAATGCCTTGGCACTAAATAACCTATTTGTGTTGCTGTGCCATTAAATCCAAACCAAATGATCTTGCTATACCATTTTAATCAAATACCAGGCAAATGTGATGCTATCAGAACACATGACCTCTTTTTGTTGTCCATCAGATCTTTGTGTAGGACTATGGTGATCCGATTTTAATCAGATTGGGATGTTTCAACATAAAAGACAATGCAAAGGGATTATAACTAGCTAAACATGAAAGTCTTTCAGGAGGATAAAAAGTAAAGAAACTATGTACACAAGAAACTGATCAAATTGCAGAATGATGAGTCAATATAAAATACACCCACCCCACAATGATACTGACATCATATTTAAAAATGTAATAAATTATAACAGGTATCTGATTTTATAAATCACCAATAAAATGAGTGACCGGTTTATGTTCTCTGCTCAATTTCAAGTGGTTCATCCAAGGCAAGGTTTGCTGTGCACCCTATATTTTATTAACAGGAACAGCTCAACACTGAAACCGTAAACCAAAATCTGTTGTTGATCAATGTGCTGGCATTACTTTAACTAATGTCTACACTGACCTTAGTCCTACAATGTAAGACATAAATTTATTATGTATTTATTTATACACTAATTATGCATTTATAAATTTATTATGTACGGAACAGTCATCAGCATCGTAGTGTCATAACCATCAGTGCTGTGTTCCAACTGCATCAACTGTGGAAATGGAGGTGAAATTTTCAAGAATATCTCACCAAGTTGGCAGCCATACTGACTCAGTCTCAAGGACTGGCATCTAAATGCTTTATTCATACTATCCTTACAATGATGCATTTTTCCCTTATAACAATTAGTCCAGTCACAATCCAGTGGTTGTGTTTTTAAACTGGTTAAGAGTGACGGTAGCTGAGGATTGCTGAAGTTGTTTGAACTAGTCCATTTTCTTTAATAAAATCAATACGTCTGAACACAATGATCCAAAAGTGATCAGAATATTGTTAAAGAGACTCAACCATTTTTTCAAATGAATTCAGCATTCCCCAGCTACCCACTGTTCTTCAACCAACAGACATGCAAGAAAAAGTCATCAAAGTATGTGTGTGAAATCTGGGTTTTTAATGTAGCATTAACAATTTTTCAGTCTCATTGCTATGATGTTTGCAGTGAGGCAGTTTATAGAGTTGTCTAACACATGGGCATCATGCTGCAGACATGTAGCATCATGTCTCACCCAGTCACATTATCCTGACATCAAGCTGGCCAGTCCTAACACTAACCTCTTAATGCTGATTGCCAAGCAAGGCAGCTGCTAGCACCATTTTTATAAGTCTTTGGTATAACTCAGCTGGGGTTCGAACCCAAGACATCCTGTATCCATGGCAGACACTCCAACCACTTAGGCCACCAGAGTGGTCATCAGAGCAAGTATAGTATAGATAAACCAATACTCAATCCATATTCAGCTTGTGACACACAGAAAGCACTGATGTAATTCACTGTTCCATAACAGAAATGCTGTACAAGAGCAAAACAGGTAATTTTTACATTTCCTGCGAACAAAATATCTACAATGCATGACAATTTGCAGCCAAATTCTTATTTTTTATGTGATTCATGCCTGCACTAATTCAAAATTATTACATTAAATTTTGCATTTTAGTAGTCTTGTCAAAACAATATCATAGGTGCAACCATGTAATAGGATAGAATAACAAAATAATGTTGATTCAAACCTAATTTTACCTTCCAAAAGCCCCATAGGTATTGACAAGCCTAAATGGATCAAAGGATGTGTTCATAGCTTGTCTTGAAGACAGAAGGTTCTGAACCACTGGTATACTCAGGTATGCTATCAGGACCCCCAGGCCGATGTTGAAAACTCTACGAATGTAGTTACCTGCATTAATATAAACAATGAAATCTCAGTGACTAGTTATACACAATTGTACTTTAATAATAAAATGCTTCTCTCTCTAAAACAATATAGTATATTCTCTGCAAATTTTATCCAACCTTTGATCCCATGTGTTTTTAATGTTCTTTTATTGTGAAAAGGTTTATAAATAAGATACTACTTATATGAATGCTAACGATTCAATGACATGAAATACTGCAGAGCCATCTGGTGGTACAAGTCTGGATTCATATATTTTTTTTTACCATGCTCTGATGTGCAGTAAATTCTGGTTGGACACCCATAAATGGTAATCATTTGTCTCTGGTGACCATAATGTTTTGGTTCAATCAGTCTACTCTGCAACAATTTGCTTGAGGAAGCAACATCCTACCATGCATATCTTTGGTAATATGGGGACCAATGTAAGATGCAGAGCAACTTGCAACAGTATAGTGTATTTATCTGTTATGTCTCTTATTTCAAATAATTTCTTCATTGTAATCTTTAGTTACCTACATAACTTACTTTATGGTGGACCCCTACCCCCAATCATCAAAACGCCATTTTATTTTTCTATATATTTAATTTAGGATAAATAGACAAGTTAATTTTAGTCTTTTCACACTTCCAAGAAGTCGAAAATCAAAAGTGATCATTGGTACTAAGTCCTTTTATTACTGAAAAAGTGCACCTTCCTTCATTAAAAGTGCCTCTAATGGTAGAAGTGCCACTTCCTCAATTAAAAGTGCCCACAATGCTAGAAGTGTCTCTTCACTCATTAAAAGTGCCCCAATGCTAGAAATGTCCCTTCACTCATTAAAAGTGCCCCATATGCTAAAAGTGTCCCTTCACTCATTAAAAGTGCCCCTAATGCTAGAAGTATCCTCTCACTCAATAAAAGTGCCCCTAATGCTAGGAGTTCCTCTGTCCTTCATTGAAAGAGCTGCCAATGCTAGAAGTGCCCATTCTTTTATTAAAAGTGCCCCTAATGCTAGAAATGTCCTTTCCTTCACTAAAAGTGCCCTTAATGCCAGGAGTTCCCCTGTCCTTCATTAAAAGTGCCCCTAGTGCTAGAAGTGCCCCTTCACTCATTAAAAGTGCCCTTAATGCTAAAAGTGTCCCTTCACTCATTAAAAGTGCCCCTAATGCTATAAGTGTCCCTTCACTCATTAAAAGTGCCCTATATGCTAGAAGTGTACCTTCACTCACTAAAAGTGCCCTATATACTATAAGTGAACCTTCACTCATTAAAAGTGCCCCTAATGCTAGAAGTGCCCCTTCACTCATTAAAAGTGCCACTAATGCTTAATAAGAAGTGTCCCTCTTGTCCTCTGTAAAAATAATTACAGGACAGATCACTCTAACACTTACCTTTAAGAAAACCGATCCATACAAAATCTACATTGGCTGGATTCTTGAATGCTGCTATATACTAGTTTGCTTGTGAAGCTATTAAGATATTATGAGTCTATGATTACACAATCATTTCTACAACACTTCATTTCCTAACTGAAATATTATTGTTCAACAGAATTTCTGGAAGAGATAAATAATGCATTTTATTTAAAGATCAGGCAATGTCAGTAGTTAAGAAAATTCTTACAAACATTGAGACTCCGTGATTTTCCATCCTTTTCACCCTGTTGTATTTTCCACACTTTATAAAACACGGACCCCTGTTGCCCTGAGAACATCCAGGCAATGCTGGCATCATCAAAACATGCCAAACTTGGCAGTATGGTCAGCCAATTTAGAAAACTGAGGTTACCACTTATAATTAGGACCACCTGTTGTAGCAAGAAAAACATTAGATATTGAGCATTACATGAATTGTAAATCAATCACTTAAAACAAATGTACCATATATATTCAGTTGTAAGACCAACTGCACACTGCACAGACACAGACATGACATTACATAATGTGCAGTAGATCTGGGTCTCTGTAGTTTGTTAGAAATAATCAGTGGCAAAAAGAACACAGACCCTAAGCTGCCACCATTTTACGCAATGGCAGATAAGGGTTTATTTTGTTTGCAACTGGACTCAACTTACAAGTGGTATATACGGCATGATCAAAAATGAGGAAAGGTTTTAAACTCAAGGGTTTAAATTTCTCTTTGGTTTTGAAGCAAATATTCTCTTTACTAGAGCAGGGTTCAACAAATTTTGTGCCCAGATCCTAGTGTTGTTCTGATTATCGATTATAATCGATAATCAGTTGGTTGGGTGAACCAATTCGCTAACTGATTATGAAACGCCATAATCGGTTGCATGGTAAGGGAGACAACTGTGAAGCGCCAGACACAGACTAGTTCCCTCCCTTTGTTTGTTGGGAAGAAAACCGAGGATTCCGAACAAAAAATTTAAAATGCCACTAAATATCATATATGTGCCATGGATGAAAATGATCCCAAAACAATATATCCATATCCTGGAGGAAAAGCTCGTTCTCGCGTTTGGACATATTTCGGATTTTACAAAGCACAGGAGGGTCCACCGACAAAGGAGAATTTAGATACGATGAAGGTCATATGCAAAATCTGCAGAAAGGAATATGCAAACAAAGGTAGGTCCAGCTATTTTCATTGAAATCAACAAGGCGATACATTTGGTTCTTTATATTTTTGGCAAACACATACTCCAATACATACTGCAAAAAATGAACAGTATTCTAATTTTATTTTGGTGTTACACAAAAACAAAATTATCATGTGATATGCCTTACATTGTATGACTGTGGAAACAGTATGATATAAGCTTTCCGATCCACTACAGTAGAGCTGAATTATTTATTCCCTTCATAACTTCCAAATATAAAACCATACTTCATAGTTAGAAACTTTTAGGATAAGTTGGAAACAAATATAAACGACAATTGCAATTATTAGGAGACAGATCACCCTCATATAAAATAAATGAGCTGCAATTGTAAAGTTACCACACACACACACACACATAAATATATATATATATATATATATATATATATATATATATATATATATATATATATATATATATATATATATATATATATATATATATGTGCATGCTGTCTACATAACGGACCATGCATCTGGTGAATGTCGTTTCGGAAAAACGTTTCATGGCATTCCAATATCTAAAATTTTTAATCAAGTTTTATTTTCATTAAATTGTTTGTGTACTGTGTGCTTTCCTCTTATATAGCATGTGTTGTTGTCGTTAAAATACTTCAAATTTCGTTTCATAACAAAGCTCCATGTCATGATTATGGTTGAAATACATAAATGATCAGAAGATTATCCTGCTATTTAGGCATATATGACGGAAAAGTGATATCTGAGGTTTACTACAGATGTTCCCTAAAACATGCCACTATTTAAAAACAAAAGAGCACATTTTAAAATGTTGCAGATTAAATTTAAAATATATGTGCAAGTTTAATATTAATTTAAATCCTCCTTTTCTTGTCTCATTTTTTTTAATAATTTGATTCAATTGATTTAATATACTTGTGCATAAATTATTTGTTGTTTGCTTTTATTTCAATATAAAAACATTTATTTCAAATACATTCCAGGCAATACAACAAATCTGGCCTTTCATCTTGATCATGACCATAAGGAAATGGGATCAACAAGAAGTGCTTATGTTCCCTCCCCACCCAAACAGACTAAGATTGATGAACAATTTAAGAAGCTAACGGAGAGGATGTCAGCTACAAAGCTGAAAGAAATGGATGATGCACTCTTGAAACTCATTGCTGGCAAAGTTCTTCCGCTGAGCCTCGTTAACCATAAATATTTTAGAAACTTTGTGATGCTTCTTAATCCAAAGTAAATTTTGAATGATAACACCATAAATTATTAATATTTATTCAAATTGACAGTGAGAAAACAAAAAGTGTTAATCCATTTGATTCTAGACGTCAACACTGTAAGGTGTTGAATTTTGAATTTTCATACCTAAATTAAGCAACGTTTCATTAAATATAATGCTGTCCTGTCTAATTAAACATTACATAAATTCATTGTTTTCACTATATTTAGACACAAGGAATATTCCAAACTGAATAAATGTTTCAAACTTTACATTTTCAGGTATGAAATTCCAGGTCGTAAATCAGTGTCCTCCAAACTAGCTGAGAAGAAAGACCAGGTTGAGAAAAAAGTGAAAGAGGAACTACATGATGTTTTGGATATAGCTGTTACTCATGAAGCATGGACTTCATTAAATACAGAAAGTTATAGTACAGTGACTGCACATTTTATTTCCAAAGATTTGGAATTGAAAAGTGTTGTGTTAGAAACACGAAAAGTTGAAGGCAGTCACACTGGGGAAAACATAAAAGAAAGCCTGTTGGCCACTAAGAGGCAATGGAGTCTTCCAACACCAACCGGAGTCACAGATAATGCAGCCAATGAGATAAAGACTTTTGATTTACTTCAGTGGACTCGATTTGGCTGTTATGGTCACAGAATCAACCTTATTGTGAAAAAAGCTTTAGCTATACCAGAACTGTCATGAATCATTGCAAAGGGGCGCAAACTTGTGACCTTTTTCCATCAAAGCACGAGCATAAATGATTTGTTAATGAGTAAACAGTAGTTACTACTTGACGTAGGTGCTAGAGGACACAAGTTCAAGATGGACGTTCCAACTAGATGGAATAGCACTCATGACATGCTTGAATGACTGCTTGAGCCTGCTATTATGGCTATTATCAGTGACCCAAACATCAACAAGTCAGCAGCTGCAACATTGAAAAATTAAGTCTATACATTTGACAAACAAGCATTGGTTGAAAAACTTGTGGAAGTTCTCTCACCATTCCTGAATGCAACAAACAGTGTTTGCGGAAACAAATCACCAACCCTTCATAAAGTTATCCCAATACTTCTTAAACTTACCAAATGTATAGAAACGAATGTTAATGATCTACCTCCAATTGCCAAATTTAAAGATGTCATGAGACAAGAACTTGACAACAGAACACAGGACAAAGATCTAGCTCTGTTGGACTGTTTATTGCATCATACTATGAAGGATCTTGAGTTTCCACCTGACAGTGAGCAAGAAGATGGACATGCTCTGCTTTTGAAGGTTGCTCTTGATATGGCTGATGTCAAAGTGAATGTCAAAGTGGAGCCAGGGACTAGTGATGAACAGCCTTCAGACACATTGCCACCTCTACCAATAGTTCCAGCACTACTAAATGTCAGAGATGACAATGGTAAAACTGTGGTTACACCTAGTCCACCAAACAAGAAAGCAAAGGTCAATGTTGACATGGATGATTGGTTGCAAGATGTTGTTTGCCTTGGTGAAAGTCAACAGCCAATAACAGATGTCATCCACCAGGAGATTTCCAGATATCTAGCTGCTGCTCCATCTGATATTGGTAGTGTCGGTGTAACAAAAACAAGAATAAGCAGTATTCTGAAAAATGATTTATGTGTTCAGTATTACTCAAACATTTGATTTATATTTTATTGTACCTTCTGTTTAACTTGTGATATGGATAATATTTTGATCTAGTCTTAAGAATTCTAGTTTAAATCATTATGTGACTTTGCTGTTAAACTGTCAAGTTAATAAATGTAAACATTATTTGGTGTTTTGTTTTAGTTTAAATGTAAAATGCGAATGATTGGTTCATTGTTAGTGCAATTATCAGTGTTCTGAAAAATGACATTATCTGTACTAGTCAAACCTTTAATTTTGTTTAATGTGGACAACATTTTAGTCAAGTTTTAAGAATTTTAGCTTTAGATGTTCTTTCTTTACATAATTACATGATTTTGCTGATAAATTGTTCAGTTAATAAATTTGAAAGTTTTTATAATTGGTGTTCTTTTTTTTGTTTAAATCTAAACTGCTTTGATTGTAGTATTAGTAAATAATGACAAGCAAGAAAAGCATGTCCTTCTATACTTTAAACCATAGACAAATCACATATGAATAAAAGTGTTCTGGGGGATTGCAACAGTCTTTCAGTTGCATAAAACTGATAAGCCAAAGAAGGTTGCTTTTGTAGAACAAAAATAACACAATGCAATAAAAAAGTAATATTTTTATGAGGTTAAAGTATATATATAAAAGAGATTACTCCTGTATATTTATTAACATTTTACACTTTTGAACAAAGATATAACCCTGTAAGAAACAAAAATTAACATTTACTTGTAGTAACTGATTATAATCAATTATCAGTAAGTTGTATGCAACTGGTGATCGATCATGAACTTCTAACAGATTCCCATCACTACCAGATCCAAGGAACTACCATAAAGTTGGATTTAAGCAACTGTAATTCTTACAATCTTTTTTACCCATTGATTTTTTTTGTACATAGCTGATCAATTAAGGCCATTAATTATTTGACTGTACTAACCTTTTCCACACAAAGAAGTAGATTTTAAAATAAAAATGCACCAGAATGTTGTAAAAAATACCAAAACCAGTGTATCCCCCAGGGGTGTAAAATTGAGGGTTAAAAAAACCTAGGTGTCAGAACTGGGGGTCAAATAAAAAATGTGGTGGTCAAAAAATGTACTGACAAATTTTCATCTCACCCATATTTTTTTCAGCATGAAACAGGATATTGCAACTTGCACAATATACTCTCTCTAAAAATACAAATAAACCAACATGGACAATTAACCAACAAATGCACTGTCCATTCAAAGAATAATTGTATTAGTTCATTTTTATTTTATTTTCAAGTTGTACTTATAACAGTCTCATTATAATCTTTTTGTAGCAATATTTTAGACAACACATTACATATAAGCCAATACAAAAAGCCAATTAAACCTTTTTAACCAAATGGCAGTTAATCTACTGCCTGTCATAAAACGTTGTACTCTCATCGGCTTCATTGTACTTCATTCAAGAACACAATTATCCAAAAATCAAGGAGGCTAATGATTCATCTTCTTTCTAATAAGTTGCACTTGAACTTTAACATCTTTCTTTTACTGCAGCAAGTTAAAAACCAACAAAATCTGCAATGACCCCTGACTTTGTAATCCAACTAACACATTTGTCTCATCAAGTTTACTGATTTCTTTGTTGTGAAAGAATGTCTTGGTTATAATGTGTTCTCCAGATATCTTGTGGCGAACAAGTGCAGATTTTTAAAAATTCTTAAACCCTGTCACAAAAGGATTATTTACTTTTGCAGTTTTCCCAATCATGTGATCAGAAGGCACATGGTAATCCTAATGGATGTGCTTTATTCCAGTCAAGGGAATTATTTTCTTCATTTTTCATTAAAGTTAGATCCACAGTTACTCTTCTGTGTTCTGCTTCTTTCACTTTCTTTGCTAATGATTCTTAGTCCAAGCCGTTTTAATCTGGTGATCACTTTCTAGTGCAACAAGCACTGACGTTAAACATCTGGATGACATCTTGATGAGCTCGCAAGATTAGGGGAAGCTACTCAGTCATAACATTGCCTATGCTAGTCTGGTTCCCTGTTTTGTATGTTCCCTGTGTTGCACTCGGCTATGCAAATAGCGGAGTGCAATGCAGGGAGCATACGAAGCAGGAAACCAGGCTATGCCTATGCTCAAAGTATACACGTTGCCATCCCTCATCCAAAGCAATGAATATTAAATAAATCCTGATCGATTCATGCAAATCCTCTGCAAAAAAAAACAACCCGCATGGCAACAAAATGTGTGTCAATTTTCTCCAGCGTGCATCCCTGATGCACAAATGTGCGTAAAGGGAAACAGTGCAAAACAACAAAAAAAAGCTCCTAATATTTGCTTAAACTCTGTTCCATGTATCAACTTTTCTTTGCATGGGATTTGTGTGCATATTTAAGATTTTCTCTCCAATAACCAGCTATGTTTCAATACAATGTAGGGTAAACTGAAATTAGTACAATACCTTTGGCTATTTTGTACATCTGAATCATATGTACAAATCTTTCCAATCATATTATTATAACACTTACCAGTATCCATCATTGCGAGCTAAATTTAGGTAAAGATATGACAGATATTTACAGGACTTCATGTCTTTTAATTTGAAAATCTTTTACATAAATCATAATTAGTCTCCATTAATACAAGTCAGTCAGTGCCTTTTTTGAAGACAATGTGAAGATTTTGAACATATGAGCTTTGTGTTACAGAAATTGATGTCCATTGCAAGTGAACACAATGAGGGAAATAATGAGGACTAAGTGTATAGTGTAATGCCAGGTGCTTAATCAGGTAAGTTTCTTAACCAACAAAACTTATATACTGCCAACAGAAAGGTCAAATCATTGAATATGAAGTAACAACCATGCTTGGTATAATCAAAGATTGGACCAAATGATGCTAAATTACAGGAAGAGTATGTATTTCTGATATAGGGTAATATTCTTTGTTAGGAATATAGATGTCTGTTTTTGCTTACAAAGAAAACAACAGCTTGCTAAATTATCATTCTTGGGTTTAAACTAAAAGAGTTTAAATGGATATAAATATTGTGAATATTTAAATATAAATTAGATATTTTGTATACATTTCTATATAATATTACTCTTTTCTTTTTCTCAGCTTATTGGGGACAGCTAGGCACATTGAGCAAAATGGCATGAAGAAGAGCTGAAATCTTTATTTCTCTTTCTGTCCCTCTGTCTCATCTCAGGACATATTTTTGGTGGATCACAATGTGTAAAAAAAACACTGTTAACGACCTTATCTATTTGAATACACAAATATCTACATAAATTCTAATCACATATTGTACTATTGAATGTTGTTTAAGTGCAACTAATTTGGATGACATGAATTTAATGTTGACAATCATGTAGATATTTCTGGAGTCGACCCCAATATCAATTCCTTATTTTGTCATACATGATCGCTTCCCCAAAAGTGATAATGTTTGTACAGAATATTTTTCGTACTCTGAAGAAGAAAAAAGGCATTTTTTACATGTAAAATAATTAAAAGACACAGTACCCCATATTAAACCCAGGTGACCCAGAGTCCAGCAGAGCTTACACATTCTTTGAAACAAAAATTTGAAAGTCTTTATCAGGTTTTCTACTGCTTGAAATTGATTTTTTTTCCCCACTTATGAACCTTTTGTTTTAGAAAACAACCATTTTTAATATCAGAAGCTGTTACTATGTTAAGACTATCTCATAACATTATCATGAGGTGTCCAATATAGGTTCTGGTGTAATTAGAATACGTTTCATACAATTTCTCAGAGTACTTCCCAACAAGCTCTTACAATTTACCTGGAAAAGAATCTGTAAACTCCCACCGATCATCCTGAAGGGTCTAGGCATAAACAACAAGAATGGTGCTATCAGCTCTATAAAGTGATTACTTAGAGTCTCAAACTTGTGGAACACCTCTGGAGACTGGTGCATATAGTAGCTCATTGGATTTGGAACTGGCTGGGTCTGAAACAATAAATAAATGTAAACCATTCTGATACTGATAAGTTTACGAAAATAGTATCAATAAGTTTATATCTTTACTGTTTTACAAAGAAAGCCAGCATCATCCCTATGGTATGGTTTGTATCATGAACAGATCATGATGTGACCAGGATATCACACAGACTATGCCATGTCCCCTGTGTGATGCTATTCAACTGAAGCAAACAAGACATAGTCATTTTTAAAATGGCTGGGTAAACTTTTGACCACAATGTCTACCATTTATGACATTTTGTATACAGTTGAGACAATGAATACATATAAACAAACAGGCCATGACTTGCATGTCAAGCCCATGTTTGAAGAACTCCTATAAAAGGAGTGACCTTAACCTGAAAGCCAAAAGGTTGATTGAGCATTTAATGGAATGTACTGCATTAGCTTTATAGTGATTTATCTTACATATAAGAATGAAACTGGTAATTCAGTGTCAAAAACATCGCAAGTAAAATATCGCATGTAACAGATTTTACAGCATTTCCTGTTTCTGAAATCAATCCAAATTAAAGATTTTTCTATTTTTTTCATGCATATAATTTGATAATAAATTTAGGGTTTTTCCTAAGAATGATTCTGTTGAATATGTCTTACCTGCTTCACCTGTTGAGTATTTAATAAAAAAAGTTAGCAGTAGAGGGATTACAAGCACACTTGGCTTTCAATGGGTATAAATACTGATACACATATAACGCTGCATGACCCAAAAGTGAGAAAAATACTGAATAAGCTTTCACTCTGTATCTCACAATGAATAACCCCCACAATCCCATTATATAACAAATAACTTGCTTTATCTATTGCTCTTATTGATCAGTGGATCAAAACAGCTTTACTCCTAAGATTATACATTAATAAAACTACTTCATCTGTGACAGTAGAAAATAGTCATTAATTTACAAAAATTTGAAGCATTTATGAAAATTTATAGAGCACTGCTTCTTCAACTGTCATGCCTCCTTTTTGCTGTAAACATTAATAATGAAAATCTGCACAAAGATGTTTTGAGCTGACCCTATAAAATGCTTGATGTATTTGTGCTGACATGATAAATTCCATCTATGACTTTATAAGAAAGTCCATGGAGCAAGTAAGATACAAGAGTTCAGAGAATAGTGTATATAAATAAAAAATATAAAAAAGAAAAACAAAACTTAATCAAAACCATAGCAGTAGATGATGATGTTGTAGTGTCCAAATAGTGACTGCCTACTCCACATTAATGTGAATGCAATAAAGGAAACATAATTAACATCTTTAAATATCACACTCAGTTTCATCCATATTTTGGCATCTGTTCACGTATATGTATTTGAGAGAGATTTTTAAATTAACAGCATTCCATTCTCAAATCCCCTGCTTTTCTGACTATATGTACACTGAATGTTCCAAACGTAACAAACATAATGATACAAAACAACTAAAAGATAATAGTTTGATTTACCTCATAGTGATAGTTCATACACGTCAGATCCCTCCAGCACTGGTCACCCCTTATCTTGATCAAACCCTCAAATGACAAAAAATAATGTAGTATGTATAATACAAATCATAAGGTGTCATGCTAGGACCACTTCCAAATTTCCACACAAAATACTTCACTAATGTTTAAAAAAAAATCATTATTGAAATGAAGGGTATAGCCTTCAATTATGGTGGTAAAAAAATTCAGAGTTTTTGTTAAGAAAACCAATTAATAACATTACATCAGATGATATAGACATATTTCCCTAACATTGTGTATTCAGTTGTTTCAGGTATGACTGGTACCCAGTTATTGATATACGTTGTTTACACTGATTATAAAAATGAACAAGTCGAGCCATAAACGATTTATATCCTCACATTACGCACCTACAATACGGATTTCATAGTTCAGTGCTAGAAGTCCCAAGCAGATGGTTGCAAAATTTTGCACTGGACATGAACAATTCCCTTGTGTATCAGAAAAGGGATGTTCTTTAGAATGGTTCTCTTTTAGATCTGATTCCAACTTAACTTTATGGATATCAACAAATATATTTTTTCATACTTTTTTTTCATTCCCTGAAACTTCTTGTTTCAAATTAATCAAGTCTTATTAATTGCTAAATTATGGATTTCTATATGTTCCTTTGTTTAGAAATTTAATGCTGTATTATATATACAATCTTGAAAAAATGTAACTCTAGTACAAGTCTGCATCTTCACAGTGAAAATCTACAGAAAATAGCACAAGACCCCAAACTTTTAAATCTCAAAATATTTTGGTTTTAGAGAATTTTTATTGTAACTGGCAATTTTGAAGATTACTAATGCTAATATAGCATTTGCGAAATTGTTTCAAAGTTAAAGAAGTGAAGAGGTGTCTTAAGTCTGTGAATATATAAATACAATATTCCTACCATCCAATAATGCCTACTGGTGAACCTGCATCAAAACGCTTGTATAAAACAAAAGTGGTACAAAGAAATATTTTCATAGAATCTGGACATGGAAAACACAGTATAACATCTCTTCTAAATAAGTTGTAGAAAATAAAAATATGTAAATAAATGTATTTACTAAGACCTGCCCTTATGCACCATTATTGTTGAATGAGAATGAAAAGAATGAAATCAAGCGCATTTCTGTGGAATTAAGCCAGAGTATCTTCTTGCTCTCAATTTATCTTCCTCCTATATCATGGTACTTACTTCTACATTAAACAGAATTGTCTTAAACGTTTTGGTGTTATCTGCATTAAAATTCAAGTGATCAAAACAAATTTTTCAATTAAAATATGCTTCTTCAATAATACTCATCACAAATCAAGCCATCCCTGCTAAAATATTCTGCTCTGGGAGTAAAAGTTTGTTTGGCTATATATGTGGTAGTCAGAGTGATCTCCCCTTATAAAAGGGATTGTACCAAATTATGTGTGCACCTCAGTTACTAATGAAGCAGAATACATGCTCTGCTATTAGAGTGGCTGGGAGTGAGCATCTGTATAATGACTGGGTAAGCATTACTGAAGATACACTTTAGTAGCAAAACTGGCTTCTTCAAATACATTACCTGATCATATTAACTTAGCTCAAAAGGTAAAAGGTGGAAGTAGTTACGGGTATATGAGACAGCTTCTAGACTGAGAACATGCCTGGAGCACTGTGTCCAAATGTTTGTGTCTTGGCTTGAGGAAAAGGAATATTTTCCCATTTTGAAAATTTAGTGGAAAACCCAATGAGAATGGTATTGTTTGTTTCAAAAGGCAAAATTTTGACCTCCGTTGGGACAATAGAACCTTCTGTATTGGCCACATAAATAGGCTCCTGGGTCAATGGGAGCCACTGCTGCAATGAATTCTCTTGCTGAGAGACTCTTCTGTGTAAGAATCATAGCTGCCATTTATCTTATTTTCAATGTGCATTCCTGAGGGAGACACACTATGTAGATGTATGTTGAACTCCATACCAAATTGGGTAACTGCTGACTTGGTATGATATTAGATATTTCCTTGTGACAAAAAATCCAGAATAAGGAGGAGTTTAACCTGGGATTTCATGTCTTGATTAAAAATACAACTCACCTGGTGACTCATTTAAAAACATAACTCATCTGGTGTTTTTGAAGAATGTCATCCAGACAGATGCGATGGTTGTGGAGATGGTCATGAAGCCATTACTCTGCCCATAATAAGTGTGAAGACCCAGGGACTGACGAGCCCAAAAGAGACTTTCATGAACTTGTAAACTGTATCCTTGAAGGCAAACCACTGGGAACTTCCTTGAAGATCTGTGAATTGGGACAAGCTGATGCACATCTTGCAGTTCTACAATGACCATCAGATCTCCCCCTAAACAGCATTCATTGCACTTTGGTCTATGACTGGTTGAAGAGTGCAATTGGCCTTTGGGTGCAGGAACAGTCTTGAATAAAGACCTGATAATTTTATGGTGGAAACAATCTCTACCACTCTTCTACTCTGGAGAAGATATTTGACCTCTCACTGCAGTATGTCCATCTTGACTGGGTCTTTAGGAATGTCTAATGCTAAAGGGACCCTGGACAATGGAGGAGGGGCATTGAATGTACCTTAACTTTTCAACCTTCTGAAGCTGAAATCAATAGGTTTCATTCTTGCCCCCAATGCAAGCTACTTACAAAGTTTTGTTATGAAACTCAAGTTACTGTAAGGAAACAGACAGACAGATGGACAACATTGTAACATGATACACACCACCTTATGGCAGATTTATAAACAAGCTCAGGAAGACAAAAGTAATAGATAAGTAGCATGGACATAGCAATAGTAATATGTAAGATCTCTATTAATGCTTATATCACTTGAAAGAGCACAAAAGCTTAACTTATAATGTTATGATTAAGCATTCAAAATAAAATCATGTTGCTATTTACAAAATGTATGATTTGCTTTAAAAGAACATGCATTACTTACACACGTCACTGCAAAATAACTCAATTCCCCCATTTAAAAATAACATGATCTTACTGGTTTGTGTGCAATAGGGAAATCCAACTTAAGGGTCATATTCAGGCTGGGACAAAGCTTTGAAAAGTTCATGCTAAAGAATTCTGATCACAAAGGAGGGAGTTCACCATTTCTCATCAATATGTGCATGTGATTTGTATTTTTGATATAGATTAAACAATTTTTAGTTATATCACTACAATGTCTGCAGTGTGGCAGTTTATAGTGCAGCCTAGCACTAGGGCATCATGTCAAAGACATGTAGCATCATGTTACCCCCAGTTATATTATCCAGACAGCAAGCTGATCAGTCGTAACACTAACTTCTTAAGGCTGAGTGCCAAGCAAAGCAGATGCTAGTACCATTTTTATAAGTCTTTGGTATGACTCGGCCATGGTTTTAACCAGTGACCTCCAGCATCCAAGGCAGACACTCTAACTACTTAGGTCACTGTAGCGCTTTCTCATCAATGCAACATACGTAATTTTCAAAAGACACCTTTTTTTTTAAATTAAAGGCAAGATGATATCAAGTGCATGGTCTTTGCACCTTGGGAAACTTTCAGTTTATCAAAAATATATAAGAATGAGAGTAATAGCATGTATGCTGGCTTGCTATCATGACAAGGAAATTCAATATTCAAAGTTATGTTATTTGTCCTTTGCTTTGTGAGCCCAAAACAATTCCAATGGGGTTTCCTTGCCCTGACGGCAATCCCTACATTACTTTTCTCATTGTTTTATAATTTTATTTATGAATTATTCATGAATAAGTTCCTTTTAATTCTATGATGAGAGGTCATGTTGATATGCAACTGATATAACTTTTCATAAAAATGACATCATAAAGCTCTAAAGCCAAGGGATGTTAATTACATAAAGCAAATTCCTGAAATATGTTAGTGTGCGCTTCTCACTGGGCAATCCAAGACAAGATAGGACCAAGTATCCCATGTAATTTCCTCACTAAGGCAAACCATGTTATTTATACGTGTATATTAATATTTTTAAGGAAGAAAATAATGACTTCACTCACTGCTCCCAACATGATCCGGAAGATAAACCACCTGAAGCCATAGATCACAATACTGGAGGTTGGGGTTCCCTGGGGCACTGCAGACATATTCAGACTTGGGCAGAGAAAAGTGGCCAGGAAACCAGTCTCCAGGAGCTGTGACTCCCAGCCTGTGTAATAAGAAATGTCATACAGAAAGCCTGCATTGTGAGACCACCTCTTTTATGATCAGTGGTCTCTCACAGGAGGTCCTTGTAATACATGACAAAATTAATCCATGAATTAAGAATTTAAGAATTTGGTCTTATACAACTGGTGATGTCCCACAAACAATTGTTTTCAAGTCATGTTTTACTAAATGGAAGAGAGAGAGAGAGAGAGGGCACATAGGAAAGGAATGATATTTTATTTTTCAAACTGATCCATATCTGGCTGAGAGTTGTATTTATGGCTGTGTTCAGGATCCAAGATCCATGATCAGAATATTTATGCTGATTTGCTAAAAATCATACAAATGCATGTAAATTTTACATCAAATCTGCAAACCCTACCTTCATTTCATTTGTTAAATCCTTCCTAATTTTAGAAAATTCCCTTTCATTTCAAATAGTGACCAATTTATCATCTGAATTTTAATTTTTAGCACAGGCCCTGAATAATCACGCTTAAGAACTTAAATTGTAATGCAAACCAATTCTTACGATAAAATGATGATCTAATAGCATATTACAAATATTTGTTACTGAAATAAATGTCAACATAAATGGCTCCATTGAGTCATGCTTAACAATTAGCATATATATATATATATATATATACACACACACACACACATATATATATATATATATATATATATATATATATATATATATATATATATATATATGAATGAATACAGAACAGTTATGCCAGGTGTTCACTCGTGCATGCTTTTTTGGTGGAAATGGAGATGATACAGCAATCACAATGATCATTCTTGGGACTGAAACTAATTGCTGACAATTTTATTGTTGCAACTTATTCTTTCTAGGGTGGATTTTTTTTGTCACAACAATATTCACGGGTGATAGAACATGGATTGTATAAGATATACCTAATTATGTAGGCTTTTTTTTGTGAAATGAAAATCAACAAGACAATGTAATAATTGGGAGTTCTGTGCAAAAATCAGGAGATATTATGAAATCAGGAGGTAGGCATGAAACCACCCCAGATATTGGAAGTGTTTCTCTCACAGTGTGAGAAAGTTGATAGGTATGTTTGTGTGTGTGTGAATATATTAAAGACTTTTCATGATAAAGTAAACAGTGAACCACTGAACCTATTATAATGAACCAAAAATATATCTCATTTTAAATTTGTGTACAGTCACTAGAAGGAGATAACCTGCTGGAGCCATTATTTTGGTACTACAGTGAAGCAAAAGTTCTAATTATGCTAGACACAAAATGCACACTAGTCTTTGAGATGGACAGTTTTGTTACTTTTTTTCAATGCTTTACAGTGAAAACTTCATGTCCATTTACATGCATGGGGCAAATTCAATTCCCTACCTTGATAATAGTAAGCATGGTACACGATGGACTACAAATCGGGGGTGAAGTGACTTCTCTAAGCAACCAGAATTTTGCAAAGCAATGGGTAAATAGTCCAGAGTGTTAAAATTAGAATCTTTACAGCACTTGCTTAAAAACAGCTTTTTTTATTTCACTTATGAGTCAAATACTTTAAAAACATCGCTAAAATTTAAGAAAATATTATAAGTTTACTTAGTTTAATTGAGGAACATTGTCAATGCAGACAGCTGAAATTGGTTACTCTCACATATGGATGAGTAATATCAGTTTAATTCTTACAGGTTAAAATAGGGGCCCCAAGTGGCCGAGTGGTCTAAAGCGCTCTCCGTTACGGATCACTGCCATCTCACCTCAGTCTGCATGGGTTCCAGTCTTGGATTTGGCCAATGTGGGTATGTGAGAAAGCTTGCCAGTAGCTTCTCGTGGGTCAGTGGTTCTTCCCAGGGTTTTCCCGGGTTCTTCCTCCACCATTAATACTGGCCACCATGCATAGCCTATCGTGTGCTGAAAAATGGTGTTAAACCCACAACAACAACAGGCTAAAATAAAAAGTAAGTTTATTTTTACAGGCAATCAGCCTAAAACCTCCCTATTGTAAAAATGTTCTCATGATATAAGTGAAAAGAATTTTGATTGCTTCTCAAACTTCATCTGTGAACTGCAGATATAAATAATCATTCAACTCCCAAAACAGTCCATCATAAAGCACAAAATATTATGTTTAAAATGTTTTCATTGCTCACTGAACAGAAAAATACACAAGAGTTGATAGTGTACCCTGAATATGAAAGCATATGCATTCATGCTAACCCCTGGCAAGGGTAAAGTGGAATCCAAGTGGACAAAAAGAGTACTCCGAGCAGAAAAAGAGTAATCCACATATAACATGACAAAAATTAAATGAGCATAAGCATAAAATGATTTATTTATCCCTCTGGAATTTAACATCAATTACTGCTTCAAGTTTTCGTATTGAACACTTTGAGCTAAAGCAACCGACTCTCATATTACATTTCAAAACACTTTGTACCAGCTGAGACTATGAATGTTTTGCACACCAGTAGAGTACTAAATGCTGGGTTAAAGAGCCTGGATCTGAATTCAGTTTTATTTTTGTTAACAATACTGAACAATCTCTCATGGCATTAGAATGGTAAAGAACCAATATTCCTTTCATAACATGACAAAGAAGAGGAAATTTATATCTTCCAATTACTGGGTCTTTTAGGTGGGAATTAAGGTGCCATTGCACACCAACTCTGTCCACAAACGTCAAACTTAATTTACCAAACTGGTCAAACTTGCATCAAAGTATTAAAGAATTTCAAAAGTTTTAGCAACAATGCTCAGCAAAAAAATCTATAAACTTGAACTGGGTTTTTACAAGAAATATGTTCTTCTTAAAGTAAATCTTTTTTACTGCATATAATTAAATCTGTAATGAAATTTTGATACCTTGATACATTTAATGACATTCAGTTCTTTTAGTTGTTCTGTTTATAGACTACTTTGAATTATTAGCAAATTTCTCCATAACATTTCTCCTTACTAAAAACCTCTTCATCCACAAGATAATAATAAACCATTGCTATTTTACAAAATAATTTATTAAATATAATTATATTATCTATTTATTGTCAACTTCAAGTGTTACTTTTTATATTTATATTTTATATTTTCTTCTGTGTAAAGATACAGTTATTGGGTCTTTTAGCTGGGAAATAAGATGAAAAAGTCAACTCTATCCGTATGAAGTACATTGTCAGGTAGAGTGGAGTGCCAACTTGATACTTCAGGAGTTCTTCTAATTTATCAGCAGCTTTTCCTGTAACATGGTGCATCATACGACAGAGACAACCTGATATGTACAATGATGGCGACATTTTTCAAAATATAGAATGCAACTCCTTTATGAATTACAGTCATCACTGATGCAGTATCAGCTTAAAACCCCATACAATTATGCCAACTTAAGTTTATTCAAGCAAATAAATAAAATGTTATCTCCTGTGGAATCTACTGTTAATTCTGGTAATGAAAGAAGAGCACTCCGACTTTGCCCTTTTCATTGTCAAAGTCTCTTATACAGACTGGGTACAACTTTTTATCACAATCGCTACTCCTGCCTGTTGCAATACTAAACAGCCCAATTATCTTGGCTTCTGCAATTTTAAGTAAAGTATCATCTGCTAAACATCTAACAATATTAGATGATTTTGTTCTTGCACATGCATATTTTCTGCAATTTTGGAATCAAGAAACATCCGTCTGAACAAAGGACCAATGTACTCTTCTACCGCTAGAGGTGGTCTGTGTTTTATTAAGAACTTGGTAGATAATGTATCTGCATTTATAAAATTCGTGTCCACAATTTAGTTCTGCTGTATAAAAAGAAGTTACCTCAGTACTGGAGTTAGTAAATGAGCTAATTCAAGGTTTCTTGCTTTACCACCATCACAATATTAAAATCCTTACCACGCGGCCTGCAAGAACAGGTGCTCGACGCAAGCTTGATGTTGAGAAAGAAAAAAAAACCAATAATCTAAAGGAAAAAAATCATACAGACTGACAAAAATACCTTCGATTACTCCATGACCCATTCTGACATAAGACACTCTCTATCATAATATATAAGAGAGAAGGTACGGAACTTCCAAATACTTTGTTCCACCCATGTCCCTTGATTTCCTTCTGCTACTTCCGTCTTTTACTCTGAGACAAGTCCGAACTCATGTGATAATAAGTATAACCTTTTGAGCCAATCATATTTCAGTATTGACGTTTGTGCCGCACAGTTTACCTATTTTGAAAATAGAGTTGCATGTATACAATGTATGTGCAGTGAAGAAGACAATATCTAATTTTTGCATGGAACAGGATTCCTAAAGTTGAATCGAATTAATGGTAAGTAAAAACTTACTTCTGCATCTACCACTGTTCTGTAATTCAAGAAGGAATCCCCGCAGAGTTGTGAACATGGTACATGTAGCTCTTATCACCAGTTTTCACATGTGCACGCACTTGTCTCAGAGTAAAACTTCGCAAAAATCGCATGTTTTGGAACCCATAACTTCAGTTTGGTACAATGCAGAAAAGTCAATGATGGCTTGATGGATATAAAAATATCTCAGGAGTAAAACAAGCCATATAGTATGGACGTGTGCCTTTAAAGATGGAAATAGCAAAAGGAAATCGAGGGTCATGGGTGGAATGAAGTATTTGGAAGTTCCGTACTTTCTCTCTTATATATTATGGGATATATTATGGGTTCTTCCTCCACCATTAATACTGGCTGCCATGTATAGCCTATCGTGTGCTGAAAATGGTGTTAAACCCAACAACAACAAATCTTATATATTATGATAGGAAGGGTCATATGTCAGAACGGGTCATGGGGGTAATTTAAGTTATTTTTGTAACTCTATAAGATTTTTTTCCTTTAGATTATTGTTTTCTTTCTTAAAATCAAAGCTCGTGTCAAGCACCTGTGGTATGCATATGGTTGCTTGAGAAATGGAGAGGGTTGATAAAGAAGTTAACCTGAGGAATGGTGAAGTTAGCTTAATTTCTCTGGGTATGTGAAAACTGTTTATGCAAACTGTCATGGATGAAAAATATTGCCTAAGTCACTTACCAAAAGAATACCTGAAATGGTAAAAAAATTCACATTATTAGCTATATGAACATGACAATGTCAAGAAAAGAAAATGCAAGTTTTAATTCATTCAGTGTTTTTGTGAAAACACATTAATTTAAGTGATCCATATGTATACAAGATTTGAATTTGCATATTGTGTATGTGTATTAGGGCAAATAAAAAGTTATATGGTAAATGTTGGCCGTAAAATGAACCAAATACAGTTATAACTATAAACCACCTACAGGTATTATTTAACAGTGTATGTAAATGATGAACTGATAAACCTGGAGTCCTTCACAAGTGTAGTTGTTTTGGTGATTACTTATGGTTTTATCAGCTTTTTTAAGCACATTATTGACAATATTATCATGAGGAAATGGAAGCTAAGGACATGTTGAGGCAACCATCTTGTCTAGCCTGGGTGGATTTTTAAACCACAACCATCTGATTACAAGTCCAATGCTCCCCTAATTACCCATCCACCCATGTAACATGTGTAATGTGAATGGCACATTACACATCCATATAACACGAGTACTGTGAATGGCACATTACACATCCATATAACACGAGTACTGTGAATGCCACATTAGACACCCATCCTTTGTTTAATAATTATCTCATAGATAGGAATCAGCAGGGTATAATGACCTAAATCTTTGGTAATGGTATGCAAGCTTGAATTACTGTGAAGAAACCACTTTTTTCTTATCAGACTTACCATAACTGTGATCACTGACCTTTTAGACTGCAGTGCAACCCATCCACAAAGGGGTGATCTACAGGCATTATGAGAGTGGCAGGTGTAACATGAAGTTATTTACATTGGCAATATGCACAAGGGAGAGAATGTTGGTATGTTAATTTCAAGTATTGTGGCTGAAATTTCTTTGGATATTGTA
The DNA here is from genome assembly GCA_028554795.2 of Sinohyriopsis cumingii. NCBI lineage: Eukaryota > Metazoa > Mollusca > Bivalvia > Unionida > Unionidae > Sinohyriopsis > Sinohyriopsis cumingii. Next base: position 342,534 of record JAPYKE020000131.1, on the reverse strand, counting down.
TTTGTGGAAATTGACAATGATCTAAGTACATTGCTAACTAAAATGACTGCTCTCTTAAAAACTCAGCCGAATTTTGCTAAAGTACATTATCTTGAGTACTTATTAAAATAGGGAAAAGGAATTTTGCCAGACAAGATAATACCAGCTTCTGAAAGTGCAATAATGAATTACCAAATATCTATAAAATGTAACAAAGAAGCTATTGGCTCTATAATAATCTACCTCTAAGTCAAGGAAGTGAAAAAGACCTAACAGAGCTAACTGGTTTTTGATAGGTGCAAATGTAAAACAAGACCAAACTGTATACACTGTAACCTAAATCGTCCACATAAATCATACAAAAAATAAAGGGAATTAAAAATTCTTTTAAAAATACCTAAGATGTTCAAAGTATTTTTTAAAAAGCCAGTGAGGAAACTGGGCAAATTCTTTTTCTTTAATAATCTAACCCTAAACAAAATATGAAACTGTAGAGTGCCACCAAAAGTTACATGAAGGAACCTACTCTTGAGAACAAAAGTCATTCTGTAAAACCACTTTTCTCTACAGACTGCCTTCATACATTGAGTACACTCCCCCCAAACACAAACTTTGGTCAAATCATGTGGTCCAGAACTAGAAGTTATTATTCAAAAATTATGTTTCTTCTTTCAAGAGTAACCATGACCTTTTTCAACTTCGGACCACCAAATTAACTGACTTTCTCATCCAATGTGCAAAGTTATTCACAGACTTTGGTGATTGTTGTTGTTGTGGGGTTTAACGCCTGTTTTCAGCACATGATAGGCTATGCATGGCGGCTAGTATTAACGGTAGAGGAAGAACCTGGGAAAACCCCAGGGAAGAACCACCGACCCATGCGAAGCTACTGGCAAGCTTTCTCACATACCCACATTGGACTCGAACCCACGCAGACAGAGGTGAGATGGCAGTGATCTTTAACGGAGAGCGCTTTAGACCACTCGGGGTCCCCAGACTTTGGTGAAAGTACATGACTAATATCTGAAATAATTGTGCACAAATAATTTTTCTTTCTTTAGCCATGATGACCCTGTTTTCTGACATTTTAACCCAAAATTGATAACCTTCTTCTTCACCACAAGTGCATGTGCGAAGCAGCCTTGCCATTTTGGGCTATGTATGTAACATACAACTTGTGTTAATGTCTCAAAAACAATTTTATTCTTTCATTCATAGTTACTTGACCGTTGATCCCAAAATATATAAGCTTCTACCTTACCCAAAGCGAAAATCATTGACAGAGTTTGGAAACTGTAGATGGTGGATACTTTTAAATATTTTATGGATGTTTACGCCATTTTTCTTCTATCAGTCATAATAAACTTAGCCTTTACCTTTTTGACCCATAATTGATCAAGTATTTCTTACTCCAATAGCAAGCAAAACATATAGTTTAATCCTGGTCTATGATGAATAAAAAGATGTTATTGTTCAGAAACCATTTTTCTTCTTTAGTCAGTGACCTTAACATTTGACCTTTGACATCAAAATCAAAAAAGGTCTTCCTTATCTCAAGTAAAAGCAATCCCCAAAGTCTGGAGGGGGAATGTGCTGTAGAACTGAAGTAATTGAAAGGAATAACAAAAGTTAATGGTGAGCAGAATCACAGCATAATATAGTTTGGTTTACATATGTGCAAATCAAAAACAAGGCCTCCATTGATGATAAGGAATCCTGGTAAAGCTTATATATTTTGGTTTACATAGGTGCAAATCTAAAACAAGGCCTCTGCTGATAAGGAATCCTGATAAAGCTTATATAGTTTGGTTTACATAGGTGCAAATCTAAAACAAGGCCTCCACTGATGATAAGGAATCCTGATAAAACTTATATATTTTGGTTTACATAGGTGCAAACCTAAAACAAGGCCTCCACTGATGATAAGGAATCCTGATAAAGCTTATATATTTTGGTTTACATAGGTGCAAATCAAAAACAAGGCCTCCATTGATGATGAGGAATCTTGATAAAGCTTATATATTATGGTTTACATAGGTGCAAATCTAAAACAAGGCCTCCATTGATAATGAGGAATCTTCATAAAGCTTCTATATTTTGGTTTACATAGGTGCAAAAATCTAAAACAAGGCCTCCACTGATGATAAGGAATCCTGATAAAGCTTACATATTTTGGTTTACATAGGTACAAATCTAAAACAAGGCCTCTGCCGATGATAAGGAATCCTGATAAAGCTTAATATATATTTTGGTTTACATAGGTGCAAATCTAAAACAAGGCCTCCACTGATGATAAGGAATCATGATAAAGCTTATATATTTTGGTTTACATTATAGGTGCAAATCTAAAACAAGTCCCCCATTGATGATAAGGAATCCTGATAACACTTATATATTTTGGTTTACATAGGTGCAAATCTAAAACAAGGCCTCCATTGACAAGGAATCCTGATAAAGCTTATATATTTTGGGGTTAAAGTTAAGTGCACTAGGTGTAAAGAAACTTGAAGAAAGAATACATCTCATGCAGAACCCAAAATATCCACTTTACCTCTTGTGACCTTGACATTTGGCCTTGACTAAAGAATTAACAGAGAAGTGTTTCTCTCCAAGTGTAAACTACCTAGTTAGTTTGATGAAAATAGGTTCCAGGAAACCTGACTTGTTCAGCTTTTGTTTTTGTTGTTGTTGTTGTAGGGTTTAATGCCATTTTTCAGTACACGATAGGCTATACATGGTGGTCAGTATTAATGGTGGAGGAAGAACCTGGAAAAACCCTGGAAAGAACTACCGACCCACGAGAAGCTACTGGCAAGCTTTCTCATATACCCACATTAGCCTAATCTGAGACTCGAACCCACGCAGACAGAGGTGAGATGGCAGTGATCTGTAACAGACAGCGCTTTAGACCACTCGGCCACTCGGGGCCCCGACTTGTTCAGCAGAAACTATGATATTAAAACGCTGGTCCCAGTGGCCCTGACCTTTCATCTTTGCTTCAAAATCAATATGGAGCCGCCATTGCCCAACTCTAGTCTACCAATGAAAATTTATAACAATTAGGTCATGGAAACTTTACTAGTCATGTAAATGAAAATCACATGTTCAGTTACAGTGACATTTACCTTGGACCTAGCAAAGTTATGTTGCTGAAACAACCTTGTCTTTGAATGGTTGGATGAACATAGATTCATTACCATAACTATATCCCCAGCACTTCAGGTTCGGGGGACAATAAAATCATGTCATTTCTGCTTGGTATTCTAGCAGATTGATATGTCTAATGAAAACCCATTTTCAATCCCAAATGCTTACCATTGCTGTCCAACATTCACAAGGGAATGATACAGAACCCAAAGAGTCAGCATGACAATCCAGTTGGCCCCTCCATTGATGATAAGAAATCCTGATAAAGCCAGGCCACCATAAGCAATGCAATCCAATAAATTATCCAGGTAATTCTCATAGTCAAACAGCCACAGGAGTGTTGGAGCTGCCATAAAGGTCTCCAAGTTGATGCCACCATATGAAGCCTTTATCTTATTCAGGAATTTATGGGCAGGAAGTAAACCATTAATGCCCAAAAGAGATCTGTTCTGATTCAGTGCCACCAAGAAGGCTACACCTGTTAATGATTTAAACAAAATCCTAGAATGTTACATGGCACATTTATTAATGATTTCCAATTATAACACATTTCTTAATGATGTGTAATTTATCTTTATCAGAACATTATACTCCAAATATTTCTATATAAAAAAGAAACAAACAAATTATAACATTTGTGGTCTAATTTGGGGCTGGGATCAACACCTTAGTCCCAGAATATAGTAACTAGCACCCCTGACCTTTAAATAATTTCAGAAAGTGAATCAATAATTGAAGGATCTTCAATACTTCACGGCGAACTCTTGTGCTAGGTCCTGCACTGCAACATTGCTGATTTTATGTACCTCTGTCCCCCTATAATGATTATGATAGGGTGATCTTTTAAATTTGAAAGAACACTGACAGTTTGGCATCGAAGAATATCCCACTGGCTTGTAACAGGTGCAGGTCTGTTGCAAATATATTAATGCAAGCAATAATAAAACAAAATATAAAAAAATTGGATTGAACTTAAAATTTTCACCACAATGTCCCACTCTCCTAACATTTTTTTGTGGACAGTGTAAAAGATGACCCAATATCCTATACAGGCTTTATTTCACTCTCACAGTGTGTCATGTCCACCTTGTGGTCATTGTCATGATCTGATATTTTCTCATGCAGACATGATAATGTGAATATTTACTACCTGATGTTTTGACCAATGGGGAATACATATTTATATTTTAACTAGGTAATCATATTCATTCAAATTATACAATAATAATATGGAAAGTACAATTTTTCTGAAAGGTGTGTTTGGAAACAAAAGGTTCTAGTAAGTAGTCACCTGGTCTTCATTAAAAGTCTGATTGATGTATCAATGATTTTAGCACCTATAAGCAAGCATCTATTGTAATAATTATAGGAGACCAATATATACTTACTGTCTGGCAAATAATTAAAAGGTAAAAAATAAGTATTCTCAGATTATTCGTATGACTCAATAAATAATTATGAAAATTCTCACTTTCATTATTGTACATATAAATTAAAAGGAGTCTGCATAATCAACTGAACTCAAAAAAAAAGATAATGTAAAATGTCATAATATAAAATGATTAAGTTAATACCATTCTCAGTGATACTTAAATTTTTTCCCTAAGTATCTCTCTCGCTCTCTTAAAAGTCTAACCAAGGAATGCCAGGCCATTTTACTGCACTAACAGTCAACAAAGTCATAATGTCTGCTTAATATGCAGGTGCATTGAGATGTCTGGAAACTGCCCTCTCAATGGTCAACCGAAAATGATGTACTGTGTCTACAAATAACCCAATTTTCAGTCAATAAATAATGAGGAAGTATTCCTGTGCCATATACTAGCAGATAAAGTGGGCACAATCAAGACCACATTGACTGATAGTGTGGGAAAATTGTGTGGTAGTCATTAAAGGTGTGTTAACAAGTCAAACTTTGCATAAGCACAAAACGTTGAATGCCACAGCTAAATACTGGTACCAAATTTATTATGCTACAAGTAGCTTAAATATAAGCAGTGATTCTTAAATGGATCATTTGAGAAGGGCGAGAAAAGTCCTCCCTTTTAGTATTATAAAGCACATATATGATTTATTGGTAAATTGTAAGCAACAATACAAGCCCCTGTGGATCGTCTTTGAAATACCCAGCTCTTTGGCAGATCCCTTGATTGGAAAATGAAATCAATCACCATGACCAATGCTTCACACAATGATTACTGATGCAGTAGAATAAAAAATGAAAAAGTAAGCATTTATGAAAATGTTTTCTATTGTACTGGTTTTACAATTAGGGGAGGTAGGTAGGATTTTAAATTTAAAAAAAACATTAAACCCTATAACAACTATATATATATATATATATATATATATATATATATATATATATATATATATATATATATATATATATATAATGATTAGTATATCTATATATATATTTAATGATTAGTAGATATATATATTTAATGATGTATATATATTGTTGTTGTTGTTGTTATAGGGTTTAATGCCATTTATCAGCACAAGATAGGCTATACATGTTGGTCAGTATTAATGGTGGAGGAAAAACCTGAGAAAACCCCGGAAACTACCACCAACCCATGAGAAGCTACCGTAAAGCTTTCTCACATATCCACACTGGCTGAGCCCGAGACTCGAACCCATGAAGACAGAGGTGAGATGGCATGATCCATGACGGAGAGCGATTTAGATCACTCGGCCACTCGGGGCCCCTCTATCTATATATATATATATATATATATATATATATATATATATATATATATATATATATATATATATATATAATGTACTATGTCTAATACATATATAATGTACTAAGCACTTAAATTCTTTTGATAAACTGGCTAAATTAGATGCACAAATCAATTTCAGGAATTTTAAAACTTAAAAAAAAAAGCCAATACCAGGGATGGTCCTGGCTTTTAAAAAGCTGTCGCCAAAAAAATCGCCAACCTCAATATTTTGTCGCCAATTTTCAAAAAGTGTCGCCAGAACAAGTAGTGTACATTTTTCCAAGTGTTAATTTAGTCTATTAATGTAACAGGTAATGAAAATTACAAAAGATTGGTTACATTGGTTGCATTAACAAAATGTTACAAAGTGTTACATGAAGATCTGTCGCAATTTTAGGGCTGCCAACTTGCTGAATGCAGTTTCAAAGTCTAATTTTTCACATCTGTACATGCTGATTCTCATGAAATTCTCTAGAGATGAGATGCAGAGTTTATTTCTGATGTCAGTTTTTATGAGGTTCATCTTACTGAATCCACGTTCACAGTACACAGCACTGACAGGTGACACCAGTAGTCTATCAGCAGTCCCCCCACCCCACCCCCCACCCCCTTATGGCTAGCTTCACAAAGCTTGTAGTGAATTGCTTCCTAAATCCCAAGAATGATCACTGAATGCTGTATAAATTTTCTCGACAAACAAAATAGGATCTCCATTCCCACGAATGAAACTTACACGAGTCAACACCGGGCAATATTGGACCGTATATATAAGCATAAATTCACACCCAATTTAGAGATTCTTTCGCTCTTGTATTTTGAGAAATAAATAATTATTATTAATTATGCAAAACTGGTTGTTGTTTTTTTTTGTGCTATTTCTTGTTTCGGAGTTTAAGTCTCAGCAGCCGTAACACGGATTGATGGCAAAAGGAAAAGATCAATGAGTAAAATGCTGCACTGTCGACAGACATAATTGTGATTGAGATTTTTCCATTTGCTTTGTATTTATACACAGTAGTCGGTACTTCAAAGGTTATCAGTTTTCTATGAAGGTTCAGCAAAACTATTGTACTGGTACATGTAAAAAAAAAAAAAAAAAAAAACCAACAGAAGATTTAGCCATTCAATTAATTGTATTTGTTCTATTCGCGTCTTCAGAAGTCGGTCAGTTGTAGGTATAGTTCGGTAGCATGATTGACTGTATCACACCATACAATACTCAGCCCAGATGTCAGCATAAGCAGATTATGATGTAACAATGCACTGTAAAGATGGGGTTGTCAATACGAACAAAGGATTGTTTGTGTAACAGACTGATTCCAATGCATTGCTTAGTCAAGTTTGTGGCTTCCTTTCGTTCTCCCTTTTAATTTATCCAGTCCAAATCTATGACTGTATGTACAAATTAAATAACCAAAAAGTCTGTCGCCAAAAAAATCGCCAGAGGGGATATTTTTGTCGCCAATAAGGAAAAAAATTGCAATTTGCGACATTGGCGAAGCCCAGGACGATCCCTGCAATACACTAACACACACACAAATATATATATATATATATATATATATATATATATATATATATATATATATATATATATATATATATAATTATAATAATAATAATAATGAGGACTTTGTATAGTGCCTAATCTTTAGAAGCTCTAAGCGCTTTACAACATCAGACAACACCTATAAGATAAAAAACATATAATAATAGTATTACAAAAACAAACACCATAAAATTAGAAAAACATTAAAAAATAAAAAACATGCTGAGAATATTTCAGGTAGGAAACATTATTAGGTCTTTAAGTTTGTACTTGCCGTCGAAATAAATGAGTTTTGAGAGCCCTGTATATATATATATATATATATATATATATATATATATATATATATATATATATTACAATGATTAGTATATAATGTACAAATCACTTCAAGTAGTGGCATAAATTACCTAATTAGATTCACAAATCAGTTTAGGAGTTTTTTATTTTTTATTTTTTTAACGGGACTCCGGAGAGGGAGTGGAGAGCTAGCGTGGGTAACATAAAACAGATCCTGGCAGAACGGAAACACACATTTTCTTGGGGGGGGGGAGGGGGGGGCGTAGTCCTACAATGTAAGACGTATCATATGTTATGTTTTAGTGTTATAGAGGGTTTTACAGTTGCAACAGAGTTACTGTTCATAGTGCTTAAAATTACCTCCCTTAGCTTCAATGCACATGCCTACAAAAAAATTTCCAGTTCCAGATAGTTCAGAATTTTGCACCATTTTACATTTGGCTAGCATAAAGTCAACAAAGGAAGGAATCTTAAATGTACTCACAGATCATTATGGTTAAACTAATGAATAAATTATATATGTCTAACATCTTTTGTTCATACTAGGAGTATACTTATAAATACATCAGATAATTAGATTCGGTGTCCATACTTACATTATATCAGATAATTAAATAATATTTACTGTCCTTACTTAAATGATATCAAATAATTAAATTAAATACGCTGTCCATATTTCCATAATTTCAGATACATTTGTCAGAACATTTCACTTTGCTCTCTGATTTTAAACATTCATTGCACATTTTTGGCCGCATAACTTTAAAGAAAACCATCTCAACAATTTGCATTTTTCATATGTCGATATATCCTTCTTTCTTATTCATTTTCTCAAGGCTAATAGTTCGCTTATAACATGAGTTAAGAAAGTTATAACAAGAGTTCGATAAGAAAATTATAACACAAGTTTGACAGGTCAGCTGATCTGTAATGCTGAATATTTTAAATCAGAAAAGTTGTTTAAAATGGAACATATATATTAATGTATTCAGAGTCACTTAACAAAGCAATAATTACATTAGCTATCATAAAGATAAAGGAGTGTAATTAATGCAGATGGAATATTTATTCATATTTGGGTATAAATATCGTACAATATTCAGATTAATTAACATGCCTAATAATATTTTTTGTTTCATTTTCTTTTTGGTGGGAGGGAAGGGGTTATCCCATCTTTAAACAATCAAAAAAGTATTTCCTCATACAGATATTTATTTCTGCTGTGTCCAGTCAAATACAGCCATGCATTCATTGAGCCTAGTATTTAATTATTTGCATTCCTCACTGGTTTTCTCAAAACTTGGAACTTAAACTTGGAACATCAAGTATCGGACGGTGCATGCAATAACTTTCAGTATGATTTTTCTTTGCTTATGCTGACACATTGTAATAACTCTCAAATGTGCTTGGGTCTATTAGACAACATTTTTAATTGCCACCAGCAAATTCATCTAGAACAGCCTTCTTAAAATTAGTATAATTCTGTTTAACTTCCCTTGCATCAAATACTTAAGTTTAAAAGATACAATTATTTCACAGGTTACGTCCTATTACTTTGGTTCGCCTTTTAAATTAATATTGATCCATGTTACCGGATGTAAAATTGACAGACAGACAGACAGGCAGATAGGTGAGAGCCACAAATGTCCTACACATGCATAGTGTGTCTAGCATCGATATTTCTCCAAATTGTATACTGTAAAAATTCCAACCATTCAAGGAAATAAAATTAAAATAATCATCAAGGAGACTCGTTCATGCACCTGACTGTTCACGCGTGGATGACATTTGTGCATTTTAAAGAAAATATATCCTTCCTAGATATAACTCACGTTATTTCATGAAAAATATAATAAACATTAATAGAAATATATCTAAATCAATAATGAAAGAACCTTAAGAATAATTTCTCGGCGCTCAACCTCCAGTAACTGCAATAATTAAAGCTGTAAAAAATAAACAAATTTTCATTATTCTTCAAGCAAGATAAATTGCAATAACAATCTTTTTATGCAGCGAACATTTTCGCACAATCAAATAATACAAACTAGAGCATGAGATAGTAACTGAAAGATAAAGGGCTGAGAACAGTTATTTGAAGGCTGGGAACAGTGCAAGTTAGTGAAAAATCTAAAAGAATTGATCAAATATTGATAGAATTTCTCTTTAAGATACTGAGATATTGATCTTGCTTGCGGAATGTGATTGGCCTGTCACAATTTCTTGATCTACATCTGCCATCTTTATTGACTGAACTATCCGGAAGTGAGTTGCACCGAGACACCCTCTGGTGTCTTTAAGAGGAGATAATAACCGTGAAACAGTCTATAGTCTGACTATACATCCTCGTTTGTTTGTACCCCCGTGCCAATTTCAATAATGAAAATGTTTAATGTGATAAAAAGTGCTGAGAACTAAGTCAACTGAATCACTGATATATAATTTCTAACCTGACTGACCAGAATGGCACAAATAATGGCATCCCCTGCACCTTTCATGCTTAACGCATAGATGTCAAACCCGAGATGAAAACCTGTACGCCAGACCAATAAAAACCTTACAAAGGTCCCAAAAACCTTACAAGAAAAAATGTATTCATAATTACACAAGATCAACAATTTTAAAACAACATATGCTATACACAAATAATTATGACATATATTACAGAATTATTTACATTTCTGAAACTTTATTTCATTCTTTTTACTTATAACAATATCATCTTCCTGCTTTGGCTAAGCAAAGAAGCTTTTGATGGACGCTCCCTTCTTCATTAAAAAATTTCTTTCATGCAGTTCTGTCCTGAAGTGTTCCTCCAGATCATATATGCTCGACACCACCACTATAATGTCTTTACTGCATATTTTACAAAAAGCATGTGAAGATCCTAACTTGGATACATCAACAATGCCAGGGAAGAGTTTAATCCAATCAGCCTGAAACTTGCCACGACCTTGGTCAGTGTCTTTAAGCCCGCATTTCTTTGAGTTAGGCTCAGCCATTTGATGGATGGAATATTTCAACTAGATGAGAGAAATAAAAAAATGATAATTTAAAAATTTAGATTTGGCATTTGATAGATGAAGATCTCCCAATTATAAATATGTTATGAATTTATATTTGTCCCCAAGATATTACGCCAGGACCTATCCAAGAAATGAAATCTAGAAATAATTTTTTTCACAAAGTAGCAGTCTGGAAATTTATACCTTGTGAGCTGTTGATCGTTTCTATTAAAACTGCGTATCTGGTGCTCGAAAAGTTATGAATTTGCTATATTGTATGCTGATTTTGGTCACAAACATGATACAAATTGGCAGTGTTACATATTTTGGAGTCACTCAGTATCTGTACTACATCTGTCATTATGGCAATGCATCTTCCTGTTTGCAATACCTATCTGACAAACTTAACTCAAAACTAAAACAGTATAATAAAATGCCAGTGCTAAAATCAGTAGAGTATTTATTTTTCATTATTATATTGTTAAAATTTTTAATAAATCGACTTTATCTCCATGCAAAAAAGTTGGACGAATTATGGTTACACCAACATGATTGCCACATTATGTAAAGTAAGAAAATTGATGCAAGCTTTATGCATTTGATAGTAATAAGTATAAATAATAAAATATGAATGTATAAAATAAGAAAACATACTTACTACACATGTAGTTAGTCAATATTAGAAATCCGATTGAGCATCTAATCTTCGAGCGATAAACGACAAGATCTTCACACACTGGAGTTGAACCATGAATGAAAGTTATTTCATTATCACACAAAAAGCACTGTTTTGAGTATATGATTTGATTGGTTGTTTCGGGCCACCACAGTCTCACTGAATTCTTGTGCTAAAAAAAAATTATGCCAAGAGTCCCAGATGTACACAAAAGGAGAAAAAAAAATTAAATTAAAAAATATTTTATGAAAAGACGTACAAAATGGTTGTATGGCCATAAAATGACGAAAGGAAAAAAACGCACAAATTACAGGTATGCCTTACAAGTTGGCACCTATGTAAACGGACTTTCCATAATAACATGGCGCCATATTGCATACACTATGGGCTAATTTATTTCCATCAGACAACATAATGATGTGACCGCTCCTGTGGCCTTGTGGTTAGAGCATCCGCCTCTGATGCGGGAGGTCGTGGGTTCGATCCTCGGACAAGTATTACCAAAGACTTACAAAAATGGTACTTACAGCTGCCTCACTTGGCACTCAGCATTAATAGGTTAGTTAGGACTAGTTGGTCTAGTGTCAGGATAATGTGACTGATTGGGACATCATGCTACATGTCTGGCATGATGTCCCAGTGCTAGACATCACTATAAACTGTCACACTGTTGACATCATAGCGATATGACTGAAAAATTGTTAAAGCTACTTTAAAAATCCAAATTACACACACACACAATGATTTAGTTCATCCTGTCTGACAACTTATCGTTAAGATTTTGTAATTATATCCCTTTCCACACATGAACATAGAAATTAAACCGCCTGTTAAATCCACGTGAAAGGCAAATTTGTTGTTGTCATTCTTCTTCTTTGCTTGTTTCGACATTGTAAATATTGGAAGCAGACGACTTATGTATGTACATCTGTCATCAGCACCCATACATTTTAAGTTATTGAATTCTGATTATGATGGTGTTTCCATATGTTTTACAATAGAAGTTGAATTAGTACCGTGAGTCCTGTAGAACTAGGGTGGGGTGAGGCCTAAGAAGCAAAGATGCTCCGGCTCACAAGATGTAATTTCCTTCCAATAATGCATTGTGTGTATCCCCCCAAAAATGTCACAGACAAAAATAAGCATGGTAGCGCCATTTAAAGGTCACCAGTTACTGTCAAACGCACTAATAGCAGCTAAAACTCAATGGATTAACTTTTCTTACAGTAAATAAATCCCAGGTATCGAAGAATCACTATCCTTGTGAGCCAATAGGTTCTTTTTTCTAGCTTCACTGGACCTGACATCTCATGGAACCACATTGAGTCGATCTCTCTATCATCCTTCTCACTCTCTGTGTGAATTTTAGTTTTATCTGACATTTCTCTCCTACCGCGTTTACGTAAACCATCGCCAACGATGTGTGGTCCACCACCGTCGTCAGCCATGGTCGAAACGGTGTGAATAATAGAATTGCATCTTACAAATTACTTCCTGTTAGAGGAAAAGCAGTTTCAAACGAATAGCTAGCTGTTAGAGTTTGAAACATAGTTGCCGTGTCAGAACAACATTCAAAATTTAACTATTTCGTGAAACAAGAGGTCCAATTGTGCATGATATCACTCACCTCACTTACACAACAGCTGACTATAACTAAGCAGGCTTATGTATTATTATTATTGTACAAAAACCTATGCGAGCTATCCCCTCAAACTTTATATCATGTAAATTTTACTCATTTTAAATTATATCCGTAGTGTCTTTTAAATAATTGATGGCATCCAAGAGTTTTTGAAAGTTCAGTTAATGGAACTGTTTCAGAAGAAAACCATATTGTGAATAAACGGCATTGAAAACAGTGAAGTAGATAGCTCAGCCAAACTGCTATTTGTTGTGATTCTATGATCGTAAATTAAGTAACAGAAGGAAGTCAAACCAACAAGTTGTGTCAAACATAGCAAATAATTTAATTATCAAAGTTATCGATGAAAATATGAGAGGAACTCACAATATTATGAAGTGAATCCAAAATAATCATGAAAAAGTCATATTAAAGTCCAAAAGAATAACAAAATCCTTATAAATTTATGAATCGGAAATGTACTGGTCAACAACAATCGTGATGTAGTCAAAATGGCGTTGTCCAGAACTCCTCTGAATAATTCACAATAGTTAAAGAACAATATTATAGGCCAAATAATGGGCACTTTCTATTTCACTAAACAGTCCAAACAAATGTTTTCCTTTCAAATAATATCTATATAAAGCATAAAACACGACTGCAGACTTGATGTTATAACAGGAGCACAATAAGAAATAAGAGTGATTCCAAAAGAGAAATAAATCTAATTGCTCAGTTCTCTCCTTATATATACCGTCAAGAGTATATTACGACTATATATCGCAATATACTCCACGTAACAGATCGTACCACTCAATCTAATATTTCAAAATACCTATTCATGTGACCTAATTCATCCAATAGGAATTAACTTAATTATTCTAAGACACCACGTGACCGATCTGTCCATTGAGAAAAAGACCAAATTTTGAAAACATATTTACTAATAATTTTGTTATTATTCACTGTCAACACATACGTAAGCATATATTTATTGATCATATGCAATATTACGCTCTCTAATATTTTCAAACAGACTCTGTACACGTACGTACGAAATCCAGTTAAAAATAATTACTACAATTGACAGCAATGAATGAAAAATTACAAATGTTAGACAAAATCGTGTACCTGGAGTTAACAAATATAAATATACATGACACCTCCCATCATAAGAAAAAGAAAGTGCTATTCAATAAATCTTTCTTTTTCCATATTAATCAAACAAATAAATGATAATCATAATGAAATTACACAGGAAAATGTGTAATAAATATTCAAAGTATATACAAAATAAAGCAATTGGAAATATTAGATTTCAGATTGAGTATAATGGAGAAAACTATGGAACACAAGATACACAGGGGCAATATAGATTGAAGAAAGGATTATATATTTAGATTATCCCGCTTTTTCTGGCACGTGCAAATTGTGAAGTACACGCAACAAGTGATATGTAACGGGACAGATAACGAATGGCTGTGAAAGGTGAGTTGTCATTTTTTATTTTATACTGATATCGATTCTAATTCAAAATTATTACCGGGAGAGGATAAAGTCGGTTCTGATTCTGCATTTTAACCGAGAGAGATATAATGATAACTGTGTTGCTATTTATTACTTCTTTATGGTAGTTTGCACGAATACGTTCACCCCAAATTACATTTTATATTCAGCAGCTAAAATGAGGCAAAGGTCCTCACATTCAAACTCCGTGAACGATCCCTCTTTTGGCAAAAGACCGAATTTAAGGAAAGTGTAGAAGGTATTGAAAGAATTTCCAATCGTATTTTCAACCACATAATGACTATATGTTGCAGCAGCAGGGGAGGTGAACAGACCATTTTGTAGAAGCGTCCAAATACCGAAATAAGCCTTCCTAAAAAAAAGGGATTAATAACTTTAAAAATCAAAATAACTAACTAAACTGAGGGTTCTCTCCGAGAGATCCTCAAAGAGTTTCCCTCTTGGGGGTTAGTCCACGTTATTTCTAACCGAAAAACTCTTCGCGAGCAATTAGTAGTTAAGTGGGATACTTTAGCGACAATGGGAATTAGCATTAAAAACCACCCTGGGACACTTTGGCGACAATGGGAAATTTAACATTACGAAAACCCCTGGGACACTTTGGCGACAAGGGAAACTAACATGGGGAATATATTTTGGGTCTGTTGAGCAACAAGGGAAATTAACATGGGGAATATATTTTGGGTCTGTTGAGCGACAAGGGAAATTAACATGGGGAATAAATCTTGGGTCTGTTGAGCGACAAGGGAAAGTGGAACAGGGTCGGGACCCTATTTTAATATGGTCCCGACCTGATGGTTCTCTATTTTTTTTTGTTTTGTTTTCTTTAAAAATAAAAAAATGGGGTAGGCAATTGAAAGTCTATCTCTTTTCGAGAAATGTGGGTGGCCATGAAAAGGGCCTTTGGGTTTATGTTAATATGCCCTTAACATAAAGGGCATCTGCAACATCTTCTTCGTCTTAGGCTTCGTCTAATGGTAGGTCCATAGACTAACACTCTTTTCAGGCATCCTTGCCTCTCCACGTAAATCCTACGTATCCACAGACTGGTGTCTGTCCTATGGATAACTGTCCATTTGGACCGGACATACATGGGTATGTCCGCCCTGAACATCATTGAAGACACAAGCGTAGAAGATTGAACGTCGGTCCACATGTTGAGGCGCCGAGAACAGGTGAATCAATGCAGTGAACTGCGCTTATTTATAGGTAGAGGAAGGATTGAAACGGATTGAGTTCATTGACCAATCCAAACACGCGTTACAAAATTCAGTCAGCTTGCATCCAATCCGAAGAGAACAGTCTGTGACGTCACGTGGTCTATATAGATTCGCTAGTGACTGTGCGCTGTCAATTCATGCGACAGTGATTCAACATGACGGAAACTCAGAAAACGATCCATTGGGGTGCACCAGCAGTGGAGACCACCCAAGGGAACCCGGACTTACTTTGAGAAGAGGTGAATTGGGATTTTGTGGATTTTCTTACCTCGCAAGAATTTGTTCCGGAACCTTCGTCACCTTCATTACCGCACGTGGAGAATTTTAGACAGAGACAGAAAGAAGAATTAGAGAAATTTATACAACGACAAAAGGAAGCGGAACAAGCTTTTCTTTTACAGCAACAACAGCAAGAAGAGGTAAGAAAAAAAAAAACAACAACAACAAGAAGCAGCAGCAGCAAAGAAACAAGAGGGTGAAAATCAAACGGTCACGGTACTGTTAGACATTTTAGCGGAGTTAAGAAGTCTGAAACAAATGTATCAGACTTCTTTATCACGACCGAAGAGAATACGACCTTCCCGAGCTAAACACGCCAACCCTGTGACTAAGCCTACCGTACCACCCTTAGTGATTTCAACCCAATCATCATCATCAGAAGTAGGCCTCGGCCGTGGCAAAGGCTTAAAGCAGTTAAAGTTGATTGCATAAACTCACCCCTACACCAAAAACCACTTCTCTCGAAAAGAGATAGACTTTCAATTGGCAATAACTCAAAAAAAACCAAAAAAAAACAACAAAAAAAAAAAAACAAAACATTTTACCCCTATAGTACGTGTATATGAGTGCATGAGTGTAACTTCTTATTTAAAATCAAAACTCAAAGACACTTATCTTTTTATACCTAATTTATTCTTTTATCAATAGTTACAATCCAATTCACAATTCACAACAGAGCACTTTAAAAAGTTCATAGACTTCTTCTGTTTCTTTGTTTACTCTCTCTGTTTTTTCAATTTCTTCACCGTCATAGTCTTTTCCTCCTCTTCCTCCTCACTTTCTTCCCTTCTTCTTTTCTTCTCCTGTTTCTTTTTCTTTGCCTCTTGTAAAAAGAATTGTCTACTTTCTTCCTCTTCTTCTTCCTCTCCAGAATCCCTCTCTTCTTGCTCCTCTTGTTTCGTAGGGCAATCTGGAGACCAATGTCCTTTTTCTTGACAATAATAACAGGTATCTTGACTTTTGTCTTTTCTAACCCCTTTTTTTCTATTTTGACGGTCTGGACACTCTGAAGACCAATGCCCTTTCTTCTGACAGATATAGCAAGTATCTTGACTTTTATCTCGAAAGGAAGGAGAGTAGTCCGTCGGCTGGTCTGAAGAGAATTTTCTAATGACCCCTCGCAAAGCTCTGATGAAACGTTCCATCTGGGTAGTCTCTTCCATCGTTGTGCTCGGTTTGAGAGTGAAATGAATAGTGAAAGGACAAGACACACACCCTTTTATATACGCTGGTCTGCCATGACTACAAACTAGTCCATGCTGTTTAAACTTGAGTCATTTGACGTTTTGCACTCAAGATGAAACGATCGAATTCATGTGAGAAGAAAGACGAAGAAAGTAAGAGGCAGAAACGTGATCTATCGCCTCGTACCAGGGCTGAAGTCTTGGCACAAATTCATGCCAGTGATTTTGAAGAGGACATGAGTGAACCAGAATCAGAACCCTCTAAACAAAGTTCACCACCCTCAGTTAACCCTGAAAAGTACTATTCCATTCGAGAGACGGAAAAGCGCTCCTCTAGAAAATTTAGAACCACGGCTTACAAATACACGGTGAAGTTTAAAGATTTCAAGGCTGAAGTACCGTTAGAGAAAGCAGAAGGGTTCATCACCGGGGTGTGGGATTCTTTGCTCAGCACACTCAAGCGACAATGTCAACCCAAAGAAGACGATCGCTTGAGACTTTCCATACAACACGACGGCTTGAAATCCCCTGTTTGGATCGAGTTTAGCAGCCCTGCAGAATTGACTGCTTCCAAAGTCATGGACAAGATTCAACACGTACAACAATCCAATGACCAGTTTAACATCACCGATGGAAAAGCCACACTGGACATGACCCACGTCTCTCCTCCTCAAGGAACTGGCCGCAAAAAAGTCTTATTGGTGAACGACCTTCGCAGCACCAAAAAGAGTCTCGTCCGAATTCACAACCCTCAATACCAGATGTGTTTAGCCAGGGCCATCGTGGTGGGACGAACCTATGCTAACAAGAATGACACGGTAGAATGGAAAAGAGCCTGGAAAACTATTCAACGATCCGACCGAGCCAAACAACGAAGTGAAGCAGAACTCCTGTTGCAACAAGCCGGCCTGTCCACAGACACACCCTGTGGCATTCCTGAAATGCAAATATTGCAAGATGTCCTAGCTCCACGCTACACCTTGAAAGTGCACCCTCAAGAAATGAGCGGGTCTCTGTTGTTTCGAGGGAAAGACTTTAAGGATGGAAAATACATTCATGTCTATTATCACGATGACCATTTCGATACCATTACCAGTATCACTGCATTCCTGGGATACGGTTATTACTGTGAGAAATGTGACTATGGTTATAACAATCGAGAGCAACACAAGCATTGTGGATTGAAATGCTCAGGATGTTTGGTCTCTCCACCCTGTCTGAGCGAAGGACCAGTGCATTGTTCAACTTGTCTGCGCACGTTTGTCAGCCCTACCTGTTACCAACAACATTTGAAGACGCAAGGCTCACAGCAGAAATGTGCTTGTCAACTGCTGAGATTGTGCCCTACGTGTGGACAAGGCATACGTACCAATAATGCCAAGGCACACGTATGTTCAGGAAAGAAAAAATGTCACATTTGTCACCACATCGTGGACTTGGAACACCAATGCTACGTGCAAAAATACCAACCCCCACCAGAGAAAGAGGACGGTCACAAGAAGAAAGGCAATTTCATCTTTTTCGATTTCGAATGCATGCAAGAGACTGGCATTCACGTTCCTAATTTCTGCGTGGCTCATCGAGCGTGCGAGAAGTGCATTCAGGAACCTATCTTCAGTCATTGCCCTCACTGCAGCATAATTTCTGGAGGACGTGAAAAAATCTTTCGGGGACCGAACACGCTAGCAGATTTTGCCCAATGGGTCTTAGACCCCATCGACAAGACATGGAGCCAAGAGGACATCGAACGTTACGGAGACTGTCATCGTCATGCCACAGTGATGGCTCACAATTTCTCCGGATACGATGGACAGTTTCTTTTGAGATACTATACGGAACAAGGCACCGAACGTCCTAAAGTCACTTTGAACGGAGCCAAAATCATTTTCATGCAAGTGGGACAAGTGCAGTTTAAAGATTCGATGAGTTACTTAGCCATGCCTTTGAGTCGAATGCCTAAAACATTTGGAATGACAGAAATGGCTAAAGGGTACTTTCCACACTTTTTCAATACGGAAGCCAATGAACACGCCGTTCTACCCCATTTGCCTGAGGTTCACTATTACAACCCTGACAACATGCGTATCGAACAACGAGAAGCTTTCTACGCTTGGTACCAGGCTCACGCCTCCGACCCTTTCGACTTTCAGGAAGAAATGTTAAAGTATTGTCGTTCCGACGTGGACATTTTACGCCGATGCTGTGGAAAAGTTCGAGAACTGTTCATGGAACACGGAGGGGTCGATCCTTTGAAAGAAGCTTGCACCATTGCCAAAGCGTGTTCCTTAGTGTACCGGCAACGATTCATGCCTGAAAACACCGTAGCTGTCATCAGTCCTCAAACGACCAACTATGTCAAACGTCAATACTCGGTCAAAGCCCTACGCTGGTTACATTACTTGTGCGACAAGGAAGACAAGTGGATTCAGCATGCCCGCAACGGAGGGGGCGAAAAGACCATCGGAACGCATTCGGTCGATGGCTGGGACATAGAAAACCCC
Source organism: Sinohyriopsis cumingii (assembly GCA_028554795.2). Classification (NCBI taxonomy): domain Eukaryota; kingdom Metazoa; phylum Mollusca; class Bivalvia; order Unionida; family Unionidae; genus Sinohyriopsis; species Sinohyriopsis cumingii. The sequence continues at coordinate 322,808 of JAPYKE020000131.1, read as the reverse complement.
AAGATCGTGTACGAGTTTAACGGTTGCTTATTTCACGGATGTCCTGTCTGTTACCCTGACCGTGACACTAAAAATCAGTTTTTACAACGAACCATGGACGACTTGTACCAGGCCACTTGTCAGCGACGCCTAAAGTTAGAAGAGGAAGGATACCAAGTGGTGGAAATGTGGGAACACGAGTACGATCACCGTTTGAAAACCGATCCCGAGTTTAAACGCCTCGTGGAAAGTTACCAGTTCATGGACCCGCTGAACCCGAGGGAAAGTTTGTACGGAGGAAGGACCAATGCCACCAGTTTGCTGTACCAAGCTGACGAAGAGAAAGGAGAAGAAATCAAATACTTGGACGTGTGTTCGCTGTATCCCTACGTGTGCAAATATTGTCACTTTCCTGCAGGGCACCCACAATTGTTCACAGAACACATCGACCTGAAAAACATTCGACAATATGAAGGCTTGATCAAGTGCAAAGTTTTGCCTCCCAAGGACTTGTACCATCCCGTGTTACCTCACCATTGCCAAGGCAAACTGATGTTTCCTTTGTGCCGTACTTGTGCCGAAACGTGCAACCAAGACCAACCTTGTCAGCACACCCAGGAAGAACGGGCCTTGATGGGAACCTGGGTCAGCGTAGAATTGTTCAAAGCTCTGGACATGGGATATCAACTGTTAGAAGTGTACGAAATTTGTCACTTTCCCAAGACACAACAATACCACAAGGGTGACCCCACGCAGAAAGGCATTTTCGCCGACTACGTGGATGCCTTTTTGAAACTGAAACAAGAAGCCAGTGGCTATCCTTCCTGGTGTCACACTCCCGAAGACCAAATAAAATTCAAAGAGAAATACCGGGCACAAGAAGGCATCTCTTTAGATCACATCGAGAAAAACGAAGGCAGGCGATCGTTTGCCAAAGTGATGTTAAATTGCTTGTGGGGTAAAATGGCACAACGTCCGTGTTTACCCAAGACGGAATATTTGACAGAACCTTCCCGCTACTTCCAGATGATTCACGACAAAACCAAATTCATGAAACACGTGGACGTCGTTCGCGAAAATTTGATCTTAGTGAATTATGAAGAAGATCTGGACTTTGTACAAGACGACCCCTTTGGAAATGTCATCATTGCGGCTTACGTGACAGCTCATGCTCGCTTAAAATTGTACGAAGCTTTAGAACTGTTAGATGAACGCGTCCTGTACTTTGACACGGACAGTTGCATTTACATCCATCACCCGAGTCAACAGCACCCTGACATCGAAGGAGACCGTTTAGGAGCCTGGACAGACGAGCATCCCGACGACAAGATTCTAAGTTTCGTCAGTGGCGGTCCAAAAAATTACGGCTACGAATACCGGGACCCACAAGGAGAACTGCACACGAAGTGTAAAGTGAAAGGATTGACTCTGAATTATCGTACCAGTCGTGTGGTCAACTTTGGGGTATTGAAAGAAGCCTTGCAATCTGGAGAGGATGAACACTTTAAAGTCACCATCTATCAACCCAACAAGATTGTACGTTTACCCACTCACCACATCGTCAGTCGACCCTTGGAAAAAGTCTATCAAATCGTGTACCAGAAGCGAGTGCCACTTCCCAATCATTTCACCTTACCGTATGGACACGTCGGTATTGGTCTGTATATAAAATGGAACCCTAGGCAAGATCGATAGTTCATTGTGACTACCAAGACCAAGCGAACAAAATGAATACTTTCAGAGAAACACACAACAAGTTCAGAAGGGCATAATTCAAGTTTGGGGGCTCTGAAGTAAAATGCGATTGTGAGCCTTGAGATGGAACGATGCTGTACGCTGTGACCTTAGCGATACCGTAAAGCATCATGGGAACTTTGTTCTCACTGCCCCTATCATGGAAAGTGATGCTGTGCGTGTCAAACCTGAGGGATGCGAAAGCGATGCCACTCGTCCTCTTGGACACTTTACTGGGTTTCGTTTTAAAGGTGAATGTCTACCTTCACGTCTACCTCCCTACGGATGTCATCCAGCCCTGAGCAAACTCCTATCCATGTCACTCAACCCTCATCGAAACGAACCTGTGAAAGACGAATATTCGTTCCCTGTGCGTTTGTCTGAATACTGCGACTTTGAAAGTCGTCTTCAATCGTTCAAAGGAAAATGGCCTAAGTATCTGGGAGGACCGACCCCCGAAGAATTAGCCAGAGCCGGATTTTTCTACTTGGGCGAAGGGGATAAAGTCAAGTGCTTCAGTTGCGGTGTGTCACTTCACCACTGGGAACCGCAAGATTCGGCCTACCTAGAACATGCTCGATGGTGACCGAATTGTCATTACTTACCCTTAGTGGGACCGAGACATTGAAGTGACTTACCATGTTGTTGAAGAAGAAACCAGACTGGCTAGGAGTGAAATGTTGGACATCACCGAGAACGAAGATCTCTGGCTAGAAAGTACGTGTATTGTTTCCGAAACAAAGAGACTATAAAAACAGGCTGCCATGCCACGACTTATGTCACATGTAATTGAACAGATTCCGTGAAAGGAACTCAATGACCATATTCAAACCGTGGATCATTACCATCGATTATTACAAGAACTGTATCAATTCAATTTGGGTCGACAAGTGGTGTGTGTCTTAGTGACTTGTTTTCTGGGATTTCGTTTACCAGCCGATTCCTTGTGGACTCTTTACTATCAGTACTTACCACCTCAATGGCCTTAAATGGTCACGAAAGACTCCTTTTGCTCAAAGCCTTGCGTTTTCGTCTGGATACTTCTCGACCTCAACGGGAAAAAAAGATTCGTCAACTTTTAGCTACCGAAGACGTGTATGACGATGTGTGTGTCACCCCACTGGACAGATGTTCGTGACTGGAAAAAGGGGGGTTTTGAGGCTTGGACCCAAGAAGTGGCCCAGTATGCACGAGAATTGTTCAAGGAAAAAAGTTACTTTTCAACCTGTGTTAGTGACAGTGCCAGAAGAACCCGTCACCGAGAACAACCACTCGCTTCAGGACAGGACTGTCATGGACATTCCTGAAAGGTCATTCCGGGAGGACACTTGTGTGACAATACCTCATGTAGAGACTGTAAGAACATTACACACTGTCCCTAGGACATCTTGGTTAACCAAAACATGTTGTACAGAGACTTGTTTATATTCCACTTTGATTGTTTTGATGTGTTTTTTATTCCTGTACATAACTATTTGGCTTTTATGTATTTTTGTCTTTCGTGTTGTTCATATTTGAAACATTCAATAAACGTGTCCTGAAAAAAGTATATAAACTCTCGTCTTGTTTGTTTTCGTGTCACAAGTGACATTCCTAACACTATGGCTGCCTGTGCTGTCTCTGCTCCCTCTTCTTCTTCTACTGTTAAAGTCATCGACGAACACTTAGATCGTGCCAGTTGGGAGGCTTTGTATCTTCGCCATCCCTTTAACATGCTCATTGCTGGACCCAGCGGTTCAGGCAAAACCGAATTCGTCAAACGTTTGATCGAACATAAACATCATTTGATCGATCGACCACCTCAGCGCATCGTGTGGTGTTACAAAGAGTGGCAATCGGCGTACAGCCTCTTGCGAGAAAGTCAAGGCGATTCCATCGTGTTTGTGGAAGGCATTCCTAAAGAAGACGACGGCATCGTCTCTGACTCCCGTCAAACCCATTTGGTCATTTTCGACGACATGTTAGGAGAAGACGAAGAAGAAATTAAACTGTGGTTCACGCGCAAAGGGCATCATCGTAATGCCAGTGTCGTTTACATCACTCAAAATTTGTTTCAACAAAGTAAAGCCCATCGCACCATCAGTCTCAATGCGCATTACGTGGTCTTGTTTAAAAGCCCTCGAGATAAATCGAAAGTGCAAGTCTTAGCCAAACAGTTAGGAACGCCTTGGCTGACTCAGGCGTACGACGATGCCACTCAAACTCCACACGCCTATTTACTCGTCGATTTGAAACCTACGACCCCCGATGATTTGCGATTTCGTACCCACTTGTTTCACCACTGGTGCCAAGACGGAGGGCCTGTCACGTCTCCGTCCTCGACTTAACTTCATTCCACAAAAAATCTATAAAAACCTCAGACCCTTTTCGTCTGTCTCACACAACGTCAACATGACGTCCCTTCAGTCGCATCTTCCCGTCAAATTGATTCGTGCCTTGTATGGCATCAGTCGAGAAAAAAATCCACAAACACGAGCTCGTGTCTTAGAAGCTAGTCTCAAAGAAGTCTTACGATGGTTCACGGTGACAGCACGTCAATTACTCCAAGGGATCATTCAGATTCCTCATCAAACCAAACGCTTTTTTGATCGAAACAAAGTCGCCTTGACCCAACTGGCCGATCCCCGCATCGACACTCAAACCAAAAAACAAATCATTTTGAAACCTGGAGGGAGCGGTACTCTAGGAGGGGTCATCATTCGCTCTCTCTTAAGATGGGATCCTAATGCCCCCAAAGTTCTCCCCAAGAAAAAAGTCAAACGAAGCTCCAAGAAGAAGAAAAGACCAGGTTCCCAAGGAGAACTTCTCCAGTGGTGGGACCCTCCTCTTACCAGACACCACCCCGGAAAAAGAAAATAAGCCCCCAGAAAAAGTCCACAGAAGAAAACTAGTCGCAAGAGAGGCACTTCGGCCAGGACGCAACCTTACACTCGCAAACCACGACCTGCCACGGCGGTGACTGCGTCTCCGGCAGCCTCAAGTTCATCCACTTCTCCGTTGATGACACCAAGAACTGAAGAGTACTTGGAGACGTTGATCACACCAAGAACTTCTCCGTTGATGACCCCAAGAACTTTCCCAGTGGCAGGACCCTCCAATTTAGTGGCAGTGGCTGCTGATCACAAAGTACCTTCTCCCAAAATCAAAGTCCAAGAAAGATCGGGCATGTTACAAAGTTTACTGGATTTGTCCAAGCAAGAACTGGCTCGATTTAGTCGGTTACGTACCCCTGCACGACGTGTCATGCCTGTCCTGAAGTTGATACGACGTAAAGACAATCAGTGGCGACGCGTTCCAGTATAAAAAAGGTGTGTGACCAAGCTGGGTATCAGTGTTTTGGTGCTCCTGAAGATGTCACCCTCCAGAAAACATCCCTCTTCTAAACAACCCCAAGGAAAGAAAAGGAAAGGACTGCCACCACGTTTAGTCAAACATGGGGACATGTTATCTGTCCTGTCCAAAGCTTCTCCACCCCTACGAAAAAAAACTCATTCAATCAGCTTCCAAAGAGGTCATCGATACCGTGTGCGAATGTTGTTTGAACGTCTTGAAAGGTACGATCCCTTTGTCCAAACACCAGAAACAATGCTTAGGCAAACATCGTCACGTTCTTCGCCAAATGGTTCAAAAGAAAATCCCCCTTCGTCAAAAGAAGAAGATGTCGGTCCAACGTGGAGGCATTTTACCCCTCTTGTTAGGCCCATTGCTGAAAGGATTCTTGGGAACCATGTTGGGAGGACTGATGGGAGCAAGATAAAAAGGCCCTCTGAAGTCCCAAGATCTCAGAATCGACCCTTGACAACCCCATGGAAGGACGAAAACTAGCTTTAGTGCCTTACAAACGATGGATAGAATACCATCGTTGGCAAGAACAACACACCCCGCATTTACCTCCTAATCCCCATTTGAGCGAAATGTCCCAGTTACAACACGAATTGCAGTCCTTGATGGATCGCCAAGATTTGTCCGAAACAGAAAAATCGCAAAAGTACGGTCAACTCTTGCAACGACTGCAACTCTTTCACCAGAAAGCTTTAGACGAAACAGCTCTACCCACTCTGAAAGATTTTAAGACCTTGATGAAAAGTCCAGCACCATCACCAGTACCACCACCACCACTACCAGTGACCAAGACATAAAGAGGAGAAGAAGAAGAAGGGTTTCAAACTCCACCAGAAAAAGTACGCAAGTTAACAACACCACCTACCTCCAGAATTGGATGGATTAAAAAGATGATGTCCACCCCTTCTTCATCACAAGAGAAAAAGAAAGTGAAGACAGAAGTGAAACAAGAACCGATATCCCCTGTTCCGACATCCTCCTCTGCGACACCTATTGCTGGTCGCACACGCAAAGCATTGCAATCCAAGAAAGTACCCCAAGAGAAAAAGAGTAGCATCTTCCAAGAGTGGGTGCCTTATTAACACACAAACACAAAATGGAAAAAGTGTTAGCCAGCATTTACTACGATCCCTCCCATCCTGCAGGTTACGCAGGAGTTCAAAAATTGTATCGTGCTGCCAAAACTCGACTGAAAAGTCTCCGTTTACCTCAAGTGCAACGATGGTTGCAAGAACAAGCTACCTACACTTTACACAAACCCATTCGACGCAAGTTTGCCAGAAGTCGCACCCGAGTGGAAGGCATCGATCATCAATGGCAAGCCGATTTAGCCGATGTCTCTCATTTGGCCAGCTACAATCGAGGCTACAAATATTTGTTTTGTGTCATCGACGTCTTTTCCAAATTTGACTGGGTCGTACCCTTGACTTCCAAATCGAGCAGCGAGTTAGTGCGAGCCCTGCACGGAGTGTTGAAACAAAGTGGTCGTCACCCTCTTCGATGGCAAACGGACAAAGGCACCGAATTTCTGAACCAAGCTTTCCAAAAAGAATTAAAGAAACGTGACATTCATTTTTTTACCACCGAGAATCCCGAAACCAAAGCCAGCATCGTGGAACGTTTTCAACGCACTTTGAAAGAACGTATGTGGAAATATTTTACGCATCACCACACTCTGAAGTCCATCGACATCTTACCGCACCTGGTGCAAGCGTACAACCAATCTTACCATCGAAGCATCGGACGTGCCCCGCAAGAGGTGACTCCCGAAAACGAAGTGCTGGTGTTTGAGCGCCTGTTTGGTACGTCCCCGACGAGGGCTGCCCATAAGAAAAGTGGAGTGTTGACCGTAGGAGATTGGGTACGCATTGGCAAAACCAAACGCACTTTCGACAAAGGTTACTTACCTAACTGGACTACCGAATTGTTTCGTGTCACTGGACGAGTGCATGGCCGTCATCCTGCCGTCTATAAATTGGAAGACATGAACGGAGAAGTGCTCAAAGGAACGTTTTACTTACCCGAGTTACAACATGTCACCAAAAAAGAAGACGACGTGTACGAGATCGAAAGCATTCTCGAACGCAGAACCCGTAAAGTGGGCAAACGACGTGTCAAAGAAGTCAAAGTACGTTGGAAAGGATATCCACCCAGTTTTGATTCTTGGATCGACGTTTCGCAAGTGATCGACTATAAAAAGAAGTGACCATCATGCCCTTTCACACAGACGCAGCTACGTCGACCACTCCTTCACCTAGTTCTTCTCTGCAAGATTTACAAAAACAACCCTTGTGGGTGTTGTGTGGAGAACGTGTGCCTAAAACGCAAATGGTCTTTTTCTGCCAAATCTTCGTGGTGTATTGTGTCATCGATGCAGCCATTGCCAATTTGAGTTTGCAACAAGGAGACAAACAATTGTGGACCATTTTATTGAGCAGTTGCATCGGTTACTTGCTTCCCAATCCCTCCCTGAAATTCTCCTCGAACGGGAACCACGGGAACCTTGTGTCCAGTGCCAGTGCCAGTCACCACTCCAACAACAACAATAACCCCATTTTGAGCGGAGACACGCCTCTGACGTCCAGTAACCCCTCTGACAGCCACAGAACTCTGGAATTATGAGTCACCAAAACCAATTTTACTTAACCTTACCCAGTGACAGTTCCATGGAGGTGTTTCCCAAGAACACGTTGTGCTGTTACACGGCCAAATTACCTCAGACCATCCCATTAGATCACGAAGCCCATTGGGAAGTGGCTTTAGTAGAAATCATTCACCCGACCCAAGTCCTCAATATCCTTCCCAATCAAAACTTTTTTGATTTGGAAGTTCATGACGAACATTTGCAACAGTACTTGGATACCTATGGCAAATATGACAAGAAAACCCCTGGCACAAAAAATCAAAAGTACACCACCTATCACTTGTTCGTTCCCCCAGGCTATTATTTTAGTGGTCAACATTTGGTCAGCACGATTACCTCCAGATTTAATGTCGTGTTTCTGAAAGCTTTGGAAAGTGTCAAAAAAGTGTCACCATGGAATACCACAAAGCAGCTCGTCGCTTCTTGATGAAATTTGACGGGAGTAAAATCGTGTCCATTTTTTTTTGTCGTGAATAGTTTGACATGTTGGGCGGAGACATGGACATGAGAATGGCCATGCTCAAGAAAAACGAATTACCAATCATTTACGACAACGAGTCTTTTAGCAAGTTATTTCGTGCCCCGGTAGAACTGAACCAAGGACTGAATTTGATGTTTGTGTACTCCGATGTGGTGGAGTACAACGTGGTGGGACACACCTCTGTGCCGTTACTGCGTGTCATTCCTTTCAAAGTGGATTCTGCCACGGTCACTGACGAGGAAGGTGGAAACACTTACCACGTTCACCGCGAATTTGTACATCCTCACTATTTGCCTGTCAGCAAGTCGTATTTGGACACGGTCAACATTGCTATAAAAGGAGATCTGGGACAAAATATTCCATTCACCAAAGGAAAAGTCACGGTGAAACTCCATTTTCGAAAACGGTTTTCTCACGATTCGTAAGTCATGTATCCAGTGTATCGAGGGGTTGCTCGACAGCGAGGACACGGTTTAGGAGATATGTTAAAATCGGCCTTTCGTTCGGTGGCCCTGGTGTTGGAACCGATGGTGACACGCGGATTGCACGCCTTGAAAGATGCGGCACTGACACAAGGCAAAGAATTTCTCCAAAATGTCATCATCGACAAACAAAACCCTAAAGAAGCCTTCATGAGGGCAGGCAAAAATGTCTTGCTGCAAACGGGCAAAGACCTTTTGGGCCCACGAGACACACCTATAAATGCCCTACACGCTACCGAGTCAGGCATTCAGCAAGGACAAGGCAGAAAGAGACGACGAAGAAAACACCCTTTCACCAGACTTCACACGTCTAAAGCTAGAAAGGCAAAGAAAAGAAGAACCGTTCGAGACTTAGACGTTTTCGATTATTGAGAAAGAGAAAAAAAATGATGCACCGAGAGTCTTGCGCCTGTTCCAAGTCGGAACTGGATCTGTTTGCCATGCCCCCCACCATGAAGACCATGCAAGAATCCCAGTGGGTGGAATTTCATCCCGTCTCAAGTTTGAAATCAAAGGACAACCCGAAGATTACATCGATCTGAATAGCAGTTACCTGTATTTGAAAGTGAAAGTGATCAAAACGGACAACACCAATCCAGGAGGCGATGCTAGAGTAGCTCCTGTCAACAATTTCATGCATTCCTTGTTCAGCGAAGTGGACTTGTACTTGAATAACAAACTGGTTAGCAGCAGCATGGATACTTACCCATATCGTGCCTACCTGGAAAATCTCTTGACGTACGGAAAAGAAGCCAAGAATACTCATCTTGATGCTTGCGTGGTATGGAAACCTGACACGGCAGGTGTAGGCACGTTTAGCGACACAGTCCTGACAGAAGATGACAATCCTCACAATGTGGGGTTTAACGACCGTCGTAAGAAAATTCTGCAAGGGCGAAGTTTAGAACTGATGGATCGTTTGCATTTGGACATGTGGTTACAAGAAAAGTATTTGCTGAACGGGGTGGATATCCGTCTGAGATTGAGGTGGCGCTATACAGTTTCGCATTTTGCATAGGGTTAGGAATTTAAAGAAAAAGAATGTCCCCGGCTTTCCTCACTGGTTATACTGGCTATTTAAAAAAGACCTTGTATATCTTAGGTATAATGCAAAGAACCTTTAATTCCCTTTATTTTGGTGTATGATTGATGGGTGTACTATGGGTTATAGAGTATACAGCTTGGCCTTACTTCAAATGTGCACCTTTCAAAAAAGTGCTAGCTCTACTTGGTCATTTTCACTTCCTGAACTTCAGAGGTCAGTTGTATAAAAAAGAGCCGATAACTTTTTTTACATTTTATATATTTGGTAATTCATTCATTGCACTTTCAGAAGCTGGTATTGTCTAGTCTGGCAAAATTCATTTTCCCTATTTTAATAGCTGCTATGTATAGTGTACTTTAGACTAATTCAGACTGATTTTTTAACACAAGGGAGCAGTCATTTTAGTTAGCAGTGTGCTTAAATCGTGTAAAATTTCCAAAAGTACAATATCCAAAAGAAATATCATCCACATTACATTAATGTAGCATAGAGATATGCAAACATTCTCTCCACTGTGCATGTTTTAAATGCGAACTACTTCACCTTACATACGTCACTCTCTCAAAAGTACATATTATCTGGTGAGCGCCACCTGAATCGTAGCAGTGCCCATTTGATGGCCCATGCCAATGAATACAAAACTATCATTCAAGAAGCCCGACTTTACGTGCGTGTTGTGGAAGTGTTACCTAAAGTGGGAAACGACGTCAGTCAGACGTTGAGCAGAACGACCGCCAAGTATCCGATACGACGCGTAGAAGTGAAAACGTTCACCATTCCCGCTGGACAGCGATCTATGATCGAAGATCATCTGTTCCAAGGACAGTTACCCAAACGTTTGATTGTTGGTATCGTCAGGAATTCAGCCTTCAACGGAACCCACGATCAAAATCCTTTTGAGTTTCAACATTACAATGTGTCCAAGATCGAAGTCAGTCGCGACGGCAAGACCTTGTGTACCCGACCCTTTGAGCCCAACTTTGGTGTCGCGAAGAATTATTTGAGATCGTACTTGTCCCTGTACGAAGCCACCGGAGAGTTAGGAACCAACACCAGTCACGGTATTTCGTACGACGATTATGCAGGAGGCTACGCTTTGTGGGGTTTTGATTTCACTCCAGACCAAGGCAGCGACGAGGGACATTTCCACCCTATAAAATCGGGTCAGATTCGTGTGGAACTTCAGTTTGCAAATCCACCTCCAGATCACACAGTGAACGTCCTCCTGTATGCAGAATTTGACAATACCATAGAAATCAACAGTTTGAGAGAAGTCATTCTAGACTATTAGAAGCCATGGAAGACTGTTATCCCTCTTTGCCTAGTGGAGAAACTTTGAAGATGGAATGTGAGGAGACCGGGGAAGAAGAATCTCAAGACAAAGACGAAGAAGTTATCATGATGAAGTCAAGATGGCCAGAACAAGAAGCCCATTTAGTCTCCTGTTTTGCCAAACACCCGGTCGAAAAAATGACGGAATTGATCAAGAAAGATTGTTATGGATGTCAAAACGATCATCCCAGTCAAATTCAACACGATAAATGCCTAATGCTGAGTCAAGAAGAAAAATTGAACGAGTATCTGGACGAAGCTTGGAGTCTCATCTCTGACGAAGTCTTGTTGCATCAGTGGTATAAAGACTTGCGTGAACATTCTTGTCCACCATTAACCACTCAAGAGATCCATCGTATCGAAGCTCTACTGAATCAGAGTGGGGAGACGAAGCGAAGAAACGGTTATTTGTCAGACATTTTCAAGCAAAAAGTCAGGATCGAATTGATGACTTATTATTACCTGTGAAGAAGAAAAAAAAAACACAAAACATGGATACCTGGGAACTTTATTACCTTTTGAACCACAGTTCGTACACGGCTTCTTGGAATCCTGTCGTATGTGCTAAAGATGAACTCCCTCATCGCAAACCTCAAGACCATCTAGCTTATGTGATCAACACGGACGACAGTCATCTCCCAGGAACCCACTGGGTAGCCGTCTACTTTCCTCAAGAAGGATGTGTGGAATATTTTGATTCGTATGGATTGCCCCCTTTGGAAGACGATATCATTGACTTTATGAGAAGAAATGCTCAGACCACCCGATTCAATAATGTGAAATTACAAGGCAAAGATGCCTTGGTGTGTGGACAGTACTGTGTGTATTTTCTGCATCATCGCAGTCTGGGCTATTCCTTAGAACATTTAGTGACTCATTTTGATCCTCGTTCTTCTTCTAGAAACGATGTGAAAGTAGATCGATAGTTTTGTGACCATTATGCTTATCTTTTGTCTCAAGCTAGGAAACGTAGTGTCCATCAATGGCCTAATGACTTCCAACAGTGGAAATCACAATTTCATTTACAACGTTGTCAGCCTTGTCCAAAATAATGTGTGAGTCGGAAAAAAAATGTTTGTCATTTGAAACAAAATGTTTGATGTTATATTGTTGGATTATTGTTAAAAAATCTTAGAGTTGTTTGTTAGTGTTAAGTGATTTTGAATAAAAAATGTTGTGTTTTGAAGAAAAAAATGCCTTTGTGGTTTGTTTGAATATCGAAATCTTGATTCATGCTCTTTGACTTCTTACTATCCCTCTCATGGCACTCATTGAACGTTCCGGCGCGAGAACCGTGGAGGGATGTTTTCCTTCACGTCCGCGCTTTGACTTTAAAGCCGGGGTAGCCTCCAGTCTAACCATCCATTGTCGACTCATCCTCCTACGAAGATGTGCTTCAAACTAGCTAAGCTAAACGAAGCCTACGTGAATTTGCATAGGGTCAGACACAGTCTGATACCGAAGCCAGAAGAGATAGAGAATATGAGAACGCTAAAAATCACTGAAGACCTGATAGAACAGGGAGAAAGAAGAATGGACAGAGAAGTACAGACTTCAGAAACAGCAGAGAGGGCAGCAACAGCAGCAACAGCAGCAGCAGCAGCAACCTGAACCTGACAGAGGCTTTGTCGATTGTCGTATCGACACCAAAGAGTTCTTCTTCTCTTTCCGAAGAAGCAGACCTATCGTCAGAAAGTCTATCGTCAGAGGACATCGCATTCTTAGAAATTAAAAGATTGCCATAGCAAACAAAAAAAAAACAGCCCTTTTCAGGGCTACCCAATACTCTAGAAAAGAAATAGCAATCCATTTGCCAATGTGTGTAGGTAGAGTAGTGTGAATATAAACACTGACTCTTTTTTTATAGTGTGAGTGTATGTGTTTGTGTATATGATTGTGTGTTTGTAAGTGCTCACGTACGTTGGTGTGGATAGTTGATTATGATCATGTTTTTTTTTTTTTTTTGCTGTTTGGCGTGTGGGAAGAGTAGAGAAGAAAAGGAGAGAGGAAATTTCAGAATCCCAGAGACAGAAGATTGGGGTTCTGAAGCCACTTATCCCGCCTCTGCTCTCCCCCAAAAAAGAGTGAAAAGAGACTGGGGAAGAAGATGTGTGTGTGGTGCCAGGCCTGGAAGGTGCCATCATTAACCAGGTGTCACTGGAGTTCAAAAACAATCAGCCCTTTTCAGGGCTAACCAATACTCTAGAAAAGAAATAGTAATCGATTTGCCAATGTGTGTATGTAGAGTAGTGTGAATATAAACACTGACTCTTTTTATTTGTGTGAGTGTGTGTTTTTTGTGTGTGTGTGCGTGTGTGTGTGTGTTTGTAAGCGCTCACGTACGTTTGTGTGGATAGTAGATTATTGGGTTATGTAAGAGCTTAAGTTAGTTCGTGTGAATAGTAGATTAGGGTTTCATTTTAATGCTTTGCGTGTGTGGATAGTAGATCATATGAAATGAGAAAAGTAGGGGATGTTTTCCTTCACGTCCGCGCGTTGTTTGGTTATGATCTAGGTAATATAAATTTTGTTTTAGGGGGATGTTTTCCATCACGTCCGCGCTTTCACTATAAGAACCCACAGTATTAGTCGTTCGCACCATTCTAAGGAATACACAAAGAAGATGGAGGTGACAAAATTATTTAACGATTTGAGACATAGCTATTTTTGGATCATGGATGGGACTTATGTAGTAGAAAGATTGAATAAGGAAGGAAGATTTGAAGGTAGCCTGAACAATGTGAAGAGTCTTGGAGTAGCAAAAGATCAAATGGGGGAATGATTGAGGAAGAAGTAGAAAGAATCAGAGGATTCATTGACCCACCTTGCGTGAGAGTAGGTACTTTAAAGGAAGCCTTGGATCATATCATAGAAGTCAGGAGCTTCCTAGAAAATAGCTTTCATTGGACTGACTGGTGGTACGTAAAGTGGGGTTGTAACCAGTTGATAAAAGCAGAAGAACTAATTAGAGAGGTAATGAAAGTAGAAGTGATGAAGATAAAAGAAGAATGGAGCAAAGAGAGAAAGGAAGAAGAGAATAAGAAGAAGAAATTAGAGTTTGAAAGATTAAATAACAACTGGATGAAGATCCAACAGAAATTTAGAGAGATGGGCCATCCTGACTGGATAACAGAGGAGGAGAAGAAGAGGAAAAAGAAAGGAATTTTGGGAAAGATAAGGGGATGGTGGAAGAAGTGGAGGAGTTAGAAGAAGAAGAAAACCAAAGGCCCTTTTCAGGGCCACTCCAGTCTCTCGACAAGAGATAGACTTTCAATTGCCTACCCCATTTTTTTATTTTTTTTATGTTTTAAAAAAAAAAAAATAGAGAACCATCAGGTCGGGACCTTATTAAAATAGGGTCCCGACCCTGTTCCATTTTCCCTTGTCGCTCAACAGACCCAAGATTTATTCCCCATGTTAATTTCCCTTGCCACTCAACAGACCCAAAATATATTCCCCATGTTAATTTCCCTTGTTGCTCAACAGACCCAAAATATATTCCCCATGTTAATTTCCCTTGTCGCTCAACAGACCCAAAATATATTCCCCATGTTAATTTCCCTTGTCGCCAAAGTGTCCCAGGGGTTTTCGTAATGTTAAATTTCCCATTGTCGCCAAAGTGTCCCAGGGTGGTTTTTAATGCTAATTCCCATTGTCGCTAAAGTATCCACTTAACTACTGCAATTACATTACAAAAACGAACCAACTTAAGGTCGCACCTCCCCTGCTGCTGTAATTAAATCATTATGTTGTAATAAATAATGGTACATCCGGAATCTCATACTGCCCGGTTAGCTCGAGAACGATTAGAAGCAATCAAAAAATTTCTTCCTGTTAGAGATTCTATTAGAGAAAACTTACAAGCGCAGCAGCAAGCACAAGTTAAATACGAAGAAGACACTAAAACACTATTTAAACCCGTAACTGCAGCTACTGAAAAAGTTACAACTGTCATCAAGGAAGATCTTCTTCCAGTATCAAAACAAACCGCAGAACAAACTGAAACAATAACAGCGAAAACTAAGAAAACAAAAAAGATTTTACGAGATCTTTCAATTGATATAGCTGCAGCTCAACCTCCACCTGTCGATGAAGAAATACTTGAAGGTATTAGAAAAATTCATACTGAAGTCGCCGACGTGAGAAAAGAACTTGCACCTAAACCTAAAACAAGAAGAGAAAATGTTGAACTGATTAAAAAATTTAACGAAGGTGTTGTTGAGGAACTTAAAGAAAAAGTTAAAAAGGAGGATTTTTCTCGTTTTGTATTTGATAATTTTCCTCGAAGGTCTGAAATTTTTAAACCCGAGTACGCTGGCGTAGGGTTTGAAAATTATACTAAATGGTTATATCGCGTGTATTATAACAAACCCCAGGCTAGAACTGATGATAAAGTATACGATGAATATACTAAAGATATAAATAAATTTCATCCTTGGGAGTCACAACAACGATCACAACCTTCCCAGGAGGAACCTTAATATCAACTTCCTCCACCGCAGCAAAAACCTTCACCCTTGCAGCGATTATACACCCGACAACGTACCACATTGAGGGAACCAGTTGAGGAATTTAAAAGAGAAAAGGGGACGGATGTTGACATGAAAGGATGATGATCCTCCGAGTGCTGTAGGAAGTGGTTTCCTGACTACATCAGGAGGAAATAATTTTGTTTGTCCTGATAATATCCTCAATGACGTGTTACGGTTAGAAATTCTCATAGGGGGGAAACGTGCCGGAAATAACTCACCTGAAATAACCAATGAAGCAGCTGATATTTGTCGGCGATTATTCCAAGGTGGTATCATGGATATCGGTGTTTACCGAGAACTTATTGATGAGCTCGTTGATGATTATAGTGACTAGTTGTCACCATGATTAGATGAATGATAAATAAAATAAGATGATCGTACACAATAATCATCATAAATCCGTACCGGTCAGAGCAGTAAACTCACGATTACCAATCTACAGAGCAACTTACGGAGATGGACTTGGTGATGTTCTTCAGGGATTATTTAGAAGCTTAGCTCCAAAAGTAGCGCCTGTTGCAAAACAATTATCGATGAAAGCTATTGATGTTGTTCGTGAAAAAGGTCCTGGTACAATTATCAATGTTGCTGGTAAGGCGTTCTCGGCGATCACAGATAGACTAGCACGATTAATGTGACGAACATCACAACCACAGTAAAACTGCCAATGCCCGCAGACGTCAGTAAAATAATAAATCAAGCTGCAAATCAAAAACTGGCGGAGTTAGCAGATCAAGGACTCGGTGAACCAGGGAATAATATTTCAAGTTTAATATCAGGAAGCGGAATTTCCCGAACGCGGTAATCAACGTGTTAGACGAAAATAATTATAATAAGATGTTCAAGCGCATGTCCGACACAGCATTTGACATGGAAGCACCTGTCCTTAAAGATGAGTCTGTACGTGATTATCAGTTTTATTCTTATGACGCACGATTACCAGATTAACGTGGAAGAATTGAACTACAAGTTCATGACACAAGTAGATATTTTCTACCCGCTGAGGCTTTAATGAGGTAGAAGATACAATTGTAAGAACAAATGATGTTAATTACGCAGATGCAGTACAAGTTGGTTTTGCCAACGATGGTATTATGGCATTATTTGATAGCGCCACATATATGATTGATGGAAAAAATATTGAATCGATTCAGAAAGATGTCGACGTTGCTACAACAATAATAGAATTAGCAAGATATTCTGATGACTATACAAGATCAGCAGGTCCCACAATGATGTTTGTAAAAGATAATACTGGTCACTCCGATGAGAATCCGTATAATATAAGACGACCAAGAAACTTTGCAGGAAACGCTGACGCTGACGTGGCGCCAGGAGTTCATGATTCTAATCCAAATTTCAACTTGGGATTTGCAGCGCGTAAAAATATGTTGCTAAGAGGTAATAGAAGTTTTTCATGTACAATTCTACTATCGCATATTTTTGGATTTTGTAGGAATGTTAGAAAAGTTATTTTTGGAGCTAGACACACGGTTGTTTTTGTAGGAAAGGGTGATGATAACGATGCAATCTGGAGACCTGCTGGTGATGCTGGTAAAGTAGTATTAAAAAAATTTTCCTTGTGGATGCCGGTGATGACTCCAACGATCGCAGAAGAACAAAAATTACTTTCTTTCATGGACACAGGTGGTAAATCTTTGTTGTCATGGTTGACAACAAGCACGGATAGTATACAAAGTGCTACTGACCGTCATTTTACATGGAATATAGCATCACAACAAGGTGTTTCTGCACCGCGGCATATTTTTATTGCGTTTCAGAACTACGATCGTTTAAATAATCAAGAACGTACTCATATGATATTTGATAAACTAGGTATCACAGATATTTCTTTGCGAATAAACGGACAACAAGAACGAACAGAAAATATACAACTTAATCATACTGAAAATAGTATAGGACGTGTATATCATCGTTTGATGTCATTCATGGGACATAATCAAAATGTGGATACCGGTTTGCAAATATCACAATATGATTTCAGAACTTTATATCCGATTTATTATTTTTCGCTGGAGCATCTTGATCTATCAAAACAATCTGTTGTTAATATACATCTCAAAGCAACATTAAATACAGGTGGTGGTGTTGATTACAGAGTAATCGCGGTTATACTCAGCGATAAAACCATGTTACTTGAAGGTGGTAGTGGTCGAATGAGAATCGTTGATGCACCAGTGGAAAATCTTTAATCGTGTTATTTAGAAACACAAATGTTTATCATAAAATGTATACAGTCATGTTAATGTAACTCTGACTCCCGGTCAGGTCAAGAAACTTCAATCAAATTCAACAAAAAACTGCGGAACAAAAATATCGTTAAAACAAGATCATATTTTTAGTGGTGGTCCAAATAAAATGTCACTAACCAATAATCAGATTAAACACTTCAATAAAGCACTGAAATAAAAAAACTGGAGTTCAACTTGTTCTTTCTCCGAGTGCCATTAAAGATATGGTTAAAACAGGTGGTATTTTTCCACTTCTCGCAGCAATACCAGTGTTAATAGCTGCTGCTGCTCCGGCCGTAGCAAAAGCAGCTGCGTTAGGTGCTGGTGGAACAGCTGCTGGAATGGCATTAAAGAAAGCAACAGGAAAAGGATATAAAAAAGGGATCTGGTCTAAAATTACCGGGAACTCCGCCTTCGTGGTACGGAAAGGGTCTAAGACTACCAGGAACTCCACCCTCATGGTACCCCAAACGTCGTTGAAAACACAGAGTGTTTTACCGATGTCAAATTTTGATTTACTCGATGCCGCTAAACAATTAAATATAAAATATTTCAGAGGCTTTTTTATGAGAGATCAGTTACCGCGTGAACTGAATAATCCAGAAACTGGAATTATTAATCTCGATAACAGCGATGGGTGTTTTTATGAGAGATCAGTTACCGCGTGAACCGAATAATCCAGAAACTGGAATTATTAATCTCGATAACAGCGATGGTCCAGGGACTCACTGGGTTGCTTACGCGATACATCCACGTGGAATTGTTTATTCTGATTCGTATGGGTTAGCACCGCCAGTTGAATTTCTAAAATACGTACATAGAGTACGAAGTACTCCAGTGCAAATTTCAAGCTGGTATTCAACGCTACCAACACAAACATTAACCGATCCTCCGATATGTGGTCGTGAAGTAATTAATGTACTTGACGCGTTACCAAAATCAACCAAAACACCTCAGAAAGTCGTTTACGAATATACCGCGAATAAATTAAATAATCCCTAAAAATAATGGTTGATATTTACGGATGATCTCTCTCAGCACGAGTAAAAGGTAAAAAACGCGACGACGTAGATTTATCAAAATATGCGACCAAAGATGAGATTGATAATCTTTTAACCTTTCTGGAATAGACCCAGATGAGGTTGTTATTATTCAAGACCGATACGGAAAACTAAAGACCAGCGATATCAAATGGCATGAAATAGTTCGTAGGGTTATTGGAGCTATTCCGGGTAACATCCCTGTGTTCACTGACAGCGGAAAAATCAAAGACTCAAGTATATCGTTTACAACCATCAGAGATGAAATTGCAAAAAGTGTTGCTAATCTCTTAAAAAATACCGGTGACACAATGACAGGTGAACTCAGAATGAACGGAAACAAGATAGTGGTTTTAAGAGATCCAACATCCGACGAAGACGCAGCAACAAAAAATATGTTGACGTTAACTACAACACTGTAGATGGTAAATTATCCACGTTGCGGGCCGAGTATGACGTTCACGTAAAAGCGTTTGTAAATCTCCGTAGAAATGTTAGAAAAATTAGTGAAACCGCAGAGGATTTCTTATGCACTCCACTCACCGTTGACACAAAACTCTCCGATATCAAGACGAATATTGATACGATCAAACAAACACAGCAAGATATCGTAAATGGAATTCCCGAGATCGTTAATAAAACTAGTTTGATTAAAAGTCCACCCGGAATAACTCCCGGGCATATTACCAACATCGTATACACATTATCATCGGGATTCGCAACATGGTCACAGCAAAATAAAACTATCAAATATACCGCAACAGTTACTGGTGAGTACAGGCTGTCTGTGTTCAGTGCTGCAAAATTTGAAATATTTACAAAGTATCCATGGCGACATTCCACCGACAAGTTTTCCGGGGTTGTGACTGTCATGTCATATTAAATAAAGAAACCGAAGAAGAATTTATGCTGGAAGCAGCTGATAAGACATTAAACGCAATATCTTACTGGTGGTGTTTGGAATTTGTAGCTGAAACACCTCAATTGTTCACTGCGTAAAATATAATGAGTACCTCAATCGACGTTCAAAATGATGTTGCATCGCAACATTACAGGCACAATCAAGCACTTGAATGGCAAACATCGCTGAAAAATATCATCGAAAAATACACGATAAAAATAAAGAAATATCGACGACGACTACTTATCGTTGACGTAATTGTTTATTCAGCATCCGCTGTTGTTGCTGGAACCGGTGTGTTATTATCAGCAATGACATATTGCACCAGTAGCTGTGACAATCTGTATTTCAGTCACAGCAACAATTGCTCGTGTTTTCAATATTATTGCCAAAAAATATGTACTTGCACGAATGAAACATTATCCGATTACATGATAAAATTACAAACGGCGACAACAGCATACTCGAAGTTATCTTCGTTGTTATCAGCAAGTCAAAATGATGGAATTATATCTGATTTCGAGTTTTCAGAGATGATTAAAATATACAACTACGCTGGTATTAAAGGTACAAATATATTAAATAATGACATCACTGACAACGTCAGGAGAGCTACTTCAACAGAATGTGACAAATACAAATCCTCCAAAGACTACGATGATAACTGTGAGCTCGACTAATCCTGAATTCAGTATTAATTTTCCGAGTGCGATTCCGGTAAGCGAGATCGCGCTGGCACAGTTACGGGTATATCACAGCTGGCCCAATATCAGATCAAAATCATTTGGTGGATTACCAGCAAATAATTCACTCGTGTTTCCAAATAAAAACCGACCCGATGAAACTCCCGACTGGAACGTTGTTGGAATACCAACCGGTAGTTATCAAATCGAAGAAATCAATGAGGAATTACAACGTCGAATAAAAAATATCACAGGAAAAGAATCCAAGATAGCAATAACAGCTCATGAACCAACGCTGTCTGCGGTCATCGAGATAAACTCTCCCGATTACGCCGTGGATATATATCAGAGTTCGATCAGAACAGTGTTAGGATGGCCTGAAATCTCACCACCGACACCATCACCGTTACCAGAACCGAAAAAGTCCGACTATCTCACGGATAAACAATCATACCACGAAGCTGAACTATCATATAAACAACATTTACTCAGGATAAAAAACGCAACGTTGGGTATTAAATTTGTCTTTTTCAACAATTACAATATGGTATGGGGTTTTCTTGATGGATCACCTACCGGATTTTTAAGTGGCGGTCCGAGTATTGAAATGTCCGATATTATTAAATACTTTAAAATCATTAATCAAGAACATAAAATACATTTACAGCGACTACAGCAAAGTTTCCAAGAACATATTTCTGATTTGTCATCATCACGTAGTGAAATCATCAAACACATTGAAATACTAAATCAGCTCGTATCCGACAAGGAATATCTTCACCAGCGAATAATTCAAGGAATAATTGATTACACTGACGATAAAAATCGCTATAAACAAAATTTTTAAACGAGTATTCGTTAACAGCGCACCCGAATTAAGAAAATCAGTCAATGATATCATCGATGAGTTCTTTCCTGAAATACTCGCAGCGTGGAAAAAAGCAGTACCACCGGCAAGTAATCTCCGGTACAATAATAATCCATCTGGGCAAGGACGACATGTATCTCCGGAAATCGTAAATATAACTTCTGTGGTCGCGGTCATTCTTGTGTGTGATGTAATCGACGGCAGTTACAACAATGACACAACAATGTCAAATCAAGCCCAGCAAGGATTTATTCTTTATTCGTTCACGCCAAAAGGACCACCTGGATTTTTGATTGTGCAAGAGCCGATCAATCAGGTGTATCTACAATGTCATAATCGTCTATCATCAAGAACAAATTTCAAACTAACAGACCAATTAGGCCACTTATTGGATTTGAGAAATGAAACGATAAATATTAATCTACTTGTAAAATCTTAAGATTTTCATCGTGAAACTGTTAATCTACGATTCAAGAAAAATAATTCTCCTGATACTCAAGGTGGATATTTTTTATTCTTTACTGAAAAACCTATCGAATTTCTCAAAGGGTATTTAGGTAATCAAAATCATATAAATCGACCAGTTTTGCAACAAAAAAAACTACAAAAAAAGTCTTATTATTATTCTGAATTTTTTTATTATTCTGAAATATTTATTATTCTGAAATTGATGGGTAGTTAGGTACTCAAAATTATACAAATCAATCAGTTTGTCAATTCTGATGGGTATATAGGTACTCAAAATTATACAAATCGATCAGTTTGTCAATTCTAATATGTAGTTAGGTACTCAAAATTATATAAATCGATCAGATTTTATGATAAAAAAAGTTTCAAAATAAAATATTTCAGAATAATAAAATATTTCAGAATAAATAAAATATTTCAGAATAAATAACATATTTAAGAATAAATAAAATATCTCAGAATAATAAAATATTACACGTGCTTGGTCGTTTCATGATCTGACATAATTTTTCTTAATTGTCTCACACGAGCATTCATTGTTTTCTTTGCCTCGTATTCACGAGATAACTCTAATCTAATTTTTTCTACTGCGGGAGAGAGGGACGAATTCCTTGACCTGATCATCTTTCACTGCAGCTAGTGACTGGGACATCGCCGCCTCAATTCGTTTTATAAACTTGCATTCAGACGGTAGTGTGTGTCCATTATCATTTTTACGTTCTTCTAAATTTTCATAATCAGAAATAATTTTTTCAGGATTCAGTCCATCGATATATTAATTCCTTTTTTTCTAATTTTTCAATAGCAACAATTACATCATTGATATTTTCGTGATTCATAATACAGTATATATATATATATATATATATATATATATATATATATATATATATATATATATATATATATATATATATATATATATATATATATATATATATATATATATATAAACAAAAATAAACAGTAGCATGATGAGCGGGTATCTTTCATAGGAGTCCCTTTAGGGCCTGTGTGTCTTTCATGGGGTCCTTTCTTTGAGATCTTTCATATGGTCTTCTCGGCACCCTAAGACCGATTCTTTTTGGCCACATTCTTTCTTAATGTTTTTATGGGGTACCCTCAATGAGATTTAGAGCTTACACATCCACGCTTTCTGTTTATTTTGGGGCGTAACAATTTCTTTCATAAACATATCTCCAGCGAATTTTCTAAGCGAAACGAAATGTTAGAATATTCAGAAGATTGTCTATACTTTTCATTCTTGCACACCTCCCCCCAGGACAAATCCCGAAGCGAGTGCAAAATGAATGCTTTCGGGCTGCTGGTGCCCCCACATTATATATGAAAAACCCTATAAATCGGTACCGTCAACAATATGCCCGTTACGAGATTCGAACCACTGACTCCAGAACAAGAATCAGCTGCACTACCACTGCGCCATGGCTCTAATCTGCTTGTACATGTTTCAGAAATTATTATATAGTTTAGCCATCACTGAAGAAATCAGTATTAAGTATTTTTTCGTAAAATACAACTGAATTTTAGTTGTGAACACATGAATTCAGAAAAAATACGCCATATAAACGTATTTCTGCTTAATAAGTCAGATTTAAAAAAGTTAGTTATTTTCGGGATAATATGTGTACCCGAAAATAATTCGAGAAACGTTCTGGCTACTTGTTGTTTGCTTTATTCATTACTATCGCAGAAAGAAATACAGATGAACCAGGAAACCGAACGAATTTAATAAAAAAAATATATTGTTTCTTAAAAATATATTGTTTATGCTTAATAAAAAGATCACATCTACGATAATGACATTCACTGATACAAAATAACGGAAAATATAAGGGAGATAACTGATACTCTTCCTGTAAGCCAACGGAAGATATAAGGGAGATAACTGATACTCTTCCCGTAAGCTACTCTCGACTAATCGAAATTAGATAAGTACGGTTTGTCGAATTAACGGTTTCTCAACTGACTTTAGAAATACATAACAAACCACAGAAAAAATATTATTTACAAGTTTATATTATGTTCAGCAATTTTCCGCTTACACAGAGTGCTTGTGATAATATTTATTTGCGAGTGTTTTGGTAAAGGGGAAGTAATTGTATTACACGCGTATCCTCAACAGAATTATCTCCTTTCGCACGGGTCGAAAAATAAGTATTATGTGAGTGGAATGCTGAATCCCCCAAAAAATAAAAAATAATAAATAGTTAATAAATATAATTCGAGGTAATTACTTGCTAAAGATGATAGTTTATCTCCCTAACAATAATAGAAAACAATGTTTTGTTTATATTTTTTTAGAGAAAGCGGATTTGGTTATATTTTCCGCGACAGAATATATTGAAAACCTTTCAATATCAAAATATCTCGCAGCAATGTTCATTAATTGAAACATTTTCTTTTCGCGGATCTCTATATTTATAGATACAACTGCTCTGGCACTCTCATCATTATAGCTTGTGTTTTCAAATCTACAATTTTGACTTTGCGTGACAATTCTCAGATTGGACAAAGAATTATCGGTTCTTATACCGTTGATGTGATCGATCACAAAACCATCTTTGATCAACCCCTTGTGACACTCGTATATGAATCGATGACAGAGATAATATTTCTTCCCAACAGTAAACATTAGATAGCCACTATTACTAACAAAACCAACTGGTCTCTTCAACCTACAGTTTCTAATCATACCATCATGATTTGCTTCTTGGTTCGTTTATATAATAATATTATTTGTTTAAATCATAATTTGTCTGAAAACATAGTTAGATAATCCTATACGGATTTTATAGCGTTGTTACTGTTATTATTTTTTTATCATTGTATCTTTTAAGCTCGCGATATTTTTTTCCACAACAACTCGCGCACAACTGTGTTTTTCCTCGTACTCCGACACCACATCGCGGACATGGTATTGGTCCTAAACTCCCACCTCGAACGCACTGCAAGTGTTGTCCGCAGAATTCCTTTTTACAGGATTTATTACAAGGTGTCAATGAACCCACCATGAGCCATTTGCATTTCTCTCTCGCTTGAGACATTGTATATATAATATTTTAATTTAAATATTTGTTTGAAATATAATATGAACGAATTCGATAGATTATCCAGAATCAAGCCCTGGAAAGCAGATAAATTTAATCTCGACAGAATATCTCCTGACGTACCGATGCGAGATCTGGTTGATCCGAAAAATAAAAGTTTGATCAATAAAATTCACTACGCCAAGAAAGAATTTCACATAGATGGTGCATCTTATGTCTGGTCAACGTTCAAGATTATACGCAACAAATATATCATCGACGCTACGATGAATGACAAACGAGCGACAACTATCATTAACTACCTTGACAATCGAAAATATCTTTTCAGAATAAAATTTGTCGTGCTATCAGAAACAGACGATTGGATTATCCGTAACAAATATGATCCTGTTCATGCTAATAAAAAACTGTCATACTAAGTAAAGATTCCAAACCAGGAATGTTGACTGGCATTGACAAACCGAATTATCAGCGAGCGTATCCTGTGACCGCGGTTATTTATGGAATCTATCCGATAAAAGAAAAACCCAGCGTTGATAATCTGAAGCCGATGAAATTTTAAAAAATAAACTGTGTAGCTGAACGAGTAACAGAACATTTTACCGTTTCGACTCGTGGAAACGGTTTAACGGATAAAAGACGTAAAATAATAAACGAGTGGGAAGAAATGGTTAAAGATACCGGGGCGTCTATCAAAGATGTCGCTGAGTTAGGAAAAAAATTAAAATTCCCAATAACCGTAAAAACGACAACTGGAGAGATTTTGTATGAATCAAAATATATATCAAAAGGAGCTTAGATTGAAATTATTGATCATAACGCGCATGCGTGGACTAGCGCAGTAACAGTATTTCCACGAAATGGAACTGTTAAATATTCTCGCGGAGATATGTTTGATTTTATTAACGAAATAAGTAAAAACGATCCTGCGTCAGTATGGTTGTTTCAAAGTTCTGAAAACGATGATGAATTAAGTAGTATTTGTACCGAAGAAAAAAGTAAATTTGATCAGTTTGTAAGACCGAATGGCGTTTTTTATCGAACAGATCTTCTTCACACAAAAATGAAAAATCTTGCGCTGCAATATACTGATGATACTGACGAACTGTTGAGCAACTGTTTTACTGTTCCGTCAGTTGCGGCTCATTTTGCTATAAAGATAAATTCGTGGAAACCAACTAGATTTGATTTTCTTGATGATATAATATCGAGCTGTGTCGAATACGGACACGGTCGACTATGGAATACTAAATACGATCATAAAGATGTAATTTCGGTTGATATGGTTGCATGTTATCCGGGAAGTTTTCTCGGATACGAAGATTGTTCTGTATACTTCAAGAGATTCGGTCATCCGACACACGAAATGACTAGGGTATCGATAAATGGACCATTACCGGATTTTGATTTAACTGGATTCGCTTGTATCGAGTCATTCGAATTTACTAAAGGACGTCATCCAATTTGTTATGTTTGGTTTGGAAAACATTTTTCAGAAAAACGCTGAGCACCAATAGTACTATTACGATATATGCTTGATTGTGTTATGTTAATATCGTTGATTGTAAGTGAAGCAATTATATCATATCGGAAACAAACCGAAGTTTGGTTACCACAACAAAAACAGTATTCTGATGACGACAAAACCGATAAAACTGATTATGAGAATAAAATTACGAAGGATCTTGGTAGAAAAATACTTGGCAAGTTCACCCAAGGAGGATCATATGATCATAAACGACATTGTACAAGATTGATTATGGACGATGCTGAGTTAGATTTTATAATCGCTGATACAACGAATAGAAACAGTTTATAAATCGAGAAATAACCTTCTTGCCAAATGGAAATAAACTAGGTACAATTGTGAGTTATATGGACGATGAGTCACCTCAATATACTCATTTAAGATCTTCAATGTTAGCGTACATTTCGATAAATCTATTATCGATGATAAATAAGGTTTCTAAGTTTGCTGTCAGAGTCGCTACGGATTCGTTTTATATCAATAAAAGATATTTAGGACTGTTAGAAAAATTACATATAGACACGTGTGCATATTGGGGTTCGTGGAAAATAAAAAAAAGAAAGTATACTTAATTATTCCGAATCCGTTGATGTTGCGGTTAAAAATATTTATTGTAAAAAACATCAAACATTAAAGCTATCGTCTGCACCATCGGTGTACGATCCAATAACTAGAAATGAAACGGTTTATCTAAACGGACCTGATAGTTCTGGTTAAACCACTCGAGCAATCAAATTATTTTAGAATTCAGATACGATTGTTTTAACTCCTACACAGACTCGCGCGAGAGATGAAACAACGAGGAGTACAATCGTGTACTTACCACAGCTTCTTCCGATGGAAGGGTGACGCATGGACTTCTTCGAGGATGGGAGAGAAATATATTCCGAGGATTATCGTTTGGGATGAATTACGTACAGTATCATCAGAAACATTAAAAACATTTCTTGATTGGTTATTAACAAGAAATACTGATGTGATACTGTGTGGCCATCACGGTCAACCACCACCCGTAATTGGACCATCTCCACATAATTGGCTGAAAAATTTCGTTGATTATTACGGAGAAATAAATGGTGATTATAGAGCACTTGATGCAGAATTAAGTGAGTTAAAAAAATTAATCAGACTACAACCGAATAAAATTCAGTGTGAAGTAATGAATAAAATAATTTCAGAAACCTCTATGAACGACTTTCTGCAAACGTGGAGACCAAATGATTTGATAGTTGCAAGTAGAAAGATAGTTCGTGATACACTTCAACAGCCGTTATTTCAGTTACAACGAGAGAAGTTTCCAACGTTGCCAGTGCCGCTGTGTTATCGACCAGCAGATACGCGACGGCAAAATATTGACGTTGATATACCAGGACCGACTGAGAAACAAAATCTCGTATTAAATGATATTGTCGAAGTTGATGTCAGTGTTGTTGAGGATGCACTAAAAACAAATAAATCTCCGTGGACACTACGATAAGCGATGACGATTCACTCATCTCAGGGGTTAACTATTTCTGATACTCGAGTTTGGATCGTTGATGATCGTATCGAATGGTCGAACTTAGTTTATCTTGCAGTATCTAGAGTCAGAAGAATATCTTAACTGTGGAGAATCGTCATGGACTCGTCAGTGATCAATGATGATATTGACAAAGATATAATAAGAAAAAAATTGCCTGGTTATGAACAAGGTGAAAAAAAACGCGACTTTAATCTTGACGTTGAATTTATTAACGCGCTGAAACAGCAGCAGAATAATCACTGTACAAGTTGTAATTGTATAATGTTATGGCAGTACTCGAGTAATAATCCAAGACAATTTACCGTAGATAGAAAAGATAACAGCGGCTGACATACACGAGAAAATGTGATGCTGACCTGTCTTGAATGTAATCGTAGTAGGGGTGCTAGTTAAATGATTTGGGTGGTAATTGAGTGTCCTCGGGAATTATTTGTAATTGTTCACGTACAAATCCACGTTGAGGAGCAGTTGAATCCAGTCTGTAGATTGCGGGTCTACCAGTAGATCTTACTACGCTAGATATCTTGTGCGTCGTAATACTCCAAATAGGATCAGTCGCTCTTTTTTTTACCACCTTCAAGTTCACAGTGGTATTACCTAATACTGGCTGTGTTGAAAAATCACGTCGTTGTGTAGGTATATGGTTTTTTTGTAATTGCATGAATGGGTTTCATGTTGGTTGTTCCAGTTATTTCATTATTTAACGCGGCTATAACATTTGGTAATCTTGCAACCCATTCGCGAGATCTGAATAAATTCCTTCGCTTATTGATATCCAAATAACCGCTCAGCAAGTGTTCGATTAAATCGTTCAACAATTGCCTGATCACGATGAATTGCAGTATGACCACGTCGTATTTTGACATTATGTCACTTCATCAACGATGATACTGGACCAAGAAATTCCTTGCCAGGATCAACCTGTAATAGTTGTGGCCATCGTAGACCTACTCGTTGATAAATTCGTTCAAATGCATCGGCTACTTCAGATGATGTTTTAGTTGATAATGGTTCTGCATCTTTATATCTACTTGCAACATCAACAACTGTTAGCGCGTATTTATATGTTATTTGACGTCTTTGGATTTTAACTGTATCATGTGGTAAAAACAGAATATCAGTTTGATGAACTTCATTAGGAACTCCAACATCAAAATGTTCAAATCGAATTTGCTTAGGTGGTGGTAGATAAATTTTCCATATTGCCTGTCGGGATAACCACGCTTTAGCAGGAGAATACTTGACTTTTGCTGCATCAGCGAGTTTACTAATCGCTGCTTTACTCCTCCAGTATCCTCTTGGAGAATAATAAATCGATTCCATTATAATTAATTACCAGCACCTAGCGCTAATTTACCTTTCATCGCGGATCTCACTAACCAATTAGCCAGTGATTCCTTGAAGGATTTATTCGTAATGGAATTTAGCGCGTGAATTAATTTCGCATCTGCTATGTGTCTATGCTGCAGATTATTACTTTTCTAAGCTACATCATGAACATGACACGCTTTATCAATAGCGTTTATCGGATACTCACCTGGTTTTGGTTGATCTTGGTTGTCAAGTCTGATATCAAGTCGAGTACCAGGACCGCAGTAATTATATCCTGGTAGATGTTTTTCTCCTGGGTATTTAGCCCAGGGAGTGCCTGGGAACTTTGACATTAATTTAGCAATATCACCACCATCTTTTTTAGGTAAAAAAGAATTTTTTTTCTGTTACATACTGCACATTTTCCACCATATGCTATTCTCGCATTTTTTGTTGTAATCGTAGATAGATCATTAGCTGGGGTTTTAGTTCTACAATGTAAACAATATAGATTCATGTATTTATATAATATGGATATAATTGATTTCTCAGCGACTCGAAAACGAGAACCTGTCAAACACCATCCTGCGTTACCGAATTCCATCAGAATGATAATAATAGGGCCATCTGGAAGTGGTAAGACGCAACTGTTGCTTAATCTTATAATGAGATGGCTAAAATGGGATAAGTTGTATTTGGTAACACCATCAGTTGATGATCAACGATGGTATAATGTACTTAAAGATTTTAATGAAAACGTAAGATTATTGGACAAAGATAACGATGTTATCGAGTTTATAACCGATATTGACGAAGCACCGTCAGTTGATTCCATAGACGGATTTATTAATAATTTGGTCGTATATGATGATGTGATGCTGGACAAACAATCAAATCCAGCTAGGATTTTTTCTCGAGGTAGACATAAAAACACTGATTTGATTTATGTTACTCAGCGACACACACAAATACCAAAAGCGATCAGAGACAACTGTAATATTTTAGTTGTGTTTAATGGAGTCGATACTCATACGTTACGAAATATTCATCAAACTTGGTGTGGCGGTGACATGGATATAAATAAATTTAGAAACTTTTTTTCACGAGCGCAAGCTACTCCGCATGGATTTATAACAATAAACTTACATGATCCTCAAACACGATATCGAACCGGACTTCATGAAATTTTTGGATAAATTAATAACAGCAGGGGAGGTGCGACCTCAAGTTGGTTCGTTTTTGTAATGTAATTGCTCGCGAAGAGTTTTTCAGTTAGAAATAACATGGACACACCCCCAAGAGGGAAACTCTTTGAGGATCTCTCGGAGAGAACCCTCAGTGTAGTTAGTTATTTTGATTTTTAAAGTTATTAATCCCTTTTTTTTAGGAAGGCTTATTTCGGGATTTGGACGCTTCTACAAAATGGTCTGTTCACCTCCCCTGCTGCTGTTGCAATGTGTGTACAAGTTTACATTCGAAACTTAAATAGTTTACGGTTTCATCACCGCCACAAAAAGTGCATAATTCAGATTTAGAAAATCTTTTCAAAAACATATTATATTATTATACGAGGAAAATGTCTGTGTCCGTGCATGTTATGCAAGATTTTCCAAATACTAGGGAAATCTAGATTGTATAATTGTATTATCATAGGTTCTACAAGGAACATTTTAAGTTATAATTGTTGTTGTTGTTGTTGTAGGGTTTAACGCCATTTTTCAGCACACGATAGGGTATACATGGCGGCCAGTATTAATGGTGGAGGAAGAACCCGGAAAAAAACCGACAAGAACCACCGACCCACGAGAAACTACTGGCAAGCTTTCTCACATACCCACATTAGCCGAATCCGAGACTCGAACCCACGCAGACAGAGGTGAGATGGCAGTGATCCGTAACGGAGAGGCTTTAGACCACTCGGCCACTCAGGCCCCCTTCACGCGAGGTACATGTGAAGTCATACACTAGTGCGACCAATGACAGTCTCAAAAGAGAACTGAACAACCTAAATAAATACCGTACAATAATTGTACAAGTGGGTGAAAATGACGTGTCGTACCTAAGTGTAATTGTAACCATTAGGTATGTCCATCTAGGTACAAAGATTATAATACATATACCTCAGTCAACAATAAGTATCACGTTTTTGGAGATATTCTCACATACCCACATTGGCAGAATCCGAGACTCGAACCCACGAAGACAAGGTGAGATGGCAGTGACCCGTAACGGAAAGCGCTTTAGACCACTTGGCCACCCAGGGCCCTCAATTTGTAATTGTGAAATCATCTTAATGTGGACTTGTCCAAAAGTGAAAGTTGGACGAAATGCTTTCAGAATTTGTAAGCACATTTCATACAACAATTGCAATAATTCAGATCTTTCCAATATGTACAGATTTTTATGTACATTGCATTAACTAAAATATATGTTAAAAAAACATATCAGTAGTATACTTTCACATTATAAATGGATTTATTACACATTTCTTCTCCGGTCAACACCATTAGTCATTATTCCTATTATACTTAAATGTGTTGTTTTCGGTGCAAGTAGCTGTTGTTTTACTATAGTTTTGTGTCTTCACGTCATTCCACTTACTATATATTACTTCTTAAACATGCACCCTCCCCTGCTTTGTTATCGCTCAACAAGTTACCGCTCCGATGGCCTAGTAGTTAGAACGTCCGACTCGGATGCGGGAGGTTGTGGGTTCGATCCCCGGCCGAGTCATACCAAAGACTTACAAAAACGGTACTAATAGCTGCCTCGCTTGGCGCTCAGCATTAAGAGGTTGGTGTTAGAACTGGTCAGCCTGGTGTCAGGATAATGTAGCTGGGTGGGACATAATGCTACATGTCTGCGGCATGATGTCCCAGTGCGAGACATCACTATAAACTGCCACACTGCAGACATCGTAGTGATATGACTGAAAAATTGTTAAAGCTACGTTAAAAATCCAAATCACACACATACACACACACGCGCGCGCGCGCGGGCGTCATTTCTGGTGTCAAGATATAGTCTCCTATATAATGATTTTCGCTCATCACGAGGTCAGATCGCCTCGTTTCGTGCTACCTGGTTGCACGGATTGGCAGTGCCCCACCTATTCTGAACAGCGCAGGAACGACCTTTTAATTTGGGGCCCCGAGTGGCCGAGTGGTCTAAAGCGCTCTTCGTTACGGATCACTGCCATCTCACCTCTGTCTGCGGCGGTTCGAGTCTAAGATTCAGCCAATGTGGGCATGTGAGAAAGCTTGCCAGTAGTTTCTCGTGGGTCGGTGGTTCTTTCCGGGGTTTTCCTGGTTCTTCCTCCACCATTAATACTGGCCGCCATGTATAGCCTATCGTGTGCTGAAAATTGGCGTTAAACCCCACAACAACAACAACAACAACCTTTTAATTTACTTTTGACATACCATACCTGATGTATGCATAATAAATGAGAAGTAAACGAACAATCGTTACGTCAAATATTAATGGCATTTGAGTCAAGATAAATCAAAATCTGGGACTACAAACTTGGTAACATCTATATATACTGATTATGTAACAGAAAGAAATGAAACAAACAATTTAGGTAAAATTGACATGCAATTTATTTATCTATAATACAAAGTGAAAATTCAAGAGAAACCTACATTATAGTGAATTAAATTCGAAATAAGCCTTTATGTCCTTTCAAAAGTCCAAAATTATACCATGTTCCGAATGAATTCACATAATCTTGAATGTCCTGATGTGAATAAAAGGATGCAATCCAGAGTGTTTTTGAATGAGATCGCAGTAATTCCAAAGTCATATAGTAATCCAAAAAGTGAATGAGTACTTTAGTAATTTCTACGAATATGTCAATTCTGATCAACTTGGATTCCCCAGAGACCGATCTAAAATAAGAATGATTTATTTGTTCATCAAACCTCTAGTTAAATATACTATTGCTTGACCTAGATGCAAGTCATTTCAATCTAAAGTTGCAATCTAATTGTAAACAAGACTTGAGCCTAGAATGTTCAAAGTTCAAATGCTATGTAAACATAGTATCCACAACTTACAATCACGGAAAAAAATAGCTATGTAAACATTTTATGTAGAAATGACCATTATCTTTAAGTACAACCTGCAATCATGAAACATAGTTAAGCAATGATATGTACATAACAATTTCTATAAGCGTTCATATTAGCAACAGAATCCATGCTTCTAAACTTAAAGAAAATTTCAATTGTTTGAATGCAGTATGAACTTTTGGGTCGAGTCGGTCGCAATAAAAAAGCTTTTATAATAATATGAATTTTAAAAAAAAATTGATACAGACTTTGATGGAAGATTAATTTGTATAGCTTTTATGTTTATCAATATATCGTATAGAGCAATGAATATTTATGCCTCGATTCCTTATTCGGAAAAAAACTCGAATATTTCTCTTCGTTGTAACCGTACTTAACAGGACAACACAATCTCATTCCTACTCGAAACTTCAACTAAGTTCTCAGCCCAATATTAGAATAGTGATTTCAATAATTATAGTAATAATTCTATTAACAAAAGTAAAATTATTGTATCCCTTTTTATTTCAATAAACTCCTTTTGCAAGTTAAACCCGTCGCTTAAAATGGCACATAAATACACAAGAACCCTCTTTACCTAGAAAAACCAGCAAAGTTGATAGATTTTACATTTCTAAAAATAATAACACTCGTGTCCTTTATTATGCTCAATTTGACCATGATGCAGTAATGTATCTGTAGCAGGTAACTCTTCATCATCGTACAGTAAGGGCTACTGGAAATGTAACAAATCACATGTAAACCATACCATATAAAAAAACAAAGATTGCAGACCTTAAGCAGAGAATAAATATATTACATTTTGAGATGATTTGAAAACTAAAATTAAGAAAATATTAGTTACTCTAAATAGCCTTCAAAAGGAAAGAATTCCAAAAATTAAATTATTGAGAACATAACGTATTAACGCAAAAATATGACACTAACATTAGCAAGGAACTCTTCGTCCAATTACAGGAATTACGCACGACTAAAAATAATTACAAATTGAAACGTATAAAGATTAATTGGGAGTAAAGCTATACATTTTTTAAATAATAATTAACCAATGAGCTAGATCTTTTTCCCAAAGGAAAAAAAGGTTTATAAGAAAATTAGAAATTAAGCTGAAGAAAATAACGTGACCTATAATACAAATATAGAAGTTTTATATTTTAAATAATTTTATTCCTGATTATATACAGTCAAACCAATTGAAGATAATTTACTTGATGAATTGTGGATCTGGTTTACGTTGATTAAATGAAGAGGATAAGTATTTCTTAGTGGACAATAACTAAAACAGAAATGTGAAAATTTGTAAGCATGACGAAGGCCAATGGATCCTCTAGACCTGGCGTCTTAAGGAAAGAGTTCTATACCATGAATTATTTCAAGGTTTAGGTGACATGTGTCAGAATATATAACTTGATCTGATTCTAAAAGAAACTATCACATAACGCACTATTAGAAAATGATCCTCAAAATTAAAAAGTATGAAATAAATGGAGACCTTTCTCCATACTGAATTTGGATTGCAAATTTTTTATCAACAATCATAACAGAGAGATGTCAGTAGTGAATGTGGCCACCCTAGCCTCAATGGGAATTAACATTACAGAGACCCCTGGGCCACTCTAGCCTCAATGGAAAATTAACATGGAGAAAAATCGTGGGCCACTCTAGCCTCAAGGGGAATTTAACATGGGAAATAGTCTTGGGCTACTCTAGCCTCAAGGGGAATTGAACATGGAGAAAAAACCCTGGGTCACTCTAGCCTCAAGGGGAATTGAACATGGGATTTTTTTAAAAATTTTTTTTAAATTTAAATTTAAATTTAAATTTTAAAAAGGGGTAGGCAATTGAATAAAGTCATTCTCTTTTCGAGAAATATGGCTGGCCCTGAAAAGGGCCTTTGGTTTTTCTTCTTCTTCTGTTTCTAATTTCTTCTTTTTCTCAACCAACTTCTTATTTTCTCTCCTACACTCTTTCTCTTCTTTTCTTTCTTTTTTTTCTCCTCCTCTTCTTTCTTCTTCTCTTCCTCCTCTTCTTTCTTCCTCTTCTCATTTTCTTCTTCTTTTTCAATTTTTTCGTTCCATTTGCGTATTCTTATCCTTTCCTCTTCATCCTCCTTCTCCTCCTTTATCTCTTTCATTACACCACTTATCTTATCCTTTACCTTTCTTAAGTTATTAATTTCCATCTTTACACGATGGGGACTATAGGAATAGTGGTCTTCAACGAGTCTTATTAACATCTGCTCCATCATTCCTAAATTGTCCAAAACGTCTTGCAATGTTTGCATTTTGTCAATTTGGTTAGAAGCCATCTTCTTTATAGAATGGTTTGAACGACGAATAATGTGGGTTCTTATAGTGAAAGCGCGTACGTGATGGAAAACATCCCCCTAAAACATAAAATTGATATTACCTAGATCATGACCTAACATCGTGCGGACGTGAAAGAAAACATCCCCTACTTTTCTCATTTCATATAATATACCATCCACATAAGTGAAGCAACAATAAACAAACCCCAAATCTACTATTTACACACGCAAATCATTAAAACAAAATCCATAATCTACTATCCACATCAATCGTACGTGAGCGGTTACAAAACCCAAACTATACTCTCCACATACCCTAAGAAACAATAAACAAAATCCATAATCTACTATCCATACAATCGTACGTGAGCGGTTACAAAACCCAAACTATACTCTCCACATACGCTAAGAAACAATAAACAAAATCCATAATCTACTATCCACACAATCGTACGTGAGCGGTTACAAAACCCAAACTATACTCTTCACATACGCTAAGAAACAATAAAGAAACCCATAATCTACCATTCACACAAACTTACGTGAGCAGTTACAAACACAAACACACAAACACATACCCTCGCACTATGAAAAAAGAGTTAGTGTTTATAATCACACTACTCTACCTACACACACACACACACACACACACACACACACACACACACACACATTGGCAAATCGAGTTATTTCTTTTCTAGAGTATTGGGTAGCCCTGAAAAGGGCTGTTTTTTTTAACTCCAGATGCAACTATCTAATGATTGCACCTTCCTGGCCTGGCGCCACACACGCATCTTCTTCCCCAGTCTCCTTTCACCTTTCTTCTGGGGAGCGAAGAGGGAGGATAATTCGCTTCAGCACCCCAATCCTCTGTCTCGGGAATATTGAACGACATCCTCTCTTCTCTTTTCTTTTCCTCCTCTTCCCTCTGTCTTCTCTCCTCCTCTTCCTTCTTTATTCTTTCTTCTTCTATTATAGCCTCCGCAGCCAGTTCATTTACCAGGCGCCTGACATATTCCAGATGTATCTGGAATTCAAGAAGTTTGCTTATTCTGCTACTATTCATTCTTGTGTTGATCAATCAACAAGGGTAGCTAGACTGCCGAACGAGTTTCAATTTATAGTGAAAGCGCGTACGTGAAGGAAAACATCCCCCTAAAAACATAAAATTGATCTTACCTAGATCATGACCAAAAAAAAAACAACAACGCGCGGACCTAAAAGAAACACTCACTCACTTTTTTATTCTACCCATCACTATTTTAAAATTTTTTATAAATCACTTCAATTGACTATCCACATACTCAAAGCAATCCAATCTAACCCCGAAATCTACACCTCAAACACCAAATAAAGACATCATTTTAATCTACTATCCACACCAACGTACTTGATCACTTACACACACACAAACTCACAAACACATATCCTCACATTTTTTTAAAAAGAGTTAGTGTTTATTTTCATACTACTCTACCTACACACATTGGCAAATGGATAGTTATTTCTTTTCTAGAGTATTGGGTAGCCCTGAAAAGGGCTTTTTTTTTGTTTGCTATGGCAATCTTTTAGTTTCTAAGAATGCGATGTCCTCTGAGGATAGACTTTCTGGCGATAGGTCTGCTTCTTCGGAAAGAGAAGAAGAACTCTTTGGTGTCGATACGACAATCGACAAAGCCTCTGTCAGCTTCAGGTTCTTGTTGCTGCTGTTGTTGTTGTTGCTGCTGTTGCTGCTGTCTCTGAAGTCTGTACTTCTCTGTCCATTCTTCTTATTCCCTGTTCATTTCTTCTCTGAAAAGCTCTTCTATCAGGTCTTCAGTGATTTTTAACATTCTCACATTCTCTATTTCTTCTGGCTTCGGTATCAGACTGTGTCTGACCCTATGCAAATTCACGTAGGCTTCGTTGAGCTTAGCTAGTTTGGAACACATCTTCTTAGGAGGATGAGTCGACAATGGATGGTTAGACTGGAAACAAACCGGTTCTTAAAGTCAAAGCGCGGACGTGAAGGAAAACATCCCCCACACGGTTCTCGAGTCGCAATGTACAGTGAGTGTCATGAGAGGGATAGTAAGAAGTCAAAGAGCATCAATCCAACATTCTTATAGCTAAACAAAAGACAAAGGCATTTTTTTCAAAACACAACATTTTTATTCAAAAATCACTTAACACTAACCAACAACAACTCTAACATTTTTAACAATAATCCAACACTATAACATCAAACAATTTTTTCAAATCACCAACATTTTTTTCTCAATTCACAATCTACTTTAAACAGGACTGACAACGTTGTGAATGAAATTGTGATTTCCACTGTTGGAAATCATTAGGCCATTGATGGACACTACGTTTCCTAGCTTGAGACAAAAGATAAGCATAATGGTCACAAAACCATCGATCTACTTTCACATCATTTCTTGAAGAAGAACGAGGATCAAAATGAGTCACTAAATGTTCTAAGGAATAGCCCAGGCTTCGATGATGCAGAAAATACACGCAATATTGTCCACATACCAAGGAATCTGTGCCTTGTAATTTCACATTATTGAATCGGGTGGTCTGAGCATTTCTTCTCATAAAGTCGATGATATCGTCTTCCAAAGTGGGCAATCCGTACGAATCGAAATATTCCACACATCCTTCTTGAGGAAAGTAGACGGCTACCCAGTGGGTTCCTGGGAGATGACTGTCGTCCGTGTTGATCACGTAAGCTTGATGGTCTTGAGGTTTGCGATGAGGGAGTTCATCTTTAGCACAGACGACAGGATTCCAAGAAGCCGTATACGAACTGTGGTTCAAAAGGTAATAAAGTTCCCAGGTATCCATTGATTTGTGTGTGTTTTTTTCTTCTTCACAGGTAATAATAAGTCGTCAATTCGATCCTGACTTTTTGCTTGAAAATGTCTGACGAATAAACGGTTATTCGTTCTGTTTCCTCACTCTGATTCAGGAGAGCTTCGATACGATGGATCTCTTGAGTGGTTAATGGTGGACAAGAATGTTCACGCAAGTCTTTATACCACTGATGCAACACGTCTTTGTTCGAGATGAGACTCCAAGCTTCGTCCAGATACTCGTCCAATTTTTCTTCTTGACTCAACATCAGGCATTTATCGTGTTGAATTTGACTGGGATGATCGTTTTGACATCCATAGCAATTGTTCTTGATCAATTCCGTCATTTTGTCGACCAAGTGTTTGGCAAAACAGGAGACTAAATGGGCTTCTTGTTCTGGCCATCTTGACTTCATCATGATCACTTCTTCTTTTTCCACGGTCTCCTCACATTTCATGTCCAAAGTTTCTCCACTAGGTAAAGAGGGATAACAGTCTTCCATGGTTTCTAGTAATCTAGGATGACTTCTCTCAAACTGTTGATTTCTATCGTATTATCGAATTCTGCATACAGGATGACGTTCACCGTTTCATCAGGGTCTCGGTCTTTAAACTGAACTTCCACACGAATCTGGCCGGATTTTATAGGGTGGAAATGTCCCTCGTCGCTGCCTTGGTCTGGAGTGAAATCGAAAGCCCACAAAGCATAGCCTCCTGCATAATCTTCGTACGTAATGCCGTGACTGGTGTTGGTTCCTAACTGGCCGGTGGCTTCGTACAGGGACAAGTACGATCTCAAGTAATTCTTCTTGGTAAAGTCAGGTTCGAAAGGTCGGGTACACAAGGTTTTGCCATCGCGACTGACTTCGATTTTGGACACGCCAAAGTGTTGAAAGTAGAAAGGATTTTTTTCGGCAGCTCCGTTGAAGGCTGTATTCTCGACGATACCAACGATCAAACGTTTGGGTAACTGTCCTTGGAACAGATGATCTTCGATCATGGATCGCTGTCCCTTGGGAATGGTGAAGGTTTTCACTTCCACGCGTCGTATGGGATACTTGGCAGTCGTTCTGCTCAACGTCTGATTGATGTCGTTTCCCACTTTAGGTAACACTTCCACACGGCGTACGTAGAGTCTGGCTTCAAGGATTTTGGTTTTGTAACCGTCACTATCAGCCAATAAATGGAAAGCGGCACTGCTACGATTCAGTCTCAGGCGGACATCCACCCCGTTCAGCAAATACTTTTCTTGCAACCACATGTCCAAATGCAAACGATCCATCAGTTCTAAACTTGTGTCGACTCCCGTGATTCTCTTTCTTCGTTCTACAAATCCATCATTGTTGTCTTTCTTTTCATCAGTTTCCAATATTTCAAACTTGGTAGGTTCGTCAGCTTCCCATACCACACAGGCATTGAGATGAGTGTTCTTGGCATCTATTCCGTACGTCAAGAGATTTTCCAGGTAGGCACGATAAGGGTAAGTATCCATGCTGCTACTGACCAGTTTGTTATTCAAGTACAAGTCCACTCCACTGAACAAGGAATGCATGAAATTGTTGACGGGAGCTACTGCTTCATCGTCTATAGCACCTCCAGTCTTATCTAGAATTTTGACTTTCAGGTACAAGTAACTGCTATTCAGATCGATGTAATCTTCGGGCTGTCCTTTGATTTCAAACTCGATGGGAGCGGAATCGGCCAATGAGGAGACGGGATGAAATTCCACCCACTGGGATTCTTGCATGGTCATCATCGTGGGGGGCATGGTAAACAGATCCAGTTCCGTCTTGGAACAAGCGCAAGACTCTCGGTGCATCATTTTTTTTTTGTTCTTTCTCAATAATCGAAAACGTCTAAGTCTCGAACGGTTCTTCTTTTCTTGGCCTTTCTAGCTTGAAGTCTGGTGAAAGGGTGTTTTCTTCGTCGTCTCTTTCTGCCTTGTCCTTGCTGAATGCCTGACTCGGTAGCGTGCAGGGCATTTATAGGTGTTTCTCGGTGACCCAAAATGTCTTTGCCCGTTTGCAGCAAGACATTTTTGCCTGCCCTCATGAAGGCTTCTTTAGGGTTTTGTTTGTCGATGATGACATTTTGGAGAAATTCTTTGCCTTGCGTCAGTGCCGCATCTTTCAAGGCGTGCAATCCGCGTGTCACCATCGGTTTCAACACCGGGGCCACCGAACGAAAGGCCGATTTTAACATATCTCCTAAACCGTGTCCTCGCTGTCGAGCAACCCCTCGGTACACTGGATACATGACTTACGAATCGTGAGAAAACCGTTTTCGAAAATGGAGTTTCACCGTGACTTTTCCTTTGGTGAATGGAATATTTTGTCCCAAATCTCCTTTTATAGTAATGTTGACCGTGTCCAAATACGACTTACTGACAGGCAAATAGTGAGGATGTACAAATTCGCGGTGGACGTGGTAAGTGTTTCCACCTTCCTCGTCAGTGTTCGTGGCAGAATCCACTTTGAAAGGAATGACACGCAGTAACGGCACAGAGGTGTGTCCCACCACGTTGTACTCCACCACATCGGAGTACACAAACATCAAATTCAGTCCTTGGTTCAGTTCTACCGGGGCACGAAATAACTTGCTAAAAGACTCGTTGTCGTAAACGATGGGTAATTCGCTTTTCTTCATCATGCTCATTCTCAGGTTCATGTCTCCGCCCAACATGTCATACAATTCAGGACAAAATAAAATGGACAGGATTTTACTCCGTTCAAATTTCATCAAGAAGCGACGAGCTGTTTTGTGGTACTCCATGGTGACACTTTTGTTAACATGCTCCAAAGCTTTCAGAAACACGACATTAAACCTGGAGGCTATGGTGCTGACCAAAAGTTGACCACTAAAATAATAGCCTGGGGAAATGAACAAGTGATAGGTGGTGTACTTTTGTGTACGGGTTTTCTTGTCATATTTGACATTGCTATCCATCCACTGTTGCAATTGTTCGTCATGAACTTCCACATCAAAAAAATTTTGATTGGGAAGGACATTGAGGACTTGAGTCGGGTGAATCATTTCTACTAAAGCCACTTCCCAATGGGCTTCGTGATCTAAGGGGATGGCCTGAGGTAATTTGGCCGTGTAACAGCACAACGTGTTGTGGGGAAACACCTCCATGGAACTGTCACTGGGTAAGGTTAAGTAAAATTGGTTTTGGTGACTCATAATTCCAGAGTTCTGTGGCTGTCCGAGGGGTTACTGGACGTCAGAGGCGTGTCTCCGCCCAAAATGGGGTTCTGATTGTGGTGATTGGAGTGGTGACTGGCACTGGCACTGGACACAAGGTTCCCGTTGGAAGAGAATTTCAGGGAGGGATTGGGAAGCAGGTAACCGATGCAACTGCTCAATAAAATGGTCCACAATTGTTTGTCTCCTTGTTGCAAACTCAAATTGGCAATGGCTGCCCCGATGACACAATACACCACGAAGATTTGGCAGAAAAAGACGATTTGCGTTTTAGGCACACGTTCTCCACACCACACCCACAAGGGTTGTTTTTGTAAATCTTGCACAGAAGAACTAGGTGAAGGAGGAGTGGTCGACGTAGCTGCGTCTGCTGTGTGAAAGGGCATGATGGTCACTTCTTTTTATTGTCGATGACTTGCGAAGCGTCGATCCAAGAATCAAAACTGGGTGGA
Source organism: Sinohyriopsis cumingii (assembly GCA_028554795.2). NCBI lineage: Eukaryota > Metazoa > Mollusca > Bivalvia > Unionida > Unionidae > Sinohyriopsis > Sinohyriopsis cumingii. Next base: position 280,722 of record JAPYKE020000131.1, on the reverse strand, counting down.
TATCCTTTCCAACGTACTTTGACTTCTTTGACACGTCGTTTGCCCACTTTACGGGTTCTGCGTTCGAGAATGCTTTCGATGTCGTACACGTCGTCTTCTTTTTTGGTGACACGTTGTAACTCGGGCAAATAAAACGTTCCTTTGAGCACTTCTCCGTTCATGTCTTCCAATTTATAGACGGCAGGATGACGGCCATGCACTCGTCCAGTGACGCGAAACAATTCGGTCGTCCAGTTAGGTAAGTAACCTTTGTCGAAAGTGCGTTTGGTTTTGCCAATGCGCACCCAATCTCCTACGGCCAAGTCTCCACTTTTCTTGGGGACAGCCCTCGTCGGGGACGTACCAAACAGGCGCTCAAACACCAGCACTTCGTTGTCGGGAGTCACGTCTTGCGGGGCACGTCCAATGCTTCGATGGTAAGATTGGTTGTACGCTTGCACCAGGTGCGGTAAGATGTCGATGGACTTCAGAGTGTGGTGATGCGTAAAATATTTCCACATGCGTTCTTTCAAAGTGCGTTGAAAACGTTCCACGATGCTGGCTTTGGTTTCGGGATTCTCGGTGGTAAAAAAGTGAATGTCACGTTTCTTTAATTCTTTTTGGAAAGCTTGGTTCAGAAATTCGGTACCTTTGTCCGTTTGCCATCGAAGAGGGTGACGACCGCTTTGTTTCAACACCCGTTGCAGGGCTCGCACTAACTCGCTGCTCGATTTGGAAGTCAAGGGTATGACCCAAGCAAATTTGGAAAAGACGTCGATGACACAAAACAAATATTTGTAGCCACGATTGTAGCTGGCCAAATGAGAGACATCGGCTAAATCGGCTTGCCATTGATGATCGATGCCTTCCACTCGGGTGCGACGTCTGGCAAACTTGCATCGAATGGGTTTGTGTAAAGTGTAGGTAGCTTGTTCTTGTAACCATCGTTGCACTTGAGGTAAACGGAGACTTTTCAGTCGAGTTTTGGCAGCACGATACAATTTTTGAACTCCTGCGTAACCTGCAGGATGGGAGGGATCGTAGTAAATGCTGGCTAAGACTTTTTTCATTTTTTTGTGTTGGTTGGTGTGTTAATAAGGCACCCACTCTTGGAGGATGCTACTCTTTTTCTCTTGGGGTATTTTCTTGGATTGCAATGCTTTGCGTGTGCGACCGGCAATAGGTGTTGAAGAGGATTAGGATGTCTGAGCGGGGGATATCGGTTCTTGTTTCACTTCTGTCTTCACTTCTGTCTTCACTTTCTTTTTCTCTTGTGATGAAGAAGGGGTGGACATCATCTTTTTAATCCATCCAATTCTGGAGGTAGGTGGTGTTGTTAACTTGCGTACTTTTTCTGGTGGAGTTTGAAACCCTTCTTCTTCTTTTCCTTTTTCTGTCTTGGTCACTGGTATTGGTACTAGTACTGGTGATGGTGCTGGACTTTTCATCAAGGTCTTAAAATCTTTCAGAGTGGGTAGAGCTGTTTCGTCTAAAGCTTTCTGGTGAAAGAGTTGCAGTCGTTGCAAGAGTTGACCGTACTTTTGCGATTTTTCTGTTTCGGACAAATCTTGGCGATCCATCAAGGACTGCAATTCGTGTTGTAACTGGGACATCTCGCTCAAATTGGGATTGGGAGGTAAATGCGGGGTGTGTTGTTCTTGCCACCGATGGTATTCCATCCATCGTTTGTAAGGCACTAAAGCTAGTTTTCGTCCTTCCATGGGGCTGTCAGGGGTCGATTCTGAGATCTTGGAACTTCCGAGGCCTTTTTATCTTGCTCCCACCAGTCCTCCCAACATGGTTCCCAAGACTCCTTTCAGTATGGGGCCTAACAAGAGAGGTAAAATGCCTCCACGTTGCACTAACATCTTCTTTTTTTGACGAATGGGAATTTTCTTTTGAACCATTTGGCGAAGAACGTGACGATGTTTGCCTAAGCATTGTTTCTGGTGTTTGGACAAAGGGATCGTGCCTTTAAAAACGTTCAAACAACATTCGCACACGGTATCGATGACCTCTTTGGAGGCTGTTTGAATGAGTTTTTTTCCTAGGGGTGGAGAAGCTTTGGACAGGACAGATAACATGTCCCCATGTTTGGCTAAACGTGGTGGCAGTCCTTTCCTTTTCTTTCCTTGGGGTTTTCTGGAGGGTGACATCTTTGAGTCTTCAGGAGCACCAAAAAACACTGATACCCGACTTGGTCACAGGCCTTTTTTGTACTGGAACGCGTCGCCACTGATTGTCTTTACGTCGTATTAGTTTGAGGACAGGCATGACACGTCGTGCAGGGGTACGTAACGGACTAAATCGAGCCAGTTCTTGCTTGGACAAATCCAGTAAACTTTGTAACATGCCCGATCTTTCTTGAACTTTGATTTTGGGAGAAGGTACTTTGTGAGCAGCAGCCACTGCCACTAAATTGGAAGGTCCTGCCACTGGGGAAGTTCTTTTGGGGGTCATCAACGGAGAAGTTCTTGGTGTGATCAACGTCTCCAAGTACTCTTCAGTTCTGGGTGTCATTAACGGAGAAGTAGACAAACGTGAGGCTGCCGGAGACGCAGTCACCGCCGTGGCAGGTCGTGGTTTGCGAGTGTAAGGTTGCGTCCTGGCCGAAGTGCCTCTCTTGCGACTAGTTTTCTGTGGACTTTTCTTTTTCTGGGGACTTTTTCTCTGTTTCTTTTTCTGGGGGCTTCTTTTCTTTTTCCGGGGTGGTGTCTGGTAAGAGGAGGGTCCTGCCACTGGAGAAGTTCTCCTTGGGGACCTGGTCTTTTTCTTCTTGGGGCTTCGTTGGACTTTTGTCTTGGGTATAACTTTGGGGGCATTAGGATCCCATCTTAAGAGAGAGCGAATGATGACCCCTCCTAGAGTACCGCTCCCTCCAGGTTTCAAAATGATTTGTTTTTTGGTTTGAGTGTCGATGCGGGGATCGGCCAGTTGGACCAAAGCGACTTTGTTTCGATCAAAAAAGCGTTTGGTTTGATGAGGAATCTGAATGATTCCTTGGAGTAATTGACGTGCCGTCACCGTGAACCATCGTAAGACTTCTTTGAGACTAGCTTCTAAGACACGAGCTCGTGTTTGTGGATCTTTTTCTCGACTGATGCCATACAAGGCACGAATCAATTTGACGGGAAGATGCGACTGAAGGGACGTCATGTTCGCAATGAGAGTGAGACAGACAAAAAAGGGTCTGAGGTTTTTATAGATTTTTTTATGTGGAGTGAAATGAAGTCGAGGACGGAGACGTGTACAGGACAGGCCTTCCGTCTTGGCACCAGTGGTGAAACAAGTGGGTACGAAATCGCAAATAATCGGGGGTCGTAGGTTTCAAATCGACGAGTAAATAGGCGTGTGGAGTTTGAGTGGCATCGTCGTACGCCTGAGTCAGCCAAGGCGTTCCTAACTGTTTGGCTAAGACTTGCACTTGCGATTTATCTCGAGGGCTTTTAAACAAGACCACGTAATGCGCATTGAGACTGATGGTGCGATGGGCTTTACTTTGTTGAAACAAATTTTGGGTGATGTAAACGACACTGGCATTACGGTGATGCCCTTTGCGCGTGAACCACAGTTTAATTTCTTCTTCGTCTTCTCCTAACATGTCGTCGAAAATGACCAAATGGGTTAGACGGGAGTCAGAGACGATGCCGTCGTCTTCTTTAGGAATGCCTTCCACAAACACGATGGAATCGCCTTGACTTTCTCGCAAGAGGCTGTACGCCGATTGCCACTCTTTGTAACACCACACGATTCGTTGAGGGGGTCGATCGATCAAATGATGTTTATGTTCGATCAAACGTTTGACGAATTCGGTTTTGCCTGAACCGCTAGGTCCAGCAATGAGCATGTTAAAGGGATGGCGAAGATACAAAGCCTCCCAACTGGCACGATCTAAGTGTTCGTCGATGACTTTGACAGTAGAGGAAGAGGGAGCAGAGACAGCAGAGGTAGCCATAGTGTGAGAAATGTCACTTGTGACACGAAAACAAACAAGACAAGAGTTTATATACTTTTTTTCAGAACACGTTTATTGAATGTTTTTTTTCAAACATGAATACGAAAGACAAAAATACATAAAAGCCAAAGGCTTAAGTACAAGAATAAAAGGCACATGATAACCATGAACGTGGAATAAAAACAAGTGTCTGTACAACAACCACATGCTTTGGGTAAAGTTCTAACCAGTTCTATAGTAGGGGGTAAGGTCACACAAGTGTCCTCCCGAAAGGGTCTTTCAGGCCTGTCCACGACAGTCCAGTCCTGGGTGGCGGGTTCTTCTGACACCGTCACTAACACAGGTTGAAAAGTAACTTTTTTCCTTGAATAACTCTCGTGCATACTGGGCTACCTCTTGTGTCCAAGCCTCAAAACCCTGGTCTCGGTGATGTCCAACATTTGACTCCTAATCAATCTGGTTTATTCTTCGTCAACGACATGGTAAGTTACTTCAATGAACAATGAACTATCGATCTTGCCTAGGGTTCCTTTTTATATACAGACCAATACCGACGTGACCGTACGGCAACGTAAAGTGATTGGGAAGTCGCACTCGCTTCTGGTATACAATTTGATAGACTTTTTTCCAAGGGTCGACTGACGATGTGGTGAGTGGGTAAACGTACAATCTTGTTCGGTTGATAGGTGGTCACTTTAAAGTTTCCATCCTCTCCCGATTGCAAGGCTTCTTTCAATACCCCAAAGTTGACCACTCGACTGGTACGATAATTCAGAGTCAGTCCTTTCACTTTGCACGTCGTGTGCACTTCTCCTTGTTTGTCCCGGTATTCGTGGCCGTAATTTTTGGGGCCGCCACTGACGAAACTTAGAATCTTGTCGTCGGGATGCTCGTCTGTCCAGGCTCCTAAACGGTCTCCTTCGATGTCAGGGTGCTGTTGACTCGGGTGATGGATGTAAATGCAACTGTCCGTGTCAAAGTACAGGACGCGTTCTTCTAACAGTTCTAAAGCTTCGTACAATTTTAAGCGAGCATGAGCTGTCACGTAAGCCGCAATGATGACATTTCCAAAAGGGTCGTCTTGTACAAAGTCCAGATCTTCTTCGTAATTGACCAAGATCAAATCCTCTCGAACGACGTCCACGTGTTTCATGTATTTGGTTTTGTCGTGAATCATCTGGAAGTAGCGGGAAGGTTCTGTCAAATATTCCGTCTTGGGTAAACACGGTCGTTGTGCCATTTTACCCCACAAGCAATTTAACATCACTTTGGCAAACGATCGCCTGCCTTCGTTTTTTTCGATGTGGTCTAAAGAGATGCCTTCTTGTTCGTAGTATTTCTCTTTGAATTTTATTTGGTCTTCGGGAGTGTGACACCAGGAAGGATAGCCGCTGGCTTCTTGTTTCAGTTTCAAAAAGGCATCCACGTAGTCGGCGAAAATGCCTTTCTGAGTAGGGTCACCCTTGTGGTACTGTTGTGTCTTGGGAAAGTGGCAAATTTCGTACACTTCTAACAGTTGGTATCCCATGTCCAGAGCTTTGAACAATTCTATGCTGACCCAGGTTCCGGTCAAGGTCCGTTCTTCCTGGGTGTGCTGACAAGGCTGATCTTGGTTGCACGTTTCGGCACAAGTACGGCACAATGGAAACATCAGTTTGCCTTGACAATGGTGAGGTAAGACGGGATGGTATAGGTTCGTGGGAGGCAAAACTTTACACTTGATCAAGCCTTCGTATTGTCGAATGTTTTTCAGGTCGATGTGTTCCGTTAACAATTGCGGGTGCCCTACAGGAAAGCGATAATATTTGCACACGTAGGGATACAGCGAACACACGTCCAAGTATTTGATTTCTTCTCCTTTCTCTTCGTCGGCTTGGTACAGCAAACAGGTGGCATTGGTCCTTCCTCCGTACAAACTATCCCTCGGGTTCAGCGGGTCCATGAACTGGTAACCTTCCACGAGGCGTTTAAACTCGGGATCGGTTTTCATACGGTGATCGTACTCGTGTTCCCACATTTCCACCACTTGGTATCCTTCCTCTTCTAACTTTAGGCGTCGCTGACAAGTGGCCTGGTACAAGTCGTCCATGGTTCGTTGTAAAAACTGATTTTTAGTGTCACGGTCAGGGTAACAGACGGGACATCCGTGAAATAAGCAACCGTTAAACTCGTACACGATCTTGGGGTTTTCTAAGTCCCAGCCATCGACCGAATACGTTCCGATGGTCTTTTCGCCCCCTCCGTTGCGGGCATGCTGAATCCACTTGTCTTCCTTGTCGCACAAGTAATGTAACCAACGTAGGGCTTTGACCGAGTATTGACGTTTGACAAAGTGGGTCGTTTGAGGACTGATGACAGCCACAGTGTTTTCAGGCATGAATCGTTGTCGATACACTAAGGAACACGCTTTGGCAATGGTGCAAGCTTCTTTCAAAGGATCGACCCCTCCGTGTTCCATGAACAGTTCTCGAAATTTTCCACAGCAACGCCGTAAAATGTCCACGTCGGAACGACAATACTTTAGCATTTCTTCCTGAAAGTCGAAAGGGTCCGAGGCGTGAGCTTGGTACCAAGCGTAGAAAGCTTCTCGTTGTTCGGTACGCATGTTGTTTGGGTCGTAATAGTGAGCCTCAGGTAAATGGGGTAGAACGGCATGTTGATTGGCTTCCGTATTGAAAAAGTGAGGAAAGTACCCTTTAGCCATTTCTGTCATTCCAAACGTTTTAGGCATTCGACTCAAAGGCATGGCCAAGTAACTCATCGAATCTTTAAACTGCACTTGTCCCACTTGCATGAAAATGATTTTGGCTCCGTTCAAAGTCACTTTAGGACGCTCGGTGCCTTGTTCCGTATAGTATCTGAGAAGAAACTGTCCATCGTATCCGGAGAAATTGTGAGCCATCACTGTGGCATGACGATGACAATCTCCGTAACGTTCGATGTCCTCTTGGCTCCACGTCTTGTCGATGGGATCTAAAACCCATTGGGCAAAATCGGCTATCGTTTTCGGTCCTCGAAAGATTTTTTCACGCCCTCCAGGAATCTTGCTGCAGTGAGGGCAATGACTGAAGACAGGTTCTTGAATGCACTTCTCGCACGCTCGATGAGCCACGCAGAAATTAGGAACGTGAATGCCAGTCTCTTGCATGCATTCGAAATCGAAAAAGATGAAATTGCTTTTCTTCTTGTGACCGTCGTCTTTCTCTGGTGGGGGTTGGTATTTTTGCACGTAGCATTGGTGTTCCAAGTCGACGATGTGGTGACAAATGTGACATTTTTTCTTTCCTCGACATACGTGTGCCTTGGTACTGTTGGTACGTATGCCTTGTCTACACGTAGGGCACAATCTCAGGAGTTGTCAAGCACATTTCTTCTGTGAACCTCGTGTTTTCAAATGTTGTTGGTAACAGGTAGGGCTGACAAACGTGCGCAGACAAGTCGAACAAGGCACTGGTTCTTCGCTCAGACAGGGTGGAGAGGCCAAACATCCTGGGCATTTCCATCCACAATGCTTGTGTTGCTCTCGATTGTTATAACCATAATCACATTTCTCACAGTAATATCTGTATCCCAGGAATCCGGTGATAGTGGTAACGGTATCGAAATGGTCATCGTGATAATAAACATGAATGTATTTTCCGTCCTTAAAGTCTTGGCCTCGAAACAACAGAGGTCCGCGCATTTCATGAGGGTGCACTTTCAAGGTGTAGCGTGGAGCTAGGGCATCTTGCAATTTTTGCATCTCAGGAATGCCACAGGGTGTGTCTTTGGACAGACCAGCTTGTTGCAACAGGAGTTCTGCTTCGTTTCGTTGTTTGGCTCGGTCCGATTGTCGAATAGTTTTCCAGGCTCTTTTCCATTCTACCGTGTCGTTCTTGTTGGCATAGGTTCGTCCCACCACGTTGGCTCGAGCTAAACACATCTGGTCTTGAGGGTTGTTAATTCGGACGAGACTTGTTTTGGTGTTGCGAAGGTCGTCCACCAATAACATCTTGAGGAGGAGAGACGTGGGCCATTTTCAGTGTGGCTTTACCATCGGTGATGTCAAACTGGTCATTAGATTGTTGTACGTGTTGAATCTTGTCCATGACTTTGGAAGGGGTTAGTTCTGCGGGTCTGCTAAACTCGATCCAAACAGGGGATTTCAAACCGTCGTGATCTATGGATAGTGTCAAGCGATCGTCTTCTTTGGGTTGACATTGTCGCTTGAGTGAGGTGAGCAAAGAATCCCACATCTCGGTGATAAACCCTTCTGCTTTCTCCAATGGTACGTCGGCCTTGAAATCTTTAAACTTCATTGTGTAGGTGTAAGCCGTGGTTCTAAATTTTCTAGAGGAGCGCTTTTCCGTCTCTCGAATGGAATAGTACTTTTCAGGGTTGACTAAGGGTGGTGAACTTTGTTTAGAGGGTTCTGATTCTGGTTCACTCATGTCCTCTTCAAAATCACTGGCATGAATTTGTGCCAAGATTTCAGCCCTGGTACGAGGCGATAGATCACGTTTCTGCCTCTTACTTTCTTCTTCTTCTTCTTTCTTCTCGAATGAATAGGATCGTTTCATCTTGAGTGAAAAACGTCAAATGACTCAAGTTTAAACACCATAGACTAATTTATAGTCATGACAAACCAGCGTATATAAAAGGGTGTGTGTCTTGTCCTTTCACTATTCATTTCACTCTCAAACCGAGCACAACGATGGAAGAGACTACCCAGATGGAACGTTTCGTCAGAGCTTTGCGAGGGGTCATTAGAAAATTCTCTTCAGACCAGCCTACGGACTACTCTCCTTCCTTTCGAGATAAAAGTCAGGATACTTGCTATATCTGTCAGAAGAAAGGGCATTGGTCTTCAGAGTGTCCAGACCGTCAAAAAAGAAAAAAAAACAGGGGCTAAAAAAGACAAAAGTCAAGATACCTGTTATTATTGTCAAGAAAAAGGACATTGGTCTCCAGATTGCCCAAAAAAGAAACAACAGGAGTCAGAAGAAAGGAAGGATTCTTCAGAAGAAGAGAGGGATTCTTCGGAAGAATAGAGGGATTCTTCGAAAGAAGAGAGGGATTCTTCAGAGGAAGAAGAGGAAGAAAGAAGACAATTCTATTTCCAAGAGGCAAATAAACAGGAGAAGAAAAGAAGAAGGGAAGAAAATGAGGAAAAAACGGTGAAGAAATTCAAAAAACAGAGAGACTAAACAAGGAGAAAGAAGAAGTCAATGAACTTTTAATTAAAGTGTTCTGTTGTGAATTGTGAATTGGATTCTAACTATGGAGAAAAGAATACATTAATGATATAAGGTAAGTGTCTTTGAGTTTTGATTTTAAAATAAGAAGCTACACTCACGCACTCATACACAGACACGTACTATAAGGGTAAAATGGGTGGGGTTTATTTCTGAGTTATTGGCAAATTGAAATTGTATTTCTTTTCGAGAAATGTGGGTGGCCCTGAAAAGGGCCTTTTATCTTTATGGTGTAGGAGTGAGTTTAACCAATCAACTTTAACTGCCTTAAGCCTTTGCCACGACCAAGGCCTACTTCTGATGATTGGGTTGAAATCACTAAGGGTGGTACGATAGGCTTAGTCACAGGGTTGGCGTGTTTAGCTCGGGAAGGTCGTATTCTCTTCGGTCGTGATAAAGAAGTCTGATACATTTGTTTCAGACTTCTTAACTCCGCTAAAATGTCCAACAGTACCGTAGCCGTTTGATTTTCACCCTCTTGTTTCTTTGCTGCTACTTCTTCTTGCTGTTGTTGCTGTTGTTTTTTTCTTACCTCTTCTTGTTGCTGTTGCTGTTGCTGTAGGAGAAAAGCTTGTTCCGCTTCCTTTTGTCGTTGCATAAATTTCTCCAATTCTTCTTTCTGTCTCTGTCTAAAATTCTCCACTTGCGGTAATGAAGAATGAGACGAAGGTTCCGAAACAAATTCTTGCGAGGTAAGAAAATCCACAAAATCCCAATGTACCTCTTCTGAACGTAAGTCCGGGTTCCCTTGGGCGGTCTCCCCTGCTGGTGCACCCCAATGGATCGTTTTCTGAATTTCCGTCATGTTGAATCACTGTCGCATAGATTGACTGCACACAAGCGCTAGCGAATCTATATAGACCAACTGACGTCACAGACTAATCTCTTCGGATTGGATGCGGGCTGACTGAATTTTGTAACGCGTGTTTGGATTGGTGAATGAACTCAATCCGTTTCAATCCTACCTCTACCTATAAATAAGCGCAGTTCAGTGCATTGATTCACTTGTTCTCGTCGCTTCAAGATGTGGACCGATGTGCAATCTTCTACGCTTGTGTCTTCCATGATGTTCCGGACGGACATACCCATGTATGTCCGATCCAAGTGGACCGTTGTCCACAGGACAAACACCAGTCTGTGGATACGTAGGATCTACGTAGAAAGACAAGGATGCCTCAAAAGAGTCCTGATTTACGGTCCTACAGTGAAACGCAGCCTAAGGACAAGAAGAAGACCAATGCGGTGCCCTTTATGTTAATGGATACATTAACATAAACCCAAAGGCCCTTTTCAGGGCCAGCCATATTTCTCGAAAAGAGAATGACTTTATTCAATTGCCTACCCCTTTTTAAAATTTAAATTTAAATTTAAATTTAAAAAAAATTTTTTAAAAAAAATCCCATGTTCAATTCCCCTTGAGGCTAGAGTGGCCCAGGGTTTTTTCTCCATGTTCAATTCCCCTTGAGGCTAGAGTAGCCCAAGACTATTTCCCATGTTAAATTCCCCTTGAGGCTAGAGTGGCCCACGATTTTTCTCCATGTTAATTTTCCATTGAGACTAGAGTGGCCCAGGGGTCTCTGTAATGCTAATTCCCATTGAGGCTAGGGTGGCCCCATTCACTACTGATGTCGATAGTGTTATGTCGAAAATTACACACATGGATCAAACATGTACAGGTAAAGGTCGTTCAATTTTTGATAACCGCCACTTAATAAGAAATATATGTGACTAAATAGAACAGAAAGTCATTTCACTATCGTTTATGTTTAGATCAAGAAAGAAACTTTGATATAGATAACTATTAGTTTATGTTTAGAGATGCAGAATTTTTCCAGTTTCATTCTGATTTTCTTAAGTGAGTGTCTATACTTTACACCAATTAAAGCTCAGCTGTAATAGCAAATAATTTCATTTCAGACTCTTTTTCCATTTAAAGAGGAGCACGTAGGGTTGCAGTCTTGCCCCTCTTTGATAGGTAATAGTGCATGGACCATTTGCTGTCAAAATTCGTACGATCGAGAAATTATAGTTATCCATGTTCCAGGTGCAACAGAGGCCTGTAAGATCTCCTTTTACGCGGACGATAGTACAGGTTTCTGTTGCACGGAAAAAATCAATCTATATATAAAGTGCATCAAACTTTGAAGGAATTACATGAATAAAATCCAATTTTAACTTTTGGACTAGTAACCATTATGTCCTAATACAGACACTTGACTCTGACAGTAGTAAACGTATCAAGTAGCGACAACATTGCCCTTCCATTCTCATTTCAACCATATTAACTCATCTCATAATCTTAGAATCAGTTGAGTCATATTTGCCTTCCTGCCTTTATACATCCAGCTGTATTATCTCCATTCCAGTATGGCGAGGTATGTTGCCGCAATAGAAAAACTTCGAACTGCAGAGATCTTCTTCCAGAAAGCCCAATACCAAGTATCGGTCCTATATGAAATAATTAACGAACTGCCTCGACTGAACGAAGAGGAAAAATGGAAGTTCGTCCATACAAATATTTGCGTGGGTGCTGGTTAGACGTTCTTGGACGTCTAATGCTCGTGTTCAATGAATACGCAAAAATGAAAGCATAACAGATTTCAAATTTACAGAGACAGATTATGGAAATGAAGTTGGAGCTCATGTCTTCAACGGAATACGTCGAATACGTTACGATATGCCAGCTGACAGAGACATATTATGGAAATGGATTTGGAGACCAATTTCCTCAAAGGAATACGAGATGTCAGCTGACAGAGTCAGATGATGGAAATGGATGTGCCTCCCGATCAAGACAGCAACAACTTTATCGCCAATTGGATACGTCCATGAGGAGCGTAATGAGATATCAGATGATTGCTTCCGTAATTGACGCGTCGAACAATTTCGTGCTGTTTATTAAATGATACTTTTCAAGGCAATCCAATTCCTTTGAATAGAAAATTAATCTTTGCCATCGATTAATTAATCCTCCCACCTGAATTTTAGCCTCTCCCGTGGGTCAGATATATGAGAATAAAACGTAACAGTTGTTATTAATACATTCTTCTGATATTTTTTATGGGTGTTGGGTGTGGAACTTGTGTAGAATTTCAATGATGATTCATTTATGATTTATGGTTTGCATTTAGGTTAAAGTGTTTCCATTAAACCGGCCCTACTCCGGCAGTCCCACTGAAGAATCAGATGACCATCGTATTGGTATTATTTTAGTAAGCTTATAGTAAATTGTTCCCTGCAAGTGGAATAACATAGTTTTATGCATATTTAATTTGTATTGTGTGTAGGACCTCTTCCGCGATTGAGAGTAGAGTATTTGCCTTCATGACTACAGTACTGCCATTTCGTTATGATGTTAACTTGAATTTGAGTTCAAGACCTAGCCTCGATTACGACTTTATCATGTTCTGAAATTGAACCTAATGACACTATTTTGGAATGTTAGCATTTGACTTTAGAATGTTATGGAAGTGACCTTGCTGACAATATTTTGGAAATTTGACCATAAGTAATGACTCACATCCAGACATTCTGTTATGTGATGAGTCAGGTGAGACTTTGCATATAAACAGAGGTTGTAAACAAAATCTTCATTAATCTTAAGATCAGTGAGTGACATCATTTTAGTTGTGTTCAGTTATAATTTGAGAGTAATTACTTAAATTATTCATTGGAATGACAAAGTGCTCGTGGACTTTCTGGACTGAAACACTACTTTAAGATTTTATTGAGGACTCATTCAAAGAAAATCTGGATTATATCTTCGTGATACATCAAGGTCATTGGTACATCGGCACATTTAAGTCTATTTAAATTCATTCGGAACATTCTATTCTTTTGGACTAGCGATAAAATATATAGGATTATTTGGCATTCAATTCACAGCAATGTCTTCTGAATTTTCATTTTGTATCATGGGGAAAAATTTGTTGAATTTTACACAACATGTTTTCGCTTTTTCCTGTTACTTAGTTTAAGATTATAGAGTCGTAACAAAATTTTTATAAAAACAGTCTAGTGATATGGAAAAATGTCTTTGAAGTTTAAATTAACTTTGGTTGTCCCTGGTAAAGTATTTAATTTGACACATTTAAAAAATCTTTAGTGCAGCCAACAAGCATTGACAGTGTCAAATCTTACCCAGAAGTGATTAGAGTCTATGAAAAAAGACGAGTTGATCGAGCTTGTCAGACATACTATATCGGACATACAAGCATCTTTAACAAAGTAAGAAATGAAAAATATTTTAGTTCAATATTTGGCGGGAAATGATTTTTTTTAATGATTTTGCTTTTGGTTTGTTTAGTAAATCATTCTCTGGTTTGGATAGGAAATTAAAGGAATTACAGCTACTTACAAGAAGGAATTTGAATTAACAAAGTTTCAGAAACAAATGATGGAATTGCAGATTCTGAAAGACGAAAAGGAGAGGCAAATTCAGAGAGAGAGAGAGAGAGAGAGAGGCAATTCAGAAAGAAGAAAAGGAGATAAAAATATAGAGGCAGGAGATAAAGAAGAGCAATACAGTTTCAGAGAGAGAGAGAGAGAGAGAGATGTAGAGGGGACGGAAAATAAAAGTAGCTCAATACTTTCCTCCCCTTAAGAAAATTGCTTGAAATCTGAAATGACCAAGAAAGCATTGGACTTTACTATTACAATGTGTGCTTATTGGCCAAGCTCGTGAAATCTACTTTAGTAGTGAAGTGGGCCACTATAGTCTCAATGGGGACATGATGTTAAAAAGGGGTATATCAAATATAGCCTCTAAAATTATTGCCTCAAAGGAAAAATCCCAGTCAAAACGGTCGCGGGCCACTATAGCCTCAAGGGGACTTGAACATGGGGATATTGGACCTGTACAGGGACACTGGACACTGCCAAAAATGTTGCAAGTGGCTGACCTCAGTCGGGCGGAACAGTGTGGTACGGGGGGATTGACTCGTATACGCGCTACTGTAGGTACAAATAGAGACATAGATAGAGACATAGGGTTTATATTTACAAACCATTTTTTATGTTAAAATCTTGTTTTTATGCAAGAGAGTAAATCTTTTCGAGGCAGTGGTGTGGCCCTGAAAAGGGCCTTTGTGATTCTTCTTCTTGTTCTTCTAATTTGTTCTTTTTCTCCACCATCATCTCATTTGTGTCATCACCTTTGTCTTCTTTTTATGTCCCTCCTTTTCCTTCTTCTCCTTCTCCTCTTTCTTCCTCCTCTCATTTTCCTCTTCTCTTTCTATCTCTTCGTTCCACTGTCTCATTCTTATTCTATCATCTTCAATCTCTTTCTCCTCCTTTTCTTCTTTAAGCATTTCTCTTAGCCTTTCCTTTGTCTTTTTTAAATTGTTGATCTCCATATTGAGATGGTGGAGACTGTACTCTCCATACTCCATTCTCATTAAGAATTACTCCACCATTCCAATGTTGTCCACCGGCTCTTGCAATGTCTTCATATTATCAGTACGATTTGAAGACGTTTTGAATTCAGTGTTAAATGGTGCGAATGATGAACGCTATGCTTTATATGCTTGAAGCAAGGACGTGAAGGAAAACATCCCTTACAACGACCTCATATATTATTTACTGTCAACACAGAAGGGAAGAAAATAAACCCAATATCTATTATCAACACAGAACGGAGGGAAAACAAACCCAAATATAATATCCACACACTGGAAGAGGAAAAAACAAGCCCCAAATATACTATCTACTCAGGGGAAGAGGAAAAAAAACAAACCCAAATATACTATCCGCACACGGGAAGAAGAAACTAAAACATACACATACAAACACAAACAAACAAACGTACGCGTACGCATACAAACACACACACACAATTACATCCGCAAAGGAGTGAGTGTTTATAGTCACACTACTCCACACTCATACAAATTGGCAACTTGAATAGTCTCTTTTATAGAGATTTGGTTAACCATGAGAAGGGCTGTTTTTTAGAACTCCAACTGAACCTTTCTTAATGGTGGCACCTCGCTGGTCGGGCACCACAGACACAACGACGGCTCCAGTCCTGCTCCGAACTGATGTTTGTTTTTGGGAGCACAGAAGGGGCTTGAGTGGCTTCACTATCCAACTCCTCAGTTTGAGGGATAGTGAACACTTCCCACATTCTTCTATGTTACACCATGGATGATGCTACTGGCGTTGAGGCTCCCACTCTTGCCTTTGCCTATCTAATTCTTCCTCCCATTTTCTATCTGGAGGATAGCAAATCTCTGTCGTTGTGTTACTTTTCCTAGTGGGGCAGTGGTGGTGGTGACGGTGTCGTCACTGACGGTTTCACCTCACAACAGGGTCTCAGAATCAGGTGAGGCACGATCTGTCTTTTCTTTTTTTCTTCTCGTCCTTTTTTCCAATTTGGCTTCTTCGGCTATGGCCTCCACAGCCAGCTCATCTAAAATGCTTCTGGCATACTCCAGGTGCATTTGGAGTTCCAAGAATTTGGCAATTCTATTACTCATTTTTATGTTGACTAGTCAACGTTGAGTAGCCAGACTGACGAATGAGGCACGTTATGTCGGAAGCACGGAAGTGGAGGAAAACATCCCCTTACACCAACACTTGCAATACCCACTTTACTATCCATTACATGGAACGCGAGGACCTAAAAGAAATACTTACTTTTTTTATCTACAAACACTAACTAGAAACACATACTCATACACTATCTGACAAGCTAGGGAAACAAAGTGCTTATAGACACACTTCTATCTTTTTCACATAAAGCAAAGAAAGAAAGTGCTTATAGACACATTTCCATTTTTAACTACAAACAAATATTTTGGCAATTGGACTAGTGTCTCGTTTCTTAAGTATTGGGATAGCCCTGAAAAGGGCTGTTTTGTAAACGGGGATTATAACAATCTTTTATCGTCTAAGATTGCGTCCCCGTCTGGCGGCAGGCTTTCCCACAGGATAAGGTCTGCTTCTGCGGAAAGAGAAGGAGAACACTTTCGTGTCCACACGGCAGTCTACAAAACTTCTGTCTGGTTCTTGCTGCTGCTGCTGCTCGTTCTGCCTGTCTGCTTCTGAATTCTGTACTTCTCCGTCCATTCTTCTAGCTCCTTCTTGATTTTGTCTTTAAACACCTCTTCTATTAGGCCTTGGGCTATTGTTAACATCCTGACATTCTGTATCTCATCAGACTTGGGTATCAGGCTTTGCCTGACACTATGTAAATTCACGTAGGCTTCGTTCAGTTTAGCTAAATTAGAAGGCATCTTCATAGGTTGACGAGTGAACAATGGATGGTCAGACTGGAGACTGCCTCGCTTTATATGGCTCAAGCTGAGGCGATATAAAACATCTCTACGGCTTTGTAGGGTCGGAACATTATATAGTTTATCTTAGGGTGAGGGATAGAGAGAAGTCAAAGAGCATGTATAGTCACAAAATGTTTTGAGCAGAAATCACCAAGACCTTTTTCAAAACAGAACATTTTTATTTATTCAAACAACTAACAATAAAACAATTTTTAAACAAATAAACAAGCAAACTATTTTTGACAAGGCTGACAACCTTGTGAAATCATGTTGGACTTCCACTGAGGGAAGTCATTGAGCCATTGATGTACGCTATATTTCCTAGGTAAAGACAAGAAATATCCATAATGGTCACAAAACCATAGATCTATTTTGTCATCGTTTCTTGAACAGTCACGATCTAAATAAGTCACTAAATGTTCTAAGTGATATCAAAGACTGCGTTGATGAAGACAATACACACAATATTATCCACACACCATGGAATCTGTGATTGTAATTTTACAATATTGCATCGTGTCGTGTGGGTTGTTCTTCTTATAAAGTCGATGATGTCGTCTTCCAAAGGCAGTAATCCATACGAATCAAAATACTCTACACAACCATCTTGGAAAAGTAGACAGCTACCCAGTGGGTTCCTGGGAAATGACTGTCGTCCGTGTTGATGACATAAGCTTGATGGTCTCGAGGTTTGCAATGTGGCAGCTCATCTTTAGCACACACGACAAGATTTCAAGAAGCAGTGTACGAACTGTTCTTCAAAAGATAATAAAGTTCCCAGGTATCCATTTTTTGTTTTGTTTTTTCTTGTTTTTCACAGGTAATGATAAGTCACCAGTTCAATCCTGACTTTTTGCCTGTAAATCTCTGACATTTAAACATCTTTTATCTCCGTCTTTGTACTCTGTGCCAAGGGAGCTGCGATGGAACAGATCTTTAGAACACTCAGTGGAGGGGGAGAAATGATCACACAACTCTTTATACCACTGATGCAACATTGCTTCTTCTGAGATGAGACCCCAAGCGTCCTCCAGATACTCGTCCAATTTTTCTTCTTGACTTATCATCAGACATTTATCATGTTGAATTTAACTGGGATGATCGTTTTGACATCCATAGCAATCTTTCTTGGTCAATTCCGTAATTGTTTTTCTGCCAGGTGTTTGGCAAAGCAGGAGACTAAATGTTGTTCTTGTTCTGACCATCTGGACCTCACCACTATGTCCTACACGGCTACTTTGTCTTCCACGACTTCCACGACATCCTCCCATTCCATTTCCATTTCCAAAGAGCCTCCACCACTCAAAGACAGACTACAGTCTTCCATGGCTTCTAATAGTCTAGAATCACTTCGATCAAACTGCTGATTTCTATCGTTTTGTCGAATTTGGCATACAAGATGACGGTCACCGTTTCATCAGGATCTCGTTCTGCAAACTGAATTTCCAAACGAATCTGTCCGGATTTTATAGGGTGGAAATGTCCCTCGAGGTTCCTTTGGTCTGGAGTGAAATCAAAGGCCGACAACGCATAGTCTCTTGCATAATCGTCGTACAATATCCCTAGCTGTCCAGTAGCTTCGTACAGGGACAAGCACAATCTCAAGTAATTCTTCTCTTTAAAGTTAGGTTCGAATTGTCTGGTACACAAGAACTTGCCATCGCGACTGACTTCGATCTTGGATACACCAAAGTGATGAGAGTTGAAAGGATGTTTTTAGTTTGGTTCCACTGAAGGCTGAATTCTCCACGATACCTATGATTAAACGTTTGGGTAACTGTCATTGGAACAGACAGTCTTTGATTATGGATTTCTGTCTTCTGGGAATGGTGAAAGTTTTCATTCCACTCGTCGTATCGGATACTTGGAGGTCGTTCTGCTCAGAGTGAGACTGATGTCGTTTCCCACTTTAGACAACACTTCCACGCATCGCACGTAGAGTCTGGATTCATAGAGTCTGGTTTTGAAAGCGGTACCAATTTGAGTCATCAAATGGAAAGCGGAACTGCTTCGACTCAATATCAGACGGACATCCACCCCGTTCAGCAAATACTTTTCTTGCAACCACATGTCGAAATGCAAACGATCCATTAGTTCTAAACTCTGCTTATTCTAATTTTGTTTGGACGGTCGTTGAATCCCACATTGTGGTTGTGTTCTGTGTCTGTAGTCAAGTTGGTATTGTCAAATTTGCCTGCCGTGTCAGGTTTCTATACCACACAAGCATCCAGATGGGTGTTATTGGCTTCTTTTACGTACGTCAAGAGATTCTCGAGGTACGCTTGGTAAGGATAAGTATCCATGCTGCTACTGACCAGTTTGTTATTCAAGTACAAATTCACTGAACTGAACAAGGAATGCATAAAATTGACAGGAGCTACTTCCTCGTTGTCTATAGTTTCTCCATTCCGATCGAGAACTTTGATTTTAAGGTACAAGTAACTGCTATTCAGATCGATGTAACCTTCGGGTTGTCCCTTGATTTCAAACTCGATGGGAGCTGAATGAAGAGGAGACGGGATGAAATTATGCCCATTGGGATTCTTGCATGGTGGGTGGCATGACAAATAAATCCAGTTCTGATTTGAACAGGCACAATACTCTCGGTGCATTATTTTTGTCTTTCGCCTTTCTGTTTCTTTTTAATAATCAGAAACGTCTAAGTCTCGGACGGTTTTTCTTTTTTTTGGTCTTTCTAGCTCAATGGGTATGAAGGCCTCTGGAGAGGCGACACATTTATTAGTGTTTTGATAAGGTCACTTTTGCTACTGCTAAGCGGTATTGATCACAATGATTCTCTTTTTACTATTCATTCATTCTCTCTATTCTAATCAAGGTAACCCAAGCCATTCAATCATTTAAAAAAGGAACAAGATCACGAGATCTCCGTTTCAGAGGGATATTGTCGAAACTAAAATGACGAAATTCGCAGTCTAATGTTTTGAAATGTGGGATACTTAGGAGAAACATGAGACAACCCGAGGTACCCACCGGTGACGAGTGGTCAGCAATCTCTAGAATTGCAGTTCTGCGGTCATATCGACAGAAAATTCTTGGTCTAGTCCATTGACTGGTCATTTAGGGAATCGGCTCAAGAATCTCTAGGTAATAGTCCCATTGAACTAGTTTTGTACATACTGTCCGTGGACTATTGAAGTTATTAAAGGAGAAGCTTCTTTCAACAGAAGATTCAGAGAATAAGGATTTAGACTGATTTTAAATAAAAGTTGTCAAAGGATTGCCAAAAATAATCAAGGTATGACAAATACAAAGGGAAGAATATTACAGCCTGGTGATAGAGTTCTAGTTCTCTTGCCAATCACAATCCTCTTTGGTCTTAATATTGATGGTCCTTATACAACTGAAAATAAAGAAAATGACTTTTAAATTGCATAAGTACCTATCCTGGGAAGTGGAAACTGAAACAACGCCGACAAATAAAGATACTAATCGAGTTGTTTTGGTAATAGACGATTCATTTAATCATTCAATCAATTGAGTCCTACCTGTCCCATATAACGAGAATGTAAACGAGGGAATGCAATCAGAATGTAGTGAAACAGGTTTAACCAATGTTCGGTATTCAGAAATATTAAACTCCTAATCAAGATTTTAGTATGAGAAAACGTGGAATTTAGAAATCCTGATGTAAATTAGGCATTAGTCCGAAGGAAGTGGACAAGTCTTAAGTCAACAACCATACAAAGTATGATATACAAGTAGAAGAAACAAACACTTTACCGAGTGATCTTAAATTCCGAAATTTACCCAACAAATAAGAAGTTTACAACATGCAGATGACTGCACGAAATTTATTAAAATGCAGAATCATGCACAAAGTGAATTGAAGAGTATGAAACATTTGTAAAAGCGTCGGGCTCACACATTAAATTTAGTTAAACAAATTTAATTACAGGAATGAGTGGCAATACTCTTGGACTCGCACCAGAATATATTAAAATATATGTAACGGCTTTAGGAACAATACATTGACAAAATAATATGGAACTGAATTTCACTAATGTAGTAAACAAGATAATCGGACACGCAAGAAAATGGAAAAATAGATATTATCTTGCATGGAGAACTCAGATAAAAAATGTATTGTATAGTTCAATATGGTATGAATTAAACACAATAAACTTTGATACTTATCAGCTATTAGAAAAAGGAAACTAAATATAAATGTGTATCAAGGGAAGGAATCTGTCAAATAGCAAATGATGGATACAAGGAAAATACAGAAGGAGTTTAAATGTAAAGTATTATACCGACTGGTATAGTTTTTTTTAAAATACTAAACTTCTGTCGAGATTCATGAAGAAAATATGCCCCAGTCAAAAGGTTGGCACCACCACCAAGATAAAAGAAGATAGAAGAAATAGTAATGACATATGTAACGGGCAGAAAAGAATGGGAACTAGAAAAGGATGGAGAAGTGTACCAATGTATCTAGAGACAACTGCTGAACCATAAACACACTATAGAAAGGAGTTACCTATTTTAAAACTGGAAATAAATCTGGACAAACTGAGTAAATAACATGAACAATAGTAATGTACAGGCAATTATCTATGTATGTATGTATACTTAACGCAAGGTGGACGGCGGAATATGCATATAAAAGAAAAATACGGAAAATACTAACATGTAAAAAGGGTCTCGATAGACAAATTTCGTTCAAAAACGGAATGTGAAAAATTAAAAGAAAATAATACAAGCCTGTAAATATATAAAGATACGGAAAATTCAGAGCAAAAAGTGGACATTGAATATAAAAACATGTAATTTGAATATATATATATATATATATATATATATATATATATATATATATATATATATATATATATATATATATATATATATATATATATATATATAGTGTGTGTGTGTGTGTGTGTGTGTGTGTGTGTGTGTAATGTTGGACACAAGAGGAAAATATGCGACAAAATTAAAGAGGGAAAACAATTACAGACAGAATGACAAGAACGATCTATGCACTAGCGGTTTAGGTTTGCGGGCTGGATCCTACTCAAAGTAACCTAGAGAAACTATGCACAAAGAAATAACGTAAAAGTTCCGAACCCGTTTAGATGAAAAAATAAGACGCATTTTCACGCAATAGTAAATAGATTTGAAATGAAAATATTTTTACATTAAAGAAGTTAATAGACCTAAATTTAAAGAAAGAAATTTTAATCTTTTAGAGGAACTAAGAAAACCGCTTCTGCGGGCTGAACCCTAGATAATATATACTGTAGATACGATAATCCTCACAAAACGATATTGTCCAAGCATGGAGAAACAACAAAAATTATCAAGAAACAACGTGTGGACAAGATAATATAGTATTTTTCTACTTCTGTGTTATAATAACTGAATGAGGGGATAAAGGGGATCCCCATTATTATAAGAATCATACTCTATACTTCTTTTTTTGGATAAGTACAATAAGTTTGAGCAAATGTCAAGATAAAACCAACAATAAAAATAAAAGATGCACAGAGAGGAAAGTATTTACATAGAAATAATATTACACAGAGACAATAAAATAAAATAAAAAAGACGGGATCAACGAACCATGCAACCAATTAATGGGTGCAGATCTTGCACGAATATAATACGTGGCGAACGCAATGTAGGGGAGCTTCTGAACACAAGGGTATGGCAAATCGTCAAAGATTAAAAAAGAAAAAGTGGGAAAACAGAGACATTATTAATATTTCCCTACCTAATAGTATACGTACAAGAACTGATCATACATCTTTCTCTACTAAATATAAATAATTTAAAAAAAGAGTTTTGGTCCTTTGGAATTAATGATTTTAAGTACGTCCGCGTGAAAATGTCTTTCAACAGAAACTCGTGTCAATGTTCCAGAATAGAAATTAAGGAGAAAAACCAAACAAAGTAGTAAATAAAGGGGGGAAGGTATGGAAATAACGTGTAGAAGCTTTACTATTTAAATCAGTGAGGGGGCCCACTCAAAGCTCTAACCAGTTTCGTATGCTAGAAAGGGGCAGTAGGGTGTCCACATTGTTATGTATAACTGTACCATCTGTTACATTCATAATTTAGTTTTATTTAACTGGTTTAGATTAATGACAATTTTATTATGATTGTAATTCTAGCACAAAACAAAACTCACTTTAAATCTGAAATCACATCGCATGTTTAGTGTGCTTGTAGGATTTGTTGTAAAAATTCTCATTCATAAGACTGGTTGCCTAGGTCAAGTCAACAAATATTTCGGTCAAGTACGCAATGCATTTAGTTTGAATGCAGTTTCGAAAATATAACTTGAAAGTACGTGTGGATTTGTCCCATAGAAGGTATCATGCACTCCCTAATTGTTGATTATCTCAATAAAATGAGAAGGTCAGATTATAACTTGTTATTTGATAATAAATTGATTTATATTGTTCCAGAATATTTTAGTGATTCAGATTTTGTTGACTTGATGTACGTAATGAGATTATAGGTCAATACAGGCACCACGTGTTATTCTATTGTTTGTGTGTGTGATTTAGAATTTCCACGTAGCTTTAAATTTTTTAGTCATATTGCTACGACGTCTAGCACTGGGGCATCATGCCGCATACATATAGCATCATCTCCCGCTTAGGCACATTATCCTGACACCAGGCAGACGAGTCCTAGCATTAACCTCTTAATGCTGAGCGCCAAGCGAGGCAGCTTTTGGTACCATTTTAATCTTTGGTATGCGTCTGCTGGGGTTCAAACCCACGACCTACCTCATTCGAGGCGAACGCTCTAGCCATTTAAGCCGTCGGAGCGATCCTTGTTTATGCCAGCTTTGTGTGTGTGTATGTGTGTGTATGTGTATGTGTGTGTGTGTGTCAGAGAGAAAAGAAATAGTGATTATTTTTTTAGATAGTCAATACTTGTCAGATTACATGAATTTTTTCAAAGACTTTAATATTTTTTTATATTATCCGATTATGTACAGCTTTGAAGGACTTCACCGATACTTTCATTCGGAATATCTTTGGACAGTTTCCGGACTAATGCTAAATTGACAGCACAATTTAGGATAATTCTAGGAATTCATACTTTTTAGGTTGTAAAAAATTCTTAGACATTGATTTTATATTTCAGGGAAATTTCTATTTTGGAAAATTGAAAACTTGTTTCGTTTTACCATGTCATGTTACATACGTTTAAGCCCCTAGACGTAACAACATATAAATTATAATATATGTTAGACATCATAGCTTGTATTTTCATGATGATTGCGGAGATCGTCTTCGAAAAAGCACGTTTCCAAGTGTTCTTCTGATACAGAAACATGAAAAAACTGGCTCAGCGGCTGAACAAAGACGAAAAAGTGACAGTTCATCCGTTGCAATACTTGTTGTAGGCCCAGTGAACTTTCCCACACGCGTACTACTCGTGTATAATGAATATGTCGAAATGAAAGCACAGCAGATCGCAGATCTGAAGAGGGAGATTATGGAAATGAACTTGGAGCTACTTGTCCTCAATGGATTATGTCGAATACGTTACGAGATGTCAGGTGAATTTTTTTCTTTCACTTTGGTTGCTTTTATATTTTTGGGAAATGTCTTCTTTTGGAAACTGTATGCTTGGTTGGTTTAACCATGTCATGTTACATACGTTTAAGCCCCTAGACATAACAACATATAAAGTATAATATTCGTTAGACATCACAGCTTATATTTTCATGATGAACTATCGGAACTGTCTGCACTCCAATATGAAGATGTATGTCGCTGCAAAAGAGGAACTTAGGATTGTGGAGATCATGTTTTCAAGTGTCCTTCCGATATAGAAACATGAAAGAACTGGCTCAGCGGCTGAACAAAGAGGAAATAATGACATTTCGTCCGTTGCAATAATTGCTTTAGGCCCCGGGGAACGTTCCAGCACGTGCACTGCTCATGTACTTGGAGTATGCTGAAAGGAATGTACAGAAGATCACAGACCTGAAGAGGCAGATTATGGAAATGAATTTGGAGCAAATTGTCCCCGATGGAATACGTACAATACGTTACGAGATGTCAGGTCATAGCTTCGGTAATTGATAAGTCGATCATTTTGATGCTGTATTATAAACGGTCCTTTTCAGTACCATCCAATTCCCCTGAAAAGAAAAATATTTTGCCGTCAATTAATTAATTCTCCTACCTACATCTGCATGGTCTCATGAATAACGCAGCTAAATAATTCTGATTGTTTGGTCATGATGACCTATACTTTGAACTTTAAACGAGACAATGTCAGAACAATTTTGTATCCTATTTATGTAAGAAAACCACAAGACTGGGAAAGTGGAAAATGAATAACACCGTAACGGGAAATAAATTATGCCCAAAATGAATTAAAGAATATTTTAACCAAACTAGATACAGGTACACATGCAGTACTAGACTGACAAAACAAAGAAACAAACAGGGAAAATGTCCAAATACTATAGCAACAGTGAAAATAAAAGGAGAAAAAGGCTAGATAAAGAATGTAAAGAGTAACAAGAAATTATGATGGTCATACTGGCAAAACAATGATATACTAAAAAATAAACAGATTCAAAGAAAAGGGATAACAAATAAGATTTGGTTGTATCAAAGAGGGCAAAGAATATATAAAAGAGAAGAAAAGGGATAAAGATGGAGAATTTAGAGAACTTACTATGAATGGGATTAAAATATAGAGCAAAGTTAGAATAATAGCAGAAATATACCATTATAATAAGTAATTGAACACAAGAACATAAATAGAAAGCATTCAGAGAAATACGGAGTGGGCGTAATATCCACCCCACCCCCCAATAAATGAAGCGAATGAACGTCTTTGTGAGACTTTATCTGACAATTAGAAATAAAGCTATTATGTAACTAAACAAGGTAAAATTCCCAGGTAGCCATGGTTTATCATCAAATTTCAATTAGAGATTTTCATTGAGACTGGAAATGGCATGCAATAATGAAACGACACATTCAGTGGCGGAAGAAGTTATAACAATTACATAAAAAGATAATGGGGAAGGTAATATTTTGAAAAATGAAAATCAATATCGTCATTAAATACTGACTAAAATACCAAGTAAAATATTATCAAATATAATAAAAATATGCCTTCGACAAAATATAAATAAATACCGATCTCGTGGAGAAAAAGGAAGTTAGTCAAAATTAATGCATCAATAAAAAGTGTATTAGATAATATAACAAATTAACGCAGGACATGATGCAATGATTTATTACGATAGGGTTTAACGCCATTTCTTTCAACACAGACAGGCTATACATGGCGGCCAGTATTAATGGTGTAGGAAGAACCGGGGAAAACCCCGGAAAGAGCCACCGACCCACGAGAAGCTACCGGCAAGGTTTCTCACATACCCATATTTGCCGAGACCGAGACTCGAACGTCGTATTTATAAGTAATATACATGGAAGCAATAATTACTTTTTTCGGATATAGGTGAGATACAAGTATATACTGCACAGTAATCAAACAAACGGATACAAGGGTAACCCTCAAACTGATACTGATATAAAGACTTATGTAACAGGAGTCGTTGATAACACGGTCTCTCTAATCTTTAAGGCTTTTATAGTAAACAATGCTAAATTAGTCATCATAATTTTACTAGTATCGTTGTGTATAAAGGACCAAAATGTTTCTAAAGTTGGATTTTTATATACAAAGGTGGGTAAGTATTTTTTCTTATCTTTCCGTATAGCGGACAGTCAGTAATAAAATGGAATTCATTTTCGATGAATTTAACGTTACAAATTTGACAATCTTTCCTCACAGCAGATACTTTCATATCTGCAGGTGTTACCCCTGATTGGCAAGTTCCCCGCTCTAAGCATAGTGTTTATATAACAAAGATCGTTATCTCCCAACAATTCTAGATATTTTTGACAAGTAAATTCTACTTCCACGGAAGCACAGTCTTTCCATCGACTTATTTTCATCCTGCTGCTTTTGCCTGAAATATATCTCATCTCTGGCTGAACAATCTTAGAAATATATTTTCCTCATGTAAGAACCGAGTACACCAAACACTGCCAAATCCAAATGTAAATAGAAGCTTTTAACATAGTTAGCCCAGCAATCACAAATCCCCCTCCTTAATTGTAAATCACAGCATTGTTTAGGATATACCTTCTGACATTTTTGAATTCTTGGCCAATATTTCAAAATACGTTTATATCTTATACACTGCATAAAAATTCGTCCTAATTCGTTATATACGAATGCATTTGGAGCAGACTTAGATGTATCATGGATATATTTACAAAATGACAAATGAGGTATTTTCTCAATATCATTGGCATAATAAAAAAACCAAACTACAGTTCCATAATTAAGTATGGGAGCTATCTTTGCGTCAAAATAGACAGAGCAATCCAGTTAGGAGTAATCTGCCAAATTTTGAAAGATTTTGTTTCAATATATGCACAGCCTTCAGCGCCTACAAGGATAGATTTTTCTGGCACATATACCAAGAGTTTGTTTGAAGAAAATATGCATCCTAAAAACTTATATGATTCAATCTTTACCTCTGTATTACCATAGTACAACTTTTTAAGTTCTGAGATAGCCACCTCTGCGAAATACAACCACTCTTGTTTGTTCTCCCATATTCACCTTTGATTTCCCCGTGAGGCAATATGTATGCAGCCTATTGAGCATATTTTTCAATTGGTGAGCAGTGTCTGCAAAGACAACTAAATCGTCTGCATACAACAGTGAAAATAGTTCTAAGGTTTCTACAGACACTCCCCCGTTTCCTTCAGCTAAAAAGGGTTTCAAATCATTCAAAAATAAAGAAAAGGGTAAAAGCCATAACAACTTTGGCGCATACCCAGAGGGCAATGAAACGCATCGGTAATAATGCTGTTGGTCTTGGTACATGCTTTAACATCATTATAAACAGCGTTAATGATTCTTAACATTTTTCCACTAAAAGTTTCACTATCTATCTTTTGGTACAGTAAACGTCTATCTATCCTATCAAAAACATTTTCACAGTCAATAAATACTGCATAGAATCTACCCCTACGTTTTGTTAAATATTTACAAAATAAATGTATATAATATAAATATATTATCTGTTGTAGAATACCCCGCTCTAAATCATACTTGCTCTTTGGCCAGTAATTCGTTTTCCTCAACCAATTCATTTATTCTGTTATTTAAAATCGATGTAAACATTTTGCTTAATACAGGTAGTAAACTAATGCCTCCGTAACTGGAGGATTCATTTGCATCCACTTTCTTCAAACCTGGTATGATGACATCCGTTGACCAATATTCTGGATAATATCCAACATCGAATAGTTTATTAAATAATATTATTAATACTGGTGCAATTATGTAAGTCGTACATATAAAGAAGTGGCAGGATAAAGCATACCTCTTCTTCAGTGATTGTCTATGTAAGGTCTCTTGAATTACTTATGTTTTCAATTTCCTCTATCTGGTCAACGGAACTGCAAACTATTCATACCAAGTTGCAGACGTGATACTGTTTTGCCTACCAGTAATCTAGGTCTTTACAAGGCGCCAGAAAAGTTGTGTATCTTTAGAGTATAATGCAGATAAAAGGATATTTTATTGTTTTAATTCATATTGCTTTTGCTTGGTTCTTGTAAGAGATTTATACATATTTCTATAAAATTTATAATCTTCAAATGATTCACTTGTACGTTTTAATCTAAACTGTTTTAGATATCTTAAGGCTTTGCTTTTGTCGTTTGTGCAATCTGTATCAAACTAAGGCTGAGATTTAACAATTCTTCTTGGAGATGCTACAGCTAGAATTTGCTTTGTATTGCTTGTTTTCATTGTGATCGCTGCATGATGGTAGATATCAGTAGTAGTTGTTGTTGTAGAGTTTAACGCCATTTTTCAGCGCACGATAGGCTATACATGGCGGCCAGTATTAATGGTGGAGGAAGAACCCGGAAAAAAACCGAAAAGAACCACCGACCCACGAGAAGCTACTGGCAAGCTTTCTCACATACCCACATTGGCTGAATCCGAGACTCGAACCCACGCAGACAGAGGTGAGATGGCAGTGATCCGTAAAGGGGAGTGCTTTAGACCACTCGGCCACTCGGGGCCCCGATATCAGTAGTAGTAGTAGTAGTAGTAATAATAATAATAATAATAATAATAATATATACTCCAAAGTACAATTGAACGGAGACCTAACTAAAACATTTACGATAGAACATTCATTTATGCAAGAAAGTGTTTTATCAATGATGTTATACATAAGTAAAAAAGCAGTTTCAAGTATTGTTGTTGTTGTTGTTGTAGGGTTTAACGCCATTCTTCAGCACACGATAGGCTATACATGGCGGCCTATTATTAATGGTTTAAGAAGAACTCGGGGAAAACCCCGGAAAGAACCACCGACCCACGAGAAGCTACTGGCAAGCTTTCTCATATACCCACATTGGCAGAATCAGAGACTCGAACCCACACAGACAGAGGTGAGATGGCAGTGATCCGTAACGGAGAGCGCTTTAGACCACTCGGCCACTCGGGGCCCCCAGTTTCAAGT
The DNA here is from genome assembly GCA_028554795.2 of Sinohyriopsis cumingii. Taxonomy (NCBI): domain Eukaryota; kingdom Metazoa; phylum Mollusca; class Bivalvia; order Unionida; family Unionidae; genus Sinohyriopsis; species Sinohyriopsis cumingii. The sequence continues at coordinate 251,709 of JAPYKE020000131.1, read as the reverse complement.
ATTAGAATAACAAATAATTAAAAAATGGCATAAAATCCTATCATAGGAGATACAAAATGCTCTAATATGTTGATGATTTTCTTATATACATCTTCAAAAAGAATATGAAGCGTTCATGTCTGCAGATCAACCATTTTAAAACGGAAGTACCGTTAATAGGGAACTGGAGAGGGAACCACCCTGGTTTCCTTCCTAAAAATATATTAAAAAAAACTATAAAAGGTATAGGCAAAGATTCACGAAGCATAAATTACCAACATGTACTATCCAAAATTAAATAATCTACGGTAGAATGAAAATCTCAGTACAGAATCTCCATTGGGTTATTTAACAATCGTTCAATGATTTGCGGTAAAGCCATGAAAATCAACGTCACAAATACATCTCGAAATATGTTTTATAAGCAATTAAATGCAATTGTTGTATTGACATTTATCAAGAATTCGTTTTAATGATTTTACTCTTACTCTTTCTTTGGACATTGAAACAAACCCGTGACCTATCGAGGGTAATGAAATTTCTTATCTTTATTTAAATATTAGCAACATCCGATAAAATATTATTACTGGTATAGCTTAAGATCTTTTACTTTTATGCTTTAGCGAAACATAAATTCTAGCATCCATATGGATAGATTTAAACATGATGGTTTAAAAGAACCTTTTTGAAAATATAAAATCTGTCACGGAGACGGCAGTATGGTACACGTTTATGATAAATTACTTTGCAAACGTCTGAACGATTGGAACTGTGGCTGTCAAGACATTGAACTAATGTGGATTGAGGTTACATTACCCTTGCATAACTTAACCTTAGGGACTGGGTATAGCTCAACCTACTCTCCTACGAATGTCTGAGAAAGTTTTGAATTTTCAATTGATATCGTTAGTGACACGTATAAACATTATTATGGGGGACAATAACACATATTTATTCGGGCTTTCCATTTCTGCGAATTTAGTTAATTTAATGGCACGATATAGTCTACACAATGGGATAAATCCTACACGAGTTACTTCCACTACCCAAACATTGCTTGATGCAGTCTTTGTAAGTAATACCCCTCGAAGTAAGAAATAATGAAGGGGTGACGCCAATGTTGCTTGAAATGAGTATACGGAAATGCAAACGCAGCGTGTCACATATCTGCAGAGGCTGGTCATAGAAACGGATTTGCCTCACGATGTGGACAGCAGCAACTTGTCGTCAATCGAACAATTCGATGAGGAGCGTTATTGAAATATCAGATGACAGCTTCGTTAGCTGACAAGTCATTCAGTCCAGTACCGATTAAAAAACGGTCGTTTCCAGTGCCATCCAATGCCTATTAATATTCTTAGCCACCGATTAATTAATTCCCAACTACATCAGCTGCCATATTTCGATACAAATTCTCTCTCTCTCTCTCTCTCTCTCTCTCTCTCTCTCTCTCTCTCTCTCTCTCAATTATTATTCTCGTGTTTACTGGGTAATTCAGACAGGAAAAAACGTAAGAATTTTTATTACCATACTATTCCGATATTTTGTTTGGGTGTGGAAGTTTAATAGCATTTCAGTGACGATCCAGAAATAGTCTTCACTTAGCTTAACGTGTTTACATAAAACCAATCCTACACCCCGGGTCCTACAAATTTGAAACCTATTTTTATCAAAAATATTTATGTAATTGGCTATGTAAGTATATGTGAATGTCCAATATATATATATATATATATATATATATATATATATATATATATATATATATATATATATATATATATATATATATATATATATATATATATATATATATATATATATATATATATTGGACATTCACATATACTTACATAGCCAATTACATAAATATTTTATATATATATTAATGATGATGAAATGTAGATAAAATATAGCGTAACCAATTCAAATGAATAAATCAAATTATCCATACATGTGCATTAATGAGTTGTAACTAATTTGAATATTTATTTGGATGATGCAGATTTGAGGAATTGACACCTATGTCGTATAACGTTTACTGAACATACCATTTCTCTATTTAACATCATTGTACACTTCACCCTGTTGTGGATAGACTGTTGGCTCTAGTGACATGGCCATACCATTTCAGCTTTCTCTTTTTGACGGTGGTGAGGAGGTCCTCACATTGGCCTACTTCGCCCTGATGGTGTTACGCACTTCTTCATTTGTGATGTGGTCCATGTAAGAGATGCCAAGGATGGTTCTGTAGCATCTCATTTCAAGTGACTGGATTCTTCATTGTAATTCTGCTGTCAGGGTCCATGCCTCACATGAATACAAAAAGACTGAGATGACTAGAGCTCGCAATAGTCTGATTTTAGTTTTCAGACAGATATTCTTGTCTCTCCAGATGGGTCTTAGCTTTGACATAGCAGCCATTGTTTGTGCTGCTCTTGACAAAATTTCTGCTCTTGATCCCTCTTCAGTGATTATGGAACCAACATATTTGAACTGGCTCACTGTTTCCAGTTCATGTCCTCTGACTTTAATCTTGGCTGATATTTGTTTGCCACTATTTGTCATCAGTTTTGTCTTCTCAGCGCTTATCTCCATGTCAAATCTGGAAGATGTTTCATCCAGGTTCTTCACTAAGGTGTAGCTCATCTTCACTGCCTGCCAGCCCATCAATGTCGTCTGCAAAGCGGAGGTTGGTGATGTTACGCCCTCCAATGCTGACTGTCCCACAGTGGTTTTCCAGGGCTTCGCTCATGATGCGCTCTAAGTAGATGTTGAAAAGCGTGGGTGACAGGAGACAGCCTTGACGCCCTCCCACTGTTGTCTGGAACCAGTCCCCCACAGAACCTTGGGCAATTACTGCACTGGTAGCATTGGCGTACAGCTGCTTGATGGTTTTGGTTAACTTTTGACCCATGTTATACTTCTATTTGGTCATAGAGATTATTAAAAAAATAGTTTGCAATAATTAGAATAGTGACTGGTTTGCTACATAAATTACGCTTAATACTTGGGCTGTGAGTTTCTTTGAGTTTGTATATTTTTCTTCAACACGTTCACTTTACCAAAGGAGATGCTCTTTAAACTTTTTTTTCTTGTACTTTCTTTGAATTCATTTTACATTTTATTCCTGTGTTAAATGCAGAGAGATAAAGATGAAAATGTTTCTTTTATATATAAATATACAGGAAATGCAAACTGTTGGCGAATATTACATTATGAAAAATGCAAGGACGTGTTTGATTAATTTGTAGAAAATAGTGTTGTATATACTGCTTACAGAATAAACATTTCACTGAAGATAAAATATCATATTTCTGGTATTGATGGAATTTCGATCATTTCTTTAACTGTTTTAGGTCAAACCCGAGTAGAGTGTGCATTTTATTTAACAATGATTTTGAATACGATATAAAGAAGTGTAAAGAGGATCATGATATCAATTAGACTGCACGCGACATAAAAATATATTTCTAATATTTATGGGCCAGATTTTTATAATATAACAATTGATATTACAAGTGAATATGCAAATGATTCCATTATCGTTTGTGGTGATTTTAATGTCGTCCAAGAGCCTAATTAGACTGTTGTATGCTTATGAACAATCCTAAACTAGAAGAGTATTATTGAATATTAAATATTTCTTTGTTCTTGTAGACCCATCTAGAGAACTAAACACACGTTTAAAGAGATATAAATGAAGAGAAACAAATCATTTGAAACCAACTAAATTAGATTTCTTTCTGAGTCTCGCATGGCAAAAGTGGATAAAGGAACAACAGAACCAGCTATAGATCTGACCACTCTATAAAATGACTGTATTAGTGGCAAGGGTTTTTACAGAAACTAAACAACAGCCTTCTTAAAGACACTAAATATATAAAAGAAATTAAAAGTTGCATTCAAAGAATAACGTTACAATATGCTTTATTGGAATAGTATGGAAATATTAAAAATATATCCAAGAAGTTATAAAACTATCTCAGACTCGTTATCTCTAGACACACTTTTGATGGAAATTCGTTGTAAAACCAGTTCATATGATTCATATAAAAACAAGAATGAACGAATTACGGTCTTTGAAGATAATGTTTTAAACTTAACCCAGAAAGAATGAATTTGAAAAATAACACAAAGTGAAATTCGAGACGTTTCAACCAATCAGATACAAAATGGGTAGAGGACAAGCCAAGATATTTTCGTCACTTAAAAAGTAGAAATTACGTGACCAAAAACTATTACAAAATAATCAAAGACAAAAATTAAATTATAACACAATCAATTTGAAATTCTTAGATAAGCCGGGAAATTTTATGGAAAACTAAATAAATAGGAAAAGAACTAGAGGCCAAAAACTTAAACGACCTTCTTCCAATTTATAACATTCCTAAATAGACGATACCACTATTCACAATTAGAGGTGAAACTACCCCAACAGACGTTCTAGATTGTCTATAAAATATTAAAAAAATAGCAAAGTCCTGGATCGGATGATTTTACGACAGAATTTTATTAAAATCTTCTGGATTGATATTGGGGAATTCGTATGTCAGGGCAATTAACAAAGCATATGAAATAGACCAGTTTGAACAGTTTGCGACAGATAGGTATTATAAATTGTACACCCATGGACGATAAACCAAAGCAGGATCTACACAATTGGAGCCTTGTATCATTACTAAATGTCGTCCACAAATTAGCATCAGGATGTATTGCCAACAGAATAAAGTCAGGTCTAATGCATATTACTGAGCAATTCAAGTTCAATGGCATATTATTCATCGATTTTGAAAACGCTTTATTCCATTTCATATAAATTCACTAATAATGTTCTTACCTTTGATAAATTTGGTCCGACGATATGAAATAGGGTAAAATCTTGCTTCTGTAACGCGTGTCGGAATGGTTTTATGTAAGATTTTGTTTCAGTCTTTTTTCAGAGGCTGTAGACAGGGTGACCCACTACCTCCAAATCTGTTTTAATATTTGCAATTTTTTTATCTATACTACTAAGAATAATAAGAATATTAAGGGTATTAACCTAAAGAAAACAGTATTTACTCAGTTTGCAGATGATTCTACGTAGATTCTTGATAGTTCTTTCGAATTTTTTAAATCGTCCGTTGATGTTATAGATTTATTTCCAAGGATCTTAGGCCTGAAACTCGGTGCTACCCAAACTAAAGCTGTATGGATAGGAAGTAAGAAATGTCGTGTAGAAACCTTTCATCATGGAGCAAAACTGTAGTGGGTTACTGAATTCACTCTATTGGGTATAATGTTTTTAGTCGACTTAAATAAAATGATACAGATAACTTTCGAAAATAAAACATATTATAAAGAATATTTTGTGGAATCGGGCAAAAACAAGTCCTTAATCAACTGGTAAGATAACATTTTTAAAACTCTAGTGATTCCAAAATTAAACCATTTGTTCATCTCCTCACCAACTCTCTCCTCCCCCGTAAAACTGTACTAGAAAATGGAATGAAATATTCTTCACATTTATACGAGTCAGAGAAGATAAAATTTAAAAAAAGGACAATATGTTTCAGAGCATCTGTTATGTATATCAATACTGTGTATTTTACTCTTGGTGCATGAATGTTGATTGCATACGAACAATAAACATATGTTTATAAGTTTGAAAATTAATCTGAATTGGATGATTGAGTAGTATGGGTCTGTTACGACGTGAAGTATTGTGAAGTATGCCACGTGTGAGGTATTGCCACAGAGATAGAGTAGGACAATATTGTGATGTAGAGCAGTAATGTGTATATAAGGGCGAAAAACTGGACAATTAATTAATTCCTATTTTCTTAAGTTTTGTTTTAATAATAGTCAGTGGATTATTTGCTATTATATTTAGATGTAATTTTGAGAGGGAGCAATTTGTTGAGATTATTCATTGGAATGACGAAGGACTAATTGACTCTGGACTAAAATATTCTGGGATTATTGTAAATCCATTCAAAGGAGTTTTGGACAATGTCATTATGATACATTAAGATTGTTGACACTTGAGCACATTTATGGCAAATGGTACATGAACACATTCAGGACATGGAAATCACTTGGAACACTCGATATTTTTGGACGTGTATACATTTTAGGAATACTTTGGATTTGATTCATAATGCTGTAAGCCCCTCTTAAAGTTGAAAAATTGTAACTAAGAAAATACAATTATTTGTTGAGGTTTACAAACCTGTTGGTTGTGCTTCTTTTTGTCGCTTAGATTCAGTAGCTTATCCAATTTTATGAAGAGTACGTCATGGCTTTACGTCGACCACCAGCCACATTAAACTGCCTTTCTCAAGCAATGTCTTTGCAAATGACTACAGTCTTCATTGATAAAAACTAATTTATAAAATATTCAAATGTCGTATAGCAAAACAATATGAATAACTATTTATCACCAATACGGAAAAATGTCTTTACATCACCGCTACATATTCGTAGATTCCATGGTACATGGCATATGTATACATGTCTTATTCACATTTACAAAGCATGTTGCGCTAAATTTTGTTTAAAATTCAAAATTAGCGACAACTGTAACATCCAAGAGAACTGTACGAAGTACCATCTTGAAAAGGATGCAACTACTGATGTTACTTTACCTGTTCATCTTGTAATTTGACTACATGTTGTGTTTTTCTTAATTTGAATCACACTTCGTTTCCTGGAAGTACCTTCTCACAAACTAGCGGAAACGTACATCACACTTTCAACAGTTCATACACTTACAAATTCAATATTTATACAAGTTATGCATATATATAAGGTCCATTTAGAATAAGATGCTAGATGCATACTTTTAATTATCTTTTGAGTGGTATTGTATGTGTGTGTGATTTAGAGTTTTAAGATAGCTTTACACATTTTCAGTCATATCGCTGCGATGTATGCAGTGTGGCAGTTTACAGTGATGTCTAGCACATTCCGCAGACTAGAATGGTGTCCCACCCAGTCTCATTATCCCGACACCAGGTCGACCAATCCTAACAATAATCTCTTAATACTGAGCGCCCAGCAAGGCAGATGTTCGTACCATTTTTAAAATTTTTGGTATGACTCAACTGGGGTTCGAACCCGCGACCTCCCGCATCCGAGGCGGACGCTCTAACCAATAGACAACCATGTTCAGTTTCGATTGGTATTAAAAATGAAAGAATGATAATAGCTGCATATATGAAATTTGGCGAATTAATAGTTACATCCCGTGAAAGAAGAAACAAAAAGAAATAAATCGTATACAAGCAAAAAATCACTTTATAGTATGTATTTCATGAATGTTTCTGAATTCTGTTTGCTATTATCAGTACCGACCACACACATATTTTCAGTTTGGAAAGTTTCATAGCTATGGGTTTACAGGCATGCGTGTAATAGGACTGCTTGGATTGACTGGGAAAACCATGTAATACCCCCATTATACGGCATCGTGATGTTTCGTATGTGCATTGTACACAAGGCCCAGAGTATATAAAAAAATGTAATGCTCGTTGCATCTTGCTCAAGTCTTCTTGCAACAAGATGATTCAAATGCAATTGCTCAATACTGCATCAATGCCCTGATCTATTGCGCGTAAAATAAAATATGAAATTCATAGCTCATGAAAATATATTTTCCGCAGAACAGATTGTCATGAACATTTAAATGACAGCTAATATTTTACAACTTTTCACTCATTACCAAGTATACGTGATATCTGGCTACACCACACCCACCCATCCTGTTAAGTCTTTCGAATTACCGAGAGTCCTTAGGTGGTTGAAAAAAAACTAGCTGAAAATTCGTTCAATACCTTTTACGTTTTCCTTAAAGGGGACCAACATGAAAAACTGAACATCGCGCAAACTTCATGTATAATTTGCTATATGTATAAGGTTCATTTTCTGAAAATTTTTACCTTTTAATCTTACTCGTTACGAAGAAATTTATGAAAAACCGATCATCTCTCCCGATCCGTCTTGAATAGAACAACGAGCTTCCCTTCCCCTGTAAAAATAGCGGTTGTGACGTCATTTTAGACACTGTGTACACACTAGCATTGTTGATAATGAATTATGGAGAATTCGCCTTGGTTGGTAAGGCTTTATTTATTGTTGTTTTTCTTCGACTAAAGAATTTATTAAATACATAAAATGTTCAACTTTTCAACTTTTCCATTTGTATTTAACGAAAAAGAAGTGGTATCTAACCCTTTTGCTCTGCTCTTCAAATCATTAAATGCATTTTAATATGAAAAATAGAGCGGGTGTAAGCATGATGTGACATCTGCAGTTTTATACATGAAAGGGCTCCAACCTAATAACTAAAGTGATCCTGAGACGACTTTATGGCATGGACCTCTATAACCCGAAATCGACTGAATTCTTGCCGTCAATAATCCAAAAGATTATAGTATCATCTCTCTAAATCAACAGTTTAATCTGAGTTTTCATTGAGATTTGCTAACCATTGACGAATGATACTTGAACTAGATAAAAACCATCTTTGACGCCTACTCAGGAAAATCCGGTCGTTATTGAGTTCAACATCATGGCTAATGCACATAATTCGGACGGTTTCTGAAAGCTATCATGTACTACGCCCATCATTTAGTTTATTTCTTCTTTTTTTCAGTGTTCGTAATTTTATTATTTCTCAATAAAACAAACTATTTAAAGTTGAACGAGAAGTTTAAAAAGTATTTCACTACTAAATTGCCGATGCACAATAAACATGATTACGTTATTTTATTATATATAACAATACCATGATCACGCGTACTAATGGGATTTTGTTACTTTAAATGCATATTTGAACTGCTCAACGTACTTGGGACATAATGAGAAGATCATCTTTAAAAATAAATTTAAATGTCACATTTAAATCCTGGACTAAACTGAATAACGTTTCACATGGTCCGAATCAGCTTGGAAGTTTGGAGAATCAGCCAGATATATGAGACGATCAGGCAGCAATTTGTACCGCATCAGCCTGATCGAGTTTGAGAGTAATTACCACATTAACGAATAATGTTACTATAATAGATTTATCAATCAAGAAAGTTAACAGTAATATTTATTTAAAAAATTGTTTAAAAAATTGTATCTTGGTGTTCCGGTGTGTGTAGTTATAAGAAATCTAACGCGTTTAAATGAACACACAGACTTTCAATTTTAAGTGATTTATTTTTCTGTTATCGACATTACACAAACAAGATGAATGCAGAATGGGAAGGAGGGGTTTATTGTACAACGAGTGGAAAACAGTCTTGAACGTAAGTGTGGAACAAAAATGCATATTCATCCGATGCAGTTACATACAAAATCAAACGTGCATATTAAATTGATGTTGGAAGCGTTCAATGAAAAAGCGTAAACATTTCTTTAACGTTATTTCGTTTGGTAGATAATTTCTTACTTTTCAAAGATGGAGAAAAAAAAGAGTAACATAATTGAGGATTGTTCCAGAACTGCTATTATTCACGCAGTTTAGAGCTCCGCATTGAACCATCTTGTTACTACTTGTCACTTCACAAACTGAATACAACTCTTATAAGTTAATCGTCTCAAATGACGTCACATCCTGTTTGTATGGAAGGGAGCTAACAAATTCAGGGCAGGTTCTTTCCGTTTGATCTCGGAATACGGGACAATATTTTGTATGAAATGTTTGTGCAAATACAATAGATGCAAAGAAAAAAAAAATAGTCGGGATAGATTATATACACAAACTACTAAATATCCTTCTATGGTCGGTATTTTGCCAAATGAGGTACTGGTCAGAGAGATCTTTTCCTTTTCTTAGCTGCTGAATAAAATGTTATTTGGGATAAACGTATTCACGCATTCCACCACAAAGTAGCAACTAGCTACATCACATCACAGCAGCTCATTACAAAGAAAATTAGGAGTATTGTTACAGGTTATACCCCGCAGCCCTCGATTAATTGACGGATACAACTAATTTTCTTTGTAACGGGCTCCTGTGCACCATGTTATCTTTTCTCTCGGTTAAAAAGAGAATAAAACAATTCCTTTTCCGTCTCAACCTTATTCATTTTATTAATAAATGGTGTGCAACTGGATTATTCTGCTCCCTTAATAATTTTGCATTTAGAATTGATATCAGTTAATAATCAAAATTACCAAGCTATACGTTACCTGTCTTGTTGCATCTTATTATACATGTGAGCAACAAATTGCACGTGCCAGAATAATCAAACAGGATAATCCCGATACGTATCTTGTATTTCTTACTTCCTTCAACGTATATTGCTCCTTTGCATCTTTTATTCCATATTCTTCTCCACTGAACACAATCTGAACTTAATTCTTGTACAGATAATCATAGGTGTGTTCTAAAGAGAATCGTGACAACCTCCGTAAACGACAGCCAGAGAAATAATAATGTGCTGCACTAACGTTACCGTAGATCACCTGTTTACTATCCGTAGTTGTCATCCTAGTATGTCTCGCTTTTTGTTGTACCGAACATGTGTGTTAATTGTGGATGTTATTGCATTCTTTTAGTGTGTACATATATACAAAACGACCACCCCGACAACAAACAAAAACAGAAGTCTTTCTACAGGACACCATCATGATGAAGTAGCCGTTTTCACCAGATTCTACCCCGCAATAAATAAGCGTTAGGGTCTAATACTCGTACCGATCACGGAGGAGGGTCTTATTTATCTTTTAATACCACGGAATGCAGCATACGTCTCGGCTTTAATATTGGAAGTATGATGACGCCATCAACCGTCATTTCTACTATCCGAACTTCAACTAGATAATTCTGTTAAGGAAATTTATATAAAATTATCATATGATAAGATCTGCAATAAAAGGCAATTTAAACAATTTATTTTGTGAAATTCCTTTTAAAGTGTAATTCATCCCGTGGTAGAATCGGCAACTTCCGCCTGAAGGAGTCCTGAAGAAAGACTTTGTAACAGTTATGGTGAAAATAAAGGTTAATTCGCCAGATTAGATTCATGCGATGGCCGTCCGAGAGCTATGCGTTGGTACGTTACTGATTTTCGCATGGATGTGTGTAGCTTTTCAGTCTTTCAGCGATTTGAAGCGATAAAAGACGCGTAAGAAAAGACGAATCGAGTGGAGGCTGGGGTCACGCTTGCACGCCTTTTGCTAATTTATTGTACCGATAAGCTGATTTCGTGTTGTCAGATATTTCATTGTACTTTATTGATTAAACTTCAAACTCTGTGACTTAACAAAGAATTTAGGTCAACCTATCGACTCTTGACTACGTTTTGTGCAAAGTAGCCAAGTTTGAACAGCGCAAAATACCGTATATACTCTACTAACTACTAGTATATTTTTTATATTCCGTGCAAATCTTCTTCAAGTGCATTCAAATGCAACTTAACTACAAACCCTAAATAGTGAATATGTGACCTGCATTCTGTACCAGTTAAAATGGATCCCGATCTTGCAAAAGATGACACGGAATTACGAGAAAAATATATATCCTTGATATTGACGAATTATGCTGATTGAACAATATTCAGTACAGAGATATGATTTGTGCAGACACGTGTATTCATTTACCCAATCATAACAAGACGTCTCTTGAAAACGCAGCACATTACATCAGTAAAATGCTCAACAATATAAGGTACAGCGTTCAAAAACGGAGGCAACAGTCAACAAAAATCAATACGCCTGAAAGAAAAAGAATCAATCCCTACCGAAAATACATCTTGCATATTCCCAAAAAAGTGATGACCCAAATTCAGAACAGGATGACAAAGAACCAGATGAAAATAGCATTGGTGCATATTTCGATACCCTTAACGACCAACAGAACGAACCAAGCACTGGGGACGACGGTATAACACGTGTGAACAGACATGCAGTATCTCGACGAACACGGACGAAAAACACACCGAAGCTGAAGCTGATAATGAATAAAGTGTAGCTCTGGCCTAAGGCAATATGCAGGTCACAAACAAAATTTAAAAATGTCACAAGGTGTAACATTTGCATGTCTTCATACCATGATATTTGAGTTGGTATTAACAGAACAGATGTAGAAAAATGCATAAAGACCTAAGAACTGTTCAGGTATCGATAAATGAAATGCATTCCTGTACAACGGTAATTTTAAACCAAATACAAATTCTGCCCAACAGTATAGAATCAAAGTTTGTAAACATAAACGATCAAATTTCCAGCATCACAAAACGCATGGCTGTGTATGATAAATCAACCTCAATACAACTTGAAGAAATCAAACAACAAACACTAGATGCCAAACGTGAAACAAAGAAGAAAAGAGATGTATTGTTGAACAAAACACAAAATGTAATCGAATTGATAAAAACTAATACAAAATACCTAAAGTCAGATAATGAAACGGCCACTAGTCAGACCGACAGGACTCAACCAGGAACCGAAAAACCAACACGAGCTAAAGAAAGATATGAACATTCTCAAACAGATCTAAATGAACTTAGTCATTCTCCTCCAAAACCAACAAAGACACTGATTAAAGGATCATCTTTCTTGAAAGGTGTCAACACCAGATGACTTTCACGAGGTTGTTGTTGTTGTTGTAGGGTTTAACGCCATTTTTCAGCACACGATAGGCTATACATGGCGGCCAGTATTAATGGTGGAGGAAGAACCCGGGAAAACCCCGGAAAGAACCACCGACCCACGAGAAGCTACTGGCAAGCTTTCTCACATACCCACATTGGCTGAATCCGAGACTCGAACCCACGCAGACAGAGGTGAGATGGCAGTGATCCGTAAGAGGCTTTAGACCACTCGGCCACTCGGGGCCCCTTCACGCGAGGTACATGTGAAGTCATACCCTAGTGCGACTAATGACAGTCTCAAAAGAGAACTGAACAACCTAAATAAATACCATACAATAATTGTACAAGTGGGTGAAAATGACGTGTCGTACCTAAGTGTAATTGTAACTATTAGGTATGTCCATCTAGGTACAAAGATTATAATACATATACCTCAGTCAACAATAAGTATCACGTTTTTGGAGATATTTGTTCCGACTGTTTCTGTCCAAAGTATTAATTCTAATTGTACATGCCAAGGTTATAGGTGTCTTCCTCATACTCGGGAATAACTGATAAATCCGTCTTCATTTCTACGACGACTGGGAAAGATGTAAACTGTACATCTTTTGGTCTGAAAAAGAAAGGTTTGCAACTTATCAATATCATTGTAAGACACATCTTACCAAAGATCGATGAACTAAGACTTGCGATACCAAATGAACTCAACCTTACAGTAATTGGACTATTCGAAACGTTTCTAGATTGTAATGTACACGACTGTGCTATCTCTATTTGATTTGCTACTTTTCTTTGGAAAGACGAGATCGACCACAAGGCATAGGAGGACGGATAGTCATGTACGTTTCAAATAACTTAACATACAAAAGAAAAGGTTTTGAAATTTCTACTATAGAATCAACATAGATGGAGTTAAGTTTCCTCAATAGCCAGTCTATCTATATCTGCTCAGCATACCGACCCCCAGACTCCCTCTCCTCTCCTCATGGACTGACCAATTTTGAACATGAGTTAGAGGCTGCTTTATCTTCCAACAATGAAGTAATTATCATGGGAGACGTTAATGTTGATTTCCTCTCTGATATTTAAATTAAATGGCTACATTTGATACAACTACACGACCTTACACATGTAATAAATGCTCTAACAGAGTAACAGCCTGTACTTCTACTCTGATGGACCATATCTACACTATCCATCATACCAATCTCTACGAGATAAACGTACCATGTTTCCCTATTAGTGATCACTGTCCTATATGTGCAACTCGTAAGCAACAGAACGCAAAGACAAACAACTTACACTCCGTTATGCAATAGAGATGTATTAAAAACTTTGCTGAAAATGAATGTCTCACCGAACTATCACAAAACATTAACTATATAACTTTCACTAAGATAGACCCAGATTATGACTTGTCTATCTGGAACCACTGTTTTCTTACTATCCTAAATATGCCCTCATACGCATCAAAAGAATTATACGATCAAAACAACCAGAATGGTATACCAATGAAATCGCAGACGCACAAAGCAAATGAAACTACTATCATAAATATAGACTTCACAAACTATCGTTTGTGGCAGATCAAAGTCAAATCACTCATTGTAAAACGCAAGCGCTTCTTATTCAAAGAAGCCATCATCTCAAACTCCGATAACAGATCCATCTGGAATCATTTGCGAAATCTAACTTCAACGAAACCTGCACCTCTTGCTCCATGTGAAATGATATTTAATGGTATTAGTTATACTGATGAACTCGATATTGCAAACCAACTGAACCTCTTACAGAGCCTAATTTAGACAAAAACACTAAATTCCTGGAGTCATTGAAATTAGCAACAGTATTCTCAATTTATAAGGGAAATGAAAAGAATGACCCATCCAACTATCGACCCACATCTGTTCTATCCGTACTTTCAACAATTATTGAAAACATGTCAACAAGCATATTTCCAGATATCTTGACAAGTACCAACTCCTCCATAAATCACAGTCAGGTTTTAGACAGAATTATTCATGTCAAACTGCATTGACAAAACTTATAGACCAATGGCTACTAGCAGTATAATCAGGCGAACTTACTGGCGCAATCTTCATTGATTTTAAAAAAGCAATCGATGTGGTTGACCATTCGGTGCTCATTAACAAACTTTCAGCCTAAACGTTTTCTCTAAACTCAATTGCCTGTTTCACATCGTATCTCACTAACAGACACCAGGTTGTTTGCACGAGTAGATAACTTCCGAACCAAGTCATATCTTAAGTGGTGCTCCTCAAGGATCTATATTAGGGCCTCTTCTTTTTCTACTATTTAGCAGTGACTTAGCCTTGTATCCAATGCACTCTAACACAGATCTTTTCGCTGACGACTCTACATTGCATTTACCCGGTAAATCACTAGACGTCATTAAATATAAACTTCAAATCGACCTCAACAATGTATCAGTTTGGTGTCATCAAAACAATGCGCATCTTAATATCTCTAAAACGAAATGTTTGACAATCGGAACAAGGCAGCGTCTATCTACTGGCATGGGTTTACTTCTAACTCAAAATGGCTTAAACGTATCTATTGTCAAAATTCAAAAACTTCTTGGTATCTACATTGATCAACACCCCAGCTGGAATGCACATATCGATCACCTATGTGCAGTGAAGAATAATTCTGTTAAAAATGCTTTCCATATTTCTACCTCCCCAATCACTAGAACTTTATTTTTCGGGTTATATACTACCACTGATAGCTTACGGCTGTACCATATGAGGAAACACATCCAATTATAATCTGTCCAGATTTGATAAACTCCAGAAAAGGGCAGCCGGAATAATACTGAAACGTCCTGTTATGACTCCTTTGAATGTTTTGTTTTCACGTCTGCAATGGCTACCTATAAATTGTGTATTCTTTATTTTAAAAGAATCATGACGTATAATTCTTTAAACGGACTTTCTTTTGATTATATCTCTAACCTAACTGAACTAAGATCATCAACTGAGCATAATCTCCGATCGACGACTAACAACGATCTCCAGATTTCGTGGTCGAAAACCAATCATTACGAAAGCTTATTTACTCTATCAGCACCTACTTTATGGAATTCCTTACCACTGAGGTTACGTAATTCAAATTCTCTTGCTTTTTTAAAAAATATCATTCAAGAAATTCTTTCTTGACCAGCTGGAATGACATATTAAAGGCTCTATAGAAAACTTTATCATTATATCATTATGTCCAGATATTATTCTTTATATATATAATACGTACGACTTGTGCTGAAATGTATGTACCTGTGTATAGAATATTGTTCATATGTGTATGTTTCCCAGTACAGTCACACATATTCATTCATGTTAAATATGTATGAATGAGTGTGTGACGATACCTGATTATGCGCATTGTCTTGTATTTTTAAAAATATTATTAACATAACCAATTACAAAAATTGAGGACCACATGTCAGATAGGCCAGTCATGACCAAAGGTGGTATCCTCGCTAAGGAAAGATTATTATTATTATATTATTACTTAAATTCTACACAAGTTCCACACTCAACACAAATATCAGAATTAAGCAATAACAATTGATACATTTTCTTCCTGTCGGAATGGCCCGTTATATTAATTTAAATGGAGTTTGTTTGTGTGTGTGTGTGTGTGTGTGTGTGTGTGAGCCAGCGTCACATATGCGTTCAAAACACTAAAGTATTTATCATACTGCATGCAATTTACTGCCTTATATACAAATAAGAAAATTTATGCAATATCTTTTTTTACTGTCATATAATTATGTGTGAGGTTCTGAACAAACTGGTAGGGGCCCCGAGTGGCCGAGTGGTCTAAAGCGCTCTTCGTTACGGATCACTGCCATCTCACCTCTGTCTGCGGCGGTTCGAGTCTAAGATTCAGCCAATGTGGGCATGTGAGAAAGCTTGCCAGTAGCTTCTCGTGGGTCGGTGGTTCTTTCCGGGGTTTTCCGGGTTCTTCCTCCACCATTAATACTGGCCGCCATGTATAGCCTATCGTGCTGAAAAATGGCGTTAAACCCCACAACAACAACAACTACTGAACAAACTGGTATGTTTTAGTTTGCTCTTGTTTATATAATATGCTTTGAGAAAGTATTGTGACCTTAAAGGATAATTATTAAAAATGACTGTTTTGATGCTTGCGACTTCAATTTTTCAGCCATGCATTCAAAATTAAATCATACAATAATAATAATAATAATAATAATAATAATAATAATAATAACACCTATGTGCTCTTGAAGGGGCGCTCACCAGTTATTATATATTTTTGAGAGAGTGACATATGTAAGGTGAAGTTCTTTATTATGCACAGTCGAGAGAATGTTGGCATGCCTCTATGCTACTTTGAAGTACCGTGGATGATATTTCTTTAGATATTGTACTTATGGAAATTGTACATGACGTAAGCACACTTGTAACTAAAATGTCTGCTCCCTTGTTCTAAAATAATCAGCCTGAATTAGTCTTTAAAATTCTAATGCAAAATACGAAAGTGTAGAGCGCCACCATATGCACCAAGAGTGAATGTTTTGAAACGCAAAACAATAATACCCAAATGTGAATTGTATACTCACATCGTGACTAGTGCTTTAAATATTTCATGTAAGGCCACATTTCAAGTTCAGTGTATGTGTCGTCATTACCTCATAATCAGAACTCTTTAACTGCGCCACTCGATTGACCGAAATCACTTTATTACAAACTTAGTAAAGTAATACTTATATTACACGTCGATGTAGGTAGGGGATGTAAATACTCGATGGCAAAGATTAGCTTGCTTTTCATGTGATTTGGATGGCCCTGAAAAGGACCGTTGTGATACAGCACCAAATGATCAGTTATCGATGCGGTCACCCGACATCTCGTACCGTATTCTACGTATTCCATTGAGGACATCCTGCTCCAGATTCACTTCAGTTATCTCCCTTTGCAGATATGGGATTTGTTTTGCTTTCAGTTCTGCATACTCGCTGTACATGCGCGTTACTCGTGAAAGAAAGTCTAAACGGACCCGGAGCAAGTACTGTCACGGATGAACGTCACCTCTTTCCTCTTGGTCCAATCGCCGAACCAGTTCACTCATTTTGTCATATAGGATGGACACTTGGAATTGGGCTTTCTGGTAGAAAATCTCAGCAATTCTAAGTTGTTCTTCTGCATCAGCGTAGATCGCCATACTGCATTGGATAATCAGATTGATGTCTAACGGCCAAACACCAGGCAGACTGGATTGAATCTAAAATTATGCGATGAGTTTATATGGCTGTGGTCAGGATAGAAGTTCAATTAAGCGCTTGTCGCTGCCTGATTAGATTACTACTCACAGTGCCAGGTCTCAGTAATAGGATCTAAAATTCCAATCGCGGTAGATAATTGGCATGTTAATTGGTCTCTTAGTGTAATTAAAATTTATATACTCGACTCGTCACGGGCTGGTGACAATCCTTGGTGCACTAGTTATTACGAATCCCACAGCTAGTATCTACAGCGGTGAGTATACCCTCCCAAACTAGCTATCATAGGAATGTGGTCTGCTATCAGTACAATGCTTCCAAACCTAGCTCTTTTGGAGTGAACACAGCTCACGCTATTATAACACATCATAAGAAATGTAAAAACGTATATGTAAATACCAAAATTGTTTAACATAAGGATTAACTAAGGAGGAGCTGGAGAATTTTGTATGCATACAGAACTCCCGGCTGTCAGTTGATTGATATATCTGAATTCTCAGACAAAGAAAGACCCCGCCCTGCTGAGGCCCTTTATTATTTGGTTGCTAGGGGCATCAAAGCGGGTAACATGTTAGGGTTGCAAAACGGAGGAAGGGGTTGCTAATTCCTATTTGCAAAAGGGGATATACCACTATTCCAAAACAATCAATCAATGGAAATAAAAGGAAAAAAGGCTAAGTTCTATACTCTCCACACCTATATCGAACCGTTGGGAGAAAAGCTCATATATATATACATTTCTCCGGCCTCCCACTTGACGTTCTGACAAATGAACTGATAAACAATGTGGAAAGAAAATATGGAGTAAAAATCATAAAGAACCAAATGGCATCTAACTGGGATTTTCCCTCTGTATACACTATGGTACGTATCATCAGTGTGAGAGAGGAAGACGTAAAGAAAATTCCACCTTTCTGTTATTGATCAAGTCATGGCACAGAGGTTTTCAGTATCACAACAATGAAATAGAGGCGGGGAGACCGGGCGTCTACCAAGGGATTGTCAACAGCAGAGAGGTAATAAGACATATTCAAAAGCAGTGCATACTATAGATGCTGAAACCGTAAATGCACTAACACAGTACAGGACCCAGCAGAGCCATGTTACTAAAAACTAAATCACGAAACACCGCAAACACAAGTTACAACTTTGGAAACACATGAAGTAGAAACAGAGTCAGAAAACGGAGACAACTCCGGTGACTTATCCCTTGAATGGGAACCTGCGAAGAAAGTAAGTTCTGCAGAAACAAAAGAGCCAAGAAAAAAGCTAGACGTTTGCAAAACAAACAAAAGAAGGAACTAATCATATTATAGAAAACATCTGCTCCATACATTACACTGGTAGAACCAAACTTTGAAGATAAGGCACCACATAACTTGGAAACAAAATCGTGGCTAGTGAGAGCGAAACGGACAGTCCAACCTAACAATGAACAAGTTAACCTAACCTCATCCGAGGATAAACCGATTGAGGAAACGGTTAACTTGCTGAATCCCATCCAACCCCAGGTCCAAAGCCCCCCATCCAACCCCAGGAACATGAGGTCATAATAGTGCAACCAAGTCTGTAGCAAAAGCACCACATAACTTGGAAAAAATCAAGGCTAGTAACAGCGTAACGGACAGTCCAAAAATCAATGAGCAAGTTAACCCATCCTTCTCTGAGGGAAAATCAGCTGAGGAATCAGTTAACTTGATTAGTGTTACAGAGTCCCCCGTTAAAACCCATGAACCTGAGTAAAGATCCTAAAACTAAGAACCAGAAAGAACTGCGAACATTTACACAAATTGCGACTTAAAGAAAACGCACTGCATCAACACCTGGGGCACGATCAGACATAAAGGCAATATACTTCATCAGGGAACACGAATCTCCCGATGAGAAAGTCCTAAAAATTTGTCAAATCCAGCGCCCAAGGGGTCAAGGACATTGGTGAACAAGAAAAGTGAAGACCAGTTTCTCTAACTAGAATAGATAAAAGGCGAGTAATAACCCTATATGAATATAGATCTAAGAAAACCATAACAAACTAAACTGATATAGAAAATTTTATTTCTCGTCTATTATAATATTATACAATTTAGCTGCCTATGCCCATAGTTATAGCCAAGATGGAGGGATTAAATCTAAATATATTGACTATGAACGTTAATGGTATCGCTAATACAATTGAAAACATCATAAATTTAAAAAAAAATACGATATAATCCTAGTTCAAGAGACTTACGGTACGTCAGATCAAGTGTTGAAGAAATTGAAAGAGGAATTAGACGCCTTAGTCTACACCAGTAACCACCCGACATAAACTAAATCCGGGGTGGCTACAATTGTTCGAAATATCGCCAAGGGACTGAACCTTCAACTCATTAAATCACCAGTTTAACTACAAGGAAGAATAATTCATGTACGGGCAAACAAATGGAATTTTATGAGTGTTTATGTACCTTCTGGGCGTATCAGTGCAAAGTAAAATTTTATTCATAAACTAACTAATTATGTACAGCATTGTGCTCTGGAACATTGCATTATAGTGGGTTATTTCAACTGGATAGAAACAGACATAAATAAATGCAAAGGCCTATTGGACTCAGATAAACAACTTCATAAACTTATAAAAACTTACCCAAAAACCAACAATCTCACTGACGCATATAGACATAAATGGGAATTCATGAAAATATATTTTTAAATACGGAATTAAAGATAGAAAACTATAACCTATTATATCTCAGCAGGAGATACGAATACGGTCAATAATTATTCTGTATATTTTATTGATGTGGTCCGTCTCCGACTTGCATCATAGAAGGGACCCCCTGGTGCCGAAAGTTAATTTTTTTATGTGTTTGTATTTCCCCTTTATGTTGATGAATATATGTGTTCTTTTTATATAATTTCGGTTTTTATGAATTTTGATCTAGGGTTTATACATCTCCCTACTCTAGTGTATTATAGTCTCCTTGATCCTGGCTGGTATTGGAACCTTTAGTTATGAATAGTGATCCTTGCCAAGGTATCAGTGGTGCCCGTGGTATGATATATGTAGGTGCTAATTGTTTTTTATGTTAACTTTGTTTTTGTACGGGCTGGCTATAAATGATACAGATTCTTTTTTATTAGTTATTAGTTGCTCTAGTATTATTTGAGTGTGTGTGAATGAGAGGAAAGAGGATGGCAATACTATAACATTTATAGAAGTAGATGTTTGGGTGTAGTCGTGTTGTGTAAATTCACGTGTTTCTGCTTTCATAATGTTCTTGTTTTGGGTCTTGCCTTGGGAAAGATCCGGTACGACCCCATACTAGCACACGTTAGTCACGTAGCTTAGGCATCGTACCATCATATGCTCCTTAATCAGCAGGACCATTGTTTGTTACTCTAAAGGAAAAAATATTAGTGACCTCCAAGCTAGTTGAAATTCATTATGAAGGTAGTCCATTATTTTATATATCTTCCATTGCTGTCTTCATTATAGAATTAAAATAATTTATTAGTTCGTTGTATATTTTCTTATCAGCAATATTATTTGTAAATAGTGGTTGCTTATCATCTGACAGATCATATTTGTTTTTAATTATATTCCTTAGATCTTGTCTATCTGTAGCCTTCTTAGGGCATCTAAATATTCCTTTGAATCAATGTGTTTTCGGCAGTCTACACGGCGGTATGGAACTTATTATTTTTGTCGTTTGAAGGCAGGTTCACCCGTACCCACTTGTCGTGCTGGTATAGGAAGAGAATATACTTTGTATGGAGGCTGATCCTATACTTGCCCAGTTTTTCCAGATGGCTGGACAGTTTAAGTTTGGGTGGCGTAATTCTATTTCATCATGTCCTTGGGAGGCATTGTCATTCAGTGTGTTATATAAGTTCGTTCTTTCGTCCCATATTTCTGCGTTGTCTCTGTATTTGTATATTAAATCCCTAACTCTCCTACAGTAGCCTGGCGGTTCTAAAAGTTTGGTTAGTGCATTATTTTTATAGATGGTCTTATTGAAGCGACATAAATATCCATAAATATAAATATATATAGCTTCCCATGGTAGTTTGGGAGAGTTGTTAATTTTTTTAATCTATTTAAAATATTAGCTTTTTATTTGATACTTAGATTGGGTAGGGCTAGTCCCCCTTTTTTCTTTAGGTCTGTAAAGGTAGTTTTTCTTTAGATGGTGAATTTTATTGTTCCAAATAAAGCTTACAATTTTTCTTTCTATATTGCTGTTCATAGCTTTGTGAGTTGCACTGTGTTCATTATATAGTTTTTATTGGTGTGGTCCGTCTCAGAATTAACATCATTTGACGGACCCCAAAGTTCCGAATAGCTAAAGGATTTTGTGTCTGTCTGTTTTCCCCACAATATGTATGATTATGTTGGATTATATTGTATTGCAATTATGAAGAATTTCATTTTTAATAATTTTGATTCTAGGGTTTGTACACCTTCCTATTCCATTGTATAGATTCTCCTCAACCCTGGCTGGTCTTGGAGTTTATTTAATATACAGTGATCCTTGCCAGGGATCAGTAGTGTCCTGTGTGTGCAGTGTGTATGTGCTATTTGTGTGTATGTTATCCTGTCTAGTTGTAAGGACTGGCTATACATGGATCACATTCTAAGAGTTGTCAATTATTTATTGATTCATTTGTAACTCGGGAAGTTCGGTTGTGACATAGTTGTCATCTGTACCGTTCTTCCCTGTTTATAGAACCTTTCGTTATTTTAATGTGTGTGAATTGTAAGATAGAGACAGATGGAAGAAATATTGGTAGGATTAATATGTTGGATATATGTATTTGCAATTGTATTTTTGCGTGTATGTATGTCTGCATGAGGTACAGTGTTTCTGTGATCGTAATGTTCGTAATTGTTCATTGTTTGTATGTCTATTCATTGATACACAAGGATCTCAGGTATAACGTAACCTAGAAATTTGCAATTAATGAATAAAATAGTTGAAGGATTTGTAAATTAGAATTCAGTATCTTCTATTAATGGTTTTATAATTGAATTAATATATAAAGTTAACAGTATCTTCTATTAATGTTTTTATGATTGAATTAATATATAAAGTTAATTCTTTAATTATATCTTTATCAAGAATGTTATTTGTGTAGAGTAGTTGTTTGTTATCTATTATTCCATATTTATTCTTAATTTTATCTAATAGAGCCTGTCTTTCTGTTGAGTTTTTAGGGCATACAGCAATTAGGTGAGTTTTTGAATCTATAGATTTTTCATATAATCTACATTTTGGTAGGGTATTTATGAAGTGTCTAATAAAGGCAACTTCGTCCGTTACTTATTTGTCATGCAGGTATAGGAATAGTCTCTCTTGACCTTATACCTGCCCAGTTTTTCCAGACGGCCTTCCAGTTCAAGTCAGGGTAGCGATATTCAATTTCTTGTTTATCCTCAGAGACTATTTCATTCAGGATTTCATAAATATTGTTCTTCCTGTCCCATACTTTGGTATTGTCTCTGTAGGTGTATAACAGTTCACTAACTCTTCTACATGACCCTGGGGGTTTTAGCATTTTAATTAATTTGTTATTTTTATAGATATCATTATTAAAACGGCATAAGTAACCGTATATATATATATATATATATATATATATATATATATATATATATATATATATATATATATATATATATATATATATATATATAATACTTATTATAACTTGGGAGAACTACTTAATTTACTAGACCTATTTAAAATAATTGCTTTTTGCTTAATACCGAGGTTGGGCAAGGCTAGCCCTCCTTTTTCTTTGGATCTGGATAAGTATTTTTTCTTCAAGGAGTGGATTTTATTATTCCAAATGAAGCTCATTATTTTTCGATGTTGCCGATCATGGCTTCTGTTAGTTGCACCGAATTCATTGCATAATCTAATTGACTAGACATGTATGTTTTAGCAACCTGTATACGGTCCATTAAAGTTGATCTTTGTGTAAGACCATGCTTCGATCTGATTTTCTATCTTGATTAATAACTAACGGTAGTTCTTGTGAGTTGATTTCATTCCGTAAAATATCCCTGATGCTTTTACATGAGCTTTAATCAAGTTTCCTTTTAATACAATTTCTGTTTTTTCATGGTTAATTGCGGAACCAGAGGCTTTTCAAAATTGTTGAAATTCATACTGTACATTTTTGAAGGAATATCCATCTCTGGTAAAGTTTGTACAGTCATCTGTATGTAATATGATATTAAAATCGTGTTTCAAATTTGGTATTTTTATACCTTGAATATTAGTGTTTTGGCTGATATTTATGTTCAACGATTCTATTGCTATCACATATAGCAACATAGATAATGAACAGCCTTGCCGTACCGATCTTTCTATTTTTATATCTGTGATAATTATTTTGGACGTAATATTAGCATACATGGATTTAATCCAGTTTATAATGTTTCTACCAAAACCACACTTCTCTAAGGTTTTAAATATGACGTTATACTCTTTTCAATCAAAAGCCTTCTCCTGATCGAATAGAAACATGACTTCCTTTTCATTTTTAATCTTTAAATATTCTATTATAGCTGATATTGATAGCGTGTTATCTAAAAATTTCCTTCCTACCCATCCACAGCTTTGATTTTTATCTATTATTAAATTTAAACAGTCCCTTATCCTATTATTTATTATCTTACTCAGTATCTTATAATCATTGTTTAATAAAATTATCGGTCTCCAATTTTTGATTTCCTCCCTGTCCCCTTTCCCTTTATATAATAATGTAATTATTCCTTCCCTCATGGTTCTAGGCATTTCCCCAGTTAGTAAAATGTTGTTATAGAGTAATTCTAAGAAATCTACTAGTTCGTTCTGAAATTTAATATAGAAGTCCGATGTGATTCCATCGGATCCAGGAGGCTTCTCTTTTTCAAGACTTTTTATAGCTTTTATTATTTCCTCAGCGGTGATAAACATATAATTTTTCACATTCACTTATAGGTATTTGTTTGTACGTGGTTTGCTGTACATAGTTGTTTATAATATTAACATCAATATTTTGGGATTTATATATATTTGTGTAGTAGTTTTTAATGCATTCGAGTGTATCTTTTTTATCCTTGTATGATATGTTATTAAAACGAATTAATTCAATCTTTATAAATTTCCCTCTTTTTATTTCTAGTCTTTTATACACTTATACACTCCTCTTCCCTTTTTATATAAATTCAAATGTTTTCCTGTTCTAAATGTGATACCTTGGGTTAATTACTCTTCTAATTCCTCCCACTGTCTAATAACTTCCTTATCTTCATGTGTTAAAAGCTCATTCTTTGTTTTAATTTCAGAGTACTTCTTTTTAATCCATTGTTTATGTATTGTTTTAGTTTTGCTATAATATTTTGTTATTCTCCTAATCTCGTTCTTTATTATTTCCCAGTCTCTTATTATATTACCTATATATTTTGTTTTAAAATTATTCATATGTGTGCGTATGGTATGTGCATAGTCATCATCTAAAAGGTGAGTATTATTCAACTTACATACGCCTGCGCCTCATTTTATTGTATTTGTAATCAGTAACTCAAGTGTAACCAATCTGTGGTCTGAAATCTGCTCATCCAAAATTGCACACTTTTTAACTACATTAATATAGCTACCTGAGATATAGAAAATGTCGAGCCTACTTCCATTGTTCTTTCCATACATGTACGTATATTGCCCGACATTTGTGTTAAAGTATCGCTGTCCATCCGTTATGTTATTGGTCTTTGTAAATAATTTAATCCATTTATGAAGCCTATTATCTGACTCAGTAAGTTGTTCACTTTTGTCCAATTGTGTTTGTGTCCAATTGAAATCTCTAATATTATATAGTTCAATTGGCTGTACATGTAAGTTTTAGTAACCTTTATGCAGTCTATTATGTTGATATTCGTATGCGCCCAAATTTCTATATGCACTTCTACCTTGATTATTTGTTCACGATAGTTCTTGTGAGTAGAGTTCTTTCCATATATAATTCCTAAAGAATAAACATCACACTGGGGGCAAAACCAGGGTGGTTATCCCTCCAGTTGCCTATTAGTAACATTTCTGTTTTATCGTGATTTATTGCATAGCCAGAGGCCTTTCCAAATTGCATAAAACAGTTTTAAAATCGTGTTTCAATTTTGGTATTCTTATTCCCTGAATGTTAGTGTTGTTAATAATATTTATATTCAGGAATTCTCTCGCTATAACATAGTAACCTAGGCAAGGGGCAGCCCTTTGTTACCGATCGTAGTATACTTATTTCCTTTGTCAAGGCTCCATTTACAATTATTTTAGAAGTCATGTTTTTATACATAGCTTTGATCCAATTTTTAATATTTGGGCCGAAGCCACATGTCTCCAACGTTTTGAAAATAAAGTCATGCTCTATTCGATCAAATGCTATCTCCTGATCTTACAGAAACACGACTTTCTTTTCACCTTTAATGTTTAAAAGATCAATTATGGCATTTATTGAAATAGTATTATTTAAAATGCTTCTACCTAATCCCCCCCCCCCACAGCTTTGGTTTATATCTATTATTGTGTCTAAACATGTTCTTATTCTGTTAGTTATGACTTGCTTAAAATTTTGTAATCAGTGTTTAATAGTGTTATCGGTCTCCAATTTTTAAGTTCTTTCTTATCTCCTTTCCCTTTGTACATTAAGGTAATAATCCCTTCCCTTAAGTTTTTTGACATTTCCAAATTAAAATGTATATTGTTGTAAAGAAGTTCTAAAATATCTACTAATTCGTGTTGAAATTTGATATAGAAACCTGATGTTAGACCATCTGATCCTGGGGATTTCCCTTTTTCTAGACTGTTAATTGCTTTTAAGATTTCCCCAGCTGTGAACAATTTATCAGAGTCTTTATTTTTATAGTTATTTATTGTATCCTGATTAAGGTGTTGGGTTCTATAGCTATTATCGTAGTAATCTTTTATTGCTTCTAAATGTCCTTTTTATCTTTATAGATAGTATTTTAATTTGGATGGAATCTTTTTGTTTTCTCCTGTTAATTTCCATCCTTTTATAAATTCCCTTACCTTTTTTATACAAGTATCCGAACTTTCCTGCCTTGATTGTTATTCCCTGGGTTAAATCTTTTTCTATGTCGTCCCATTGTTTTATAATTTTATCCTCTATCTCCGTAAGTGGTCCATTTTTAAGTTCAGCATATTTCTTTTGAATCCACTGTTTATTTAGTGTCTTAGTTTTGCGCTGGTATTTAGCTATGTGTTTTATTTCTTTTTAAATAGTTCCCAGTCGTTTATAATGTCGCCAAAATGCTTAAGTTTTAGATTATTTATGTGTGTACGAACAGTGCTCACGTACTCAATATGAGAGCATGACAGCATTGTTCAGTCCCCACTTAATTTTATTTGTGAGTACCAGGTGAAGCGTTACTAGTCTGGTCGGATATTTGTTCTTGTACAATAGTACGTTTTTTATTATGTTGATATGCATTTCTGCTATATAGAAGTAATCTAGGTGGCTTCTTTTATTGTGATCATACACATAGGTGTATTCTCTGGTGTTTCCGTTAAGGTATCTAAAGGTATCTATTAAGTTGTTTGTTTTCATAAAGGTTTTAATCCAATTTTGCAGGTTTCTATCCGCTTCTGTAAGTCTTACACTTTTGTCTAGCTCTGACGGTATCCAGTTAAAGTCACCTCCTATTATACAGGGTTCTAGAGCATGGCTTTGCATATAAATATTTACATTGCTAATTAAATTTGTTTTTTTTGTGATTTTTTTGTCCAGCTGTAATATATATGTTGAAAATATTCCAACTGTTACGTTTTATATGGACTAGATGTCCTTGTAATTCATATGGTACTTTATGTATTTCAAGGTTTAGACCTTTAACGGTCCGCCGAACAACTGTTGCCACCCCAGCTCTGCTTTCTGTTGGGTGGTTACTGGTGAAAACTAGAGCGTCGAGATCATCCAATTTTTTCCCCACCTGTTCTGGCATCCCATGCATTTCCTGTATTAAAATTATGTCATTTATTGGACTGTGTTATAATTCTATTTATTTTATTTACAGTTCCATTGATGTTCATATTCAAGATTTGTAGGTTTGATCCCTCCATCTTGAATATGTAAAGGCATTAAAAGTTTATAATGTTGGTAGTAATATAGGGTTATTTAATAATTGTGTACTTGTATAGGTAACTATAAATAGTTTGCAGTTCTCTTAGCTCTATTCTTCTAGGCTGATCCTCCCGTCGTCCTTTGTTAGGGAGACAGTTCTTCTAACTTGTACTTGTTCCTTGTTTCCACTTCGTGATTGTCTTGTTTCTTCCTTATTTCCTGGTGAGTTTTGTCTCCTTATGAAGTCCATTATTTCGGATTCAGAAGGAGTTCTGGGTGTGGATGTTCTTTCTCGTTTTGTGGGCATTTTAGGGTGGTCTGATCTTGGTTGATCTCTTTTCCCTTCCATTGGGTTTGGTTTGGGCATTCGGTTGCTTCAAGATTTATTGTTTTATCTATCTTTTCCGACATTTATTCTTTCCATGGCATTTGACTGGTTTGTGTGCTCTCACAGGCTATGATTTATGGGTTTTTGATGGCCGCTCAAGAATAAAAGATGGGTCCGTGTTTTTCTCCACCAGTTTTGTCTGTTTCGCTTTTTCCATTCTTTCTTCTAGTTTCCTTGCTCTCGCTTTGGCTTTCTTCTTGATCTGCCGTCTCCCATTTGTCTGATTGGTCTTGCGTGTTGTTTCCTGTGCTGTCGAGTTTTGGTGTCGGTATTATTTATTTAGGTTTCCCCGTTTCCTCGTGATCTTCTATAGGGTCAAGAACAGGTAATAGTGTTTTATCTGTCTCAACATCCATGGTTGTCGCCGCTTAGGTCGTCGCTGCAGCATACGTCTTTGGGTATGTGTTTTGCTGCATTTGATATTGGTATTGGCAGTCTCTGGGTAGGTGTCCAGTAGCCCCACATCTATTGCATTTGCGTTGATATTGACATACTTTATACCAGGTTTTCAACATAAAACCCACTATATATAGAAAGGTGGATCTTCTTTGCGTCATCTGGCGAGACGCTTATCAATCTTACCCCGGTGTACACAGTTGGGAAACCCCAATATGTGGCCATCTGTGATTTTATGACTTTGACACCATATTTCTTCTCTATTTTGCTCTGGATTTCTATGGTCGGTATGTCATGGGGCAGACCAGAGAAATGTACTTCTATGGATTTCACCCTTAAAGCCTTGATCAGAGGTGGTGGGTCATTCATCTTCACAGCTTTCCGTTTGATTACCATTGTCTGTTCTCATCGATTTGTGTTTCTCCTTTTGCGAATAGAAAATAAAGCCCTCTTCCTCCGTTTTTTAGTCCGCGGATGTCACTTAGCCTAGTCACTCTCGCCACCAAGTGTTGCAATATTTCTGCCGGACGTGGTCTCTCGCTGTCCGTTTAGTTGGTGAGGTCCAAATCTTGGCATCCTGCCATCATATGCGCCAGTAGCAGTCGACCTTGGTCTGTCACCTTGAGAATTGCTGTAAAATAGTTCTTGATTTTCCCTCCTTTTTCTCCACGGTTGACGTGCCTGTTTCATATATTTGCCATAATAGGGTTTCCAGAGAAACCACTCACCACAGGTTAGTCTATATACTCTAGATATCAAATTTACCTAAATTTGGAGGTTTGGACATGGGTCTAATAGAACAAATTGAAAATTTTAAACATTGTGAATAACAGAAGGTTTGGACTACTCAGGAGAATTTGAATAATAAAAAATAATATATCTTACAGGTCCTTGTGAATGATAGTCGCAAGCAATATTCTAGGCGTTAATCCAAGTGAAAATATCTCACTCTTCAACTCACTGATAAAGACAATACTTCTCGAATCTAACATTGTACTGTGCTGTACTACTCCTTTATATTATCTGATCACATTTCAGATCATAAGTCAGTAAACATAAACATAACCACCACTAATACATTTAAATGGGGACAAAGATCATGGAAGATGAACAATGCTCACCTGCCCAATGATCAATATGTGAGCACTGTTTGTCTTCGTCTGGCTGAATGGAGCTCACGGGATTATAGTGGTAGTATGCATGACTGAAATATTAAAGCAAAACGCAAAAGCTACACAAAGAATGGATTAAGGAAAAATATAATGAAATACAGGGAAAAACAGAACCCAGAACAGAACAAGATAAAGAAATAAAAAAAACAGTGGGAGGAATCTCAAAAATAATATCACTCGAGGAATACAAATAAGAGCTGGGAAATTTGGTGGAGTCTACAATAACGGGAGAGGGCTGTACAGATGATTAGAATTAAAAAGAGGAAAAGGAGAAAATTAAACCCATAAGAATTAACAATGTTTTATATATGGAATAGAAAGAAATATTACAAAATATTCTTTTTGTTTCTTTTCTCGGGGGGGGGGGCACCAGATAGATGCCCCCCCCCCCCCACTTAACCAAAGAGAAAGTTTATGTGTTTGTGTTTCCCCCAAGGATCTGTTGTTTTTATTAAAAAGAATTTTACAAAACAAGTTTAATTTAGAATTTTGTCGGGGTATTCCAAAAACCCTAGTGTGTCTAAAAGGGTTGTTCTTACGAAACAGATTTCTACTATCACCTAATTTCGGGTTTCCTTCCCTTTGTTCTTTTTAGTGACCTTGCTAGTGGTCTCCTATGTCCCGTGTGTGTTATCTGTTGGTGCTATTTGTTTTGTTTGCTATATACTGTTTCTATGTTGGGACTTCAGCTGTGTTCAAATTTCAACCCAGTTGTCCTATCACCTCTCTACTGGGAGGTCATATAATTTTGAATTTAGACGAGATAGCGTTGCGTTATTGTGAAATTAAAACCCTAGTGGTTTATATGTTTGTTATATGGTGTCGCTCTCGTATTTTTCCAATTAAGACAACTGTGTTTGAGGTGGGGTCTGTACTTTATTTATCAGATTGTACTTCTCCCCTCTTGAGCCGGTTGTCTTTTAGTTATTTCTTTCCAAAATTCCGAAAATGTTTAATTTTTTTAAAGAATTAGAAGGGTGAGACGAAAGCAGTAAGGAGAAGTAGTACAAAATATTCGTGCTTATTGTGCTGTCATTTACGCATCCCAAAATATAGATTAAACGACATCACTACCGACTTTTATATTAAGTTTCAAAAGAATTAGTAGATGCGCTTGAACTTTTATTTAACAATATAATACTAAAAGGGGAAATGCCAACAATATACTACTAAAAGGGGAAATGCCAACAATATACTACTAAATGGGGAAAGGCCAACAATATCATACTAAAAGGGGTACTGCCAAAGACCTCACGGGAAGGGATAGTAACACTAATATACAAGGGGAAGGGTGACAGAAGCGATATAAGGAACTGGAGACCGATATCATCACTAAACACAGATTACAAAATTCTAAGCAAGATAATTACTAACAGAATAAAAAACTGCATTGAAACTATAATAGATGTTAATCAAAGCTGTGGGGGAAAGGTCGCAATATAATAAAAAATACTTTATCCATAGGGTCTGTGATTGATTATCTAGTAAACAGAGGTAAAAAAAGGAGTCATGCTTCTATTCGATCAAGACGACTGTTCAAACGTTACCAGAGATGGTTCATCATGCAAACATCTACAAAATGAAATCGTGCGATTTGGGAAAGCCTTTGGGTCAGCTATAAATCACGTCAAAACTGAAATACTATTAATAGACAACTGGAGGGGTAACCACCCCGGGTTACCCCTCCCCTGATTTAATTAAGAACCATGTTAAAGCGTTAGGAATAATAAATGGGAACAATGCTATCCAACTTAACTACCGCATAGCACTGAAAAAATAGAACAAATTGAAACTTGGTCGAATACCGTATTGAACCTAATAGAGCGTATTCAGGTTGCTTAACCTATATGTACAGTCAACTAAATTACTTCATAAATACTATACATTTCAATGAAGCTATGCTAAATAAGATAGAGGGGATGATTTCGAATTATATTTGGAACAATGGAATTCACTATATGCATAAGAAATATACCTACAGACCTAAAGAGAAAGGTGGTTTAGGTGTGCATAACCTAAGCGCCAAGCAAAAATCAATTATTTTGAACAAAATTAAATATATCAATATCTTTCCGCAACACCCAAAGGAAGGAATTTATATCTATTTCTACGGTTATTTATGTCGCTTTAACGAAACAATTTTTAAGAATAACTCCCTAATTAAAATGCTTAAACCGCCCCTGTATGACCGTATAACTAGAGATCTCATATATAAGTACAGAGACAAGGAGGAAATATGGAACGGTAATAAAAATAAAATATACAATATTCTAATTAATAACATATATAATGAAAAACTGAAAACTGAAATACGTAACCCAGAGTTAAACTGGGAAGTCATATGGAAGAAATGGGCGGATATAAAATATACATCTATACAAAGCAAAATGTACATTTATTTAAAATGATGTATGGGTGACAGGGGAGCTATCCTTTAGAAGGCACATTATAAGAACAATCCCACCATGCCGCTTTTGCAGGATCCATACCGACTCTATAAACAATATCATATTGAGATGCTCGAAAACTACTGAGGAAAGATATAGACTAACAAGGAGAATACGTGAAGAAAATGGAGGGGTAGTTACAAAACAATGTATTATACACACATGACATTACTGATAAGACAACATATACGGATTTAACCACATATATCAACACAGTTATGAAAACAAATAGGCATCATATGTTCAAAGTAGAAATCCCCAAGAGAAGAACTGAATTTTTTTATTTTACTTTATTTTATATTTTTTAATTAAAAACTAATATCATAACACATTAAACAAAACAACCAATATATCATTAGAAATAACATAAGCTAACATTTTCAGGTACAAAACGCAACAATTCAGAGGGACAGGGATCGTCCTATCTACTAAGGAGCAAATGATGGTACGATGCCAAAGCTACGTGGCTAACGCTAGATAGCACGGATCGTACCGGAGCTCCCCAAATGGTAGAACGAATAATAAGAACATTACGAAAACACAAACACGCGATTACAATTACACTTTACTAATAATGTGAGGTATAACATGCACGCCACACACACAGATAACAAAAACAGTAAGATTTATTTTCTTCTATGTTGTTTGTATTCATTCTTTCCTTTGTCATATCCAATACAACACTGAAAGTAGATAGGGAGAAAGGCATAGGTACGAAGGAACTGATCACTGTGTTAGAAGCGGAGGGGGGGGGGCTAAAAATATCCTGCCACCATCAAATGCCAACCCAGACATTCTTAGCCGAATTTTATTTTACTTTTATTAGACAGCCCTTATAACTTAAAACAACTTAGTGAATTTGACCATTAGCCCTCCAAACAAAATACAAAGATGACAAACATTACACTAGAGCAAAAATATATAACATATATTGGACACCATAGACCCCTGGCAAGGATCACTTTCTATAAGTAAAGCTCCGAAACCAGCCAGGGTTGAAGAGCTATTATAACAATTGAATAGGAATTGAATATATAATGGCGGTGAATGCTCGACATTATAGTGTAACCTATTCAGATGAATATCTAAATAAAATTACTATCCATATATGTATATTAATGAGTTGTAAATAATTTGAATATTTATTTACATGAAACAGATGTACGGAATTGACACCTATGTCGTATGTTTACCACACATGCATTTCTCTACTTAACATCATTATGCACTTCACCCTTTATATATCAGAGTTAGATTTGACTAACTCATCCATGAATAAGATAATTCTATATTTGGTCATAGAGATTATTCTTAAACATTTGTAGTTTGCGATAATTAATTAGAATAGTGACTGGTGTACAAGATAAATTACGTTTTTTTACTTGGGCTGGGAGTTTGTAGATTTTTCTTCAACATGTTCAGTTTACCAAAGGAGATGCTCTTTATACCAATTTTTTCTTGTAATTTCTTTGAATTCATTTTACGATTTATTCCTGCGTTCAACGCAGAGAAATAAAGATGAAAATGCTTATTTTATATATAAATATATAGGAAATGATGTAGTTATTGTCTAATTAAAAAAGATTGTTTTGTCCTAAATGGTTTTAAAAAGTTACTAGCTATTGATAGTATTGTGAATAGTAAGAAAGTTATATATACTTTAAAAGTTTCTAATATTTATGGGCCAATTGGTTAGTGTCCATATTTGTACCATTTTGACAACTTATATTATAAATTAATACGAAAATTATTCCTTTATCATTTGTGGTAATTTTTATTTGGTACAAGATCCCTAATTAGACTGCTATAAGCTTATAAATAATCCTAATGCTAGAAATGGATTATTGAATATGAAAGGGACATTTGATATTGTAGACCCATTTAATAGATATAAATGAAGGAGAAAAAATTCATTTGTAACCAGCTAGATTTGATTTATTTATCATGAGTCTCTAATGGCAAACAATAGAAAAACTAACAATAGAACAAAGTTATAAATCCGACTACTCTGTGATAATATTAAACCTAGGCAAAAATTATTATTAGTGGCAAGGGTTTGCGGAAAATAAACAACAGCCTTCTTCAAGACACTAAACAGTAAATGAAATTAAAATTGCATTCAAAGAATAAAATTACAATGTGCTTTATTTGAATATGATGGAAACATTACAAATATATTAAACACATATATAAAGCTAACTATATCATACTCGTTATTTCTAGATACTCTTTTGATTGAAATTAGTGATAACACCATTTGATATGCTTCCTGTAAAAGAAATGCAAAATAAAGCAAGAACAAGAACTCGAGCATGAAATGCGGTCTGTATAAATTAGAACTTCTGTCGAAAATACTGTTTCAGAGTTAATCTAAAAAGAATGAACTAAAAAAGGGACAAAGTAAGATTCGAGAAAGTCTCGTTGGATCAAAAACAAAATGGGTGGAGGAGGGGAAGAAATCAACAAGATATTTTGACACCCAAAATATAGATATTATGTGACAAAAACTATTACAAAAATAGTTAATGATGAAAATGTGTGTGTGTGATTTGGATTTTAAAGGAGCTTTAACACTTTTTCAGCCATATCACGACAATTTCTGAAGTGTGGCAGTTTATAGTGATGTCTAGACACGTAGCATGATGTCCCACCCAGTGACATTATCCTGACACCAAGCCTACCAGTACTAACACTAACCTCTTAATCCTAGCGAGGCAGCTGTTAGTACCATTTTTATAAGTCTTTGGTGTGACTCGGTCGGGTTCGATCCCGCGACCTCTGCATCAGAGACGGACGCTTTAACCACTAGGCCACCGTAGCGGTCCCGATCGGTATTTAAAATGGAGCTATAATAGCCGGAGATATTAACTTTGGCCAATTAATATTCACATGCCGTGAAAGAAGAAAGTAAAAGAAGTAAAATGTAAACAAGCAAATAAGTCATTTTATAGTATGTATTTCATGAATATTTCTGAATTCTATTTGCAATTATCAGTACCGACCACAACTGTATTTCCAATTTGGAAAGTTTCACAGCTATGGGTTTATAGGTATGCGTGTAATATAAATTTTTGGACTGACTGGAAGAACCATGAGATAACCCCATTTTATGGCATAGTGATGTTGCAACGTGCATTTTCCACAAAGCCCAGTGTATATAAAAAATATGTAACGCTTGTTGCATCTTGCTTAATCGTTTTGGAAAAAGATGATTCAAGAGCAATTGCTCAATACTGCCCCAATGCCATGATCTATTGCACGTAAAATAAAATATGAAATTGCCTATTTCAGCTCATAAAAATACATTTTCCGCAAAACAGATTGTCCTGAACATTTAAATGACAGTTAATTATTTAAAACTTTTCACTAATGACGAACTATTCGTGATACTTGGCTAAACTACACCCACCCATCCTATTAAGCTTTTGTAATTACCAAGAGCCTTTACGTAGTTGAACAAAAAACTGAAATTTCGTCAAATACCTTTTTGAAATTTCCTTCAATTCTGTATTTGTCCGAGACATTAGTTACATAGCCTGATTTCGAGGATCTCTGGCATCTTTTAGCAGCTGAATAAAAGTGTAATTTAGGGTAAACGTATTCGTGCATACTAACACAAGATAGTAACTAGCTACATCACGGTATCCTTCTTTCTCTCTCGGTTAAAAAGAGAAACCGACTTTTTCCGTCTCAACATCGTTCATTTTATTAAATGGTGTGTAGCTGGATTATTCTGCTCCCTTATTAATTTTGAATTTAAACTTGATGTCAGATTATAATCAAAATTACAAGTTACCTTACAGAGCTATATGTTACCTGTCTTGTTAATCTTGTTACTTGACTCAATAATTGGCACGTGCCAGAAAAAAGAAGCAAATAGGATAATCCAAATACGTATCGTGTATTTCTTCTTTCCTTCTAGGTATACTACTCCTTTGTATCTTCTATTCAATTTTTTTCTCCAATGCACACAATTTGAACTTAAATTCTTTTACAGATAATCGTATATGTATTTTATATAAACTCGTGTCTACTTTCCTACACGTCAGCCAAAGAAATGCTCATATGCTGCGCGTGCTAACAGCACGTTGTTTCCATGTACTAACGTTATCTTAGATCACCTGTTTACTCTCCGTAGTAGACTTCCTAGTATGTCTCGCATTTTGTTGTACCTGAACACGTGTGTGTTAATTGTGGATGTTATTGCATCCTTTTAATATGTCCATATATATATAGGGCTCAAAAGTTATGTAGAACGACCCCCTCGCCGATAAACAAGCAAAAACAAAACTAAACTATATACGTCAGACATCAATTGATGGTATTTTAATTATGAACAATCTGAATGTTTTTGCACTCCAACATGGCGATGTATGCTGCCGCAAAAGAACTAATGATTGCAGATAAATTCCTTCGAAAGCATGTTTCCAAATGTCCATCTTATATAGAAGCCTGAGAGAACCGATTCGGCGATAGAACAACAAGGAAATAAATGGAAGTTCACCCGTTGCAATGTTTGCTTAGGTGCCGGTTGGACGTTCTTGGACGTGCAATGTTCATGTACAAAGAATATGCAAAAATAAAAGCGCAGCAGGTCACAGATCTGCAGAGGCAGATTATGGAAATGGATCTGGAGCCCATGTCCTCAACAGAATACGTCGAACCGGTTACGTGATGTCCGCTGACAGAGGCAGATTATGGAAATGGATTTGCCTCTAGATCCAGACAGCAGTGCCTTGTCGTCAATGGAATTCGTCGATAAGAAGCGTTATAATATGTAAGGTGAGTTCTTTGACAGCTGACGAATGAATCAATTTGATGCTGTTAAACACACGGTACTTTTTTATGGCCATTCAATTTCCATGAAAAGAAAACAAATCATTTGCTTCGAATAACTAGTTCGCCATCCCTACCCCATACTTAGCATAAGCAGGAACATGTGTACCTAATTCTGTCTCCACTCTCTCGCGTCTCAAATGATATTTAAGTTAATTTTGTCCTGTTTAATGGGCCATTGAGACAGGATAAAAAGTTAACATTTGTTATTATCATTTTATTCTGATATTTTTGTTTGGATGTGGAAGTTGGCAATTCAATGCCGATAAATTTGCATTTAGCTTAAAATATTGAGATAAAACTGGTCATCCTATCGCGGTCCTAATCAAGAATCAAGCGACCATTAATTTCAGTAATACTTTACTAAATTGGTAATAAAATGTATCCTTTAAACGGAATAACGTAATTAAAGACTTCTGATCATTAGGCCATGACAAACTTTAAATGTGACTCTATATGTTATTTACTTGAAAGGAATGTAGTACGAGTCGCGATGGGTATGGCGAGTATAATGAAAACAATTTAAGCTAAACGGAAACCATAAACATCACATAGATTTGAGGAGATTCGTTTTGTATTCCTGCCAACGAAGCAGGTATCAACAAAAACGAGACTTACGATAGTTGTACTTACCGGAATGTTATAATTTTGCTGCGAAAGTTAATGTAAAGGTAAGCACTATCTCATCTTGGAATAGCCGGATTCGAACTCAAAGTTTTGATACTTTATTGATTCTTATGTATCTTGCTTTTATCAAAGTCGGATGAAGCAGTGGGCTATTCTCATCTTAACGAGGTCATCTCTTATTGGAGCTCATCTATTTCACAATGGATTTAGGACAACATATCGACTCTTGACTAAGTTTGTGTGCAAAGTAGTATTTCGTCCATCAAGTCGATGATAACCACTTTAGTCATCCAGTGTTTTATCGGGAACAAATGGGATGTGGGTGCGTAGGTGGCCGACGAGGCCGATGTGCACCCTGAATGTTATGTGGCATTGTGAACATGGGATGGTAGCAACGCTGATTGTGGAATAACTGGCTCAGGATTTCCTGGCCTGCCTCCGTTGTTCTTCCGCGGCTGTCCTGTTGGACTCGCAAGCTGCAGCATCTTTAGTGATGGAAGAGAGCCACACGACCCTGTCCTTGGCAGTCTGCTCCCACGTGTCATAGCTAATGCCATAGTTCTTCAATGACGTCTTCAGGGTGTCCTTGTATCGTTTTCTCTGGCCTCATTTGATGCGTTTTCCTTGTTCAAGCTCGCCATAAAAGAGTTGTTTTGGAAGTCGATGGTCTGGCATGCGAACTACATTGCCTGACAATTGCAACTGTGATTGCATGAAGACTGTGTAAATACCGGGAAGGCTTGCTTGGGCAAGGACCTCAGTATCCGGGATCCTGTCTTGTCACTTGATGTTTAGGAGTCTTACAAGGCAGGTATTGTGGAAGTGGTTCAACTTCTTTGCATGGCACTGGTACACTGTCCAGGTTCCGCAGGAGTATAGGACTCACAGTACTAATTCAACTCCAATATTAAAAATACGGAAACACAATCATATTCAAAATTCAATAACTTAAAATGTCTGGGTGCTGATGATGAGACCTATAATTGTCAATGCACAACTAACCTTGGTGCACAAGCTTATGTGTGGAGAACACCAGATGAGCCCCGCATTTTGTTTATCTACATGTGCATGAAACATATGCTATTGATTCTGCACCAAATGAATCAAGTGCTACTTTCATTATTGAGTACTCCTAGTCAAGCCTGTAAAAATACTAAAATTGCATCAATAGAATTTTGTCTATATTGTTTAAAAATTACATATAGGATAAGCTCTCAAAAGATATTTATACTAATATTTTAATTTTCATTATTAACCAATTATGGACCACCAAACCAGTAAATACTGTATTATTTGTTCACCCATTTCTAGACTGGTTCACAGTTCTTCCGTATAATTAGTACCGTGTGTCCTGAAGTCTGAATTCTATTAACGTGGAATAGAGACGGGTGTTGCGAACGTGCTGCATGATTTATAAACATATTTCGAAAAGGAAATATCGATGTTTTCTTTAGTGATATAGACTGCATAGAATGACACAGCATCACTTCATTTCGTATCATGCAATTAATGAACACTACATGTTTTGTAGAAGAAAATATACATTAATTTGACAATGAATTGTTTTTGTGTGCGTTTAATAAAAGTGGTTAAGGAAGCTCATTGAGATCCTCTGCGATCAATCTCCATGACGTCTCGCAATGATAGCAAGACATGATGTTTATTAAACGTCAGTTAGATGCAGTGGCTCTCTAGTAGAAAGACAGGTGGCGCTCTACAGTTTCGTATTTTGCATGGGTTAGGATTTTAAAGAAAAAGAATTTCCCTGGCTTTCCTCACTGGTTATACTGGCTATTTAAAAAAGACCTTGTATATCTTAGGTATAATTCAAAGAACCTTTAATTCCCTTTATTTTGGTGTATGATTGATGGGTGTACTATGGGTTATAGAGTATACAGCTTGGCCTTACTTCTGATGTGCATCTTTCAAAACAATGCTAGCTCTACTTGGTCATTTTCACTTCCTGAACTTCAGAGGTAAATTGTATAAAAAGAGCCGATAACTTTTTTTTACATTTTATATATTTGATAATTAATTCATTGCACTTTCAGAAGCTGGTATTGTCTGGTTTGGCAAAATTCATTTTCCCTATTTTAATAGCTGCTATGTATAGTGTACTTTAGACTAATTCAGGCTGAATTTTTAACACAAGGGAGCAGACATTTTAGTTAGCAGTGTGCTTAAATCATGTAAAATTTCCAAAAGTACAATATCCAAAGAAACATCATCCACCTTACATGTAGCATAGAGGTATGCCAACATTCTCTCCACTGTGCATGTTTTAAATGCGAACTACTTCACCAGTGTCTTCTGTTTCAAATAGATGATAAAACTTTCAACGTCTTCTGTTTCAAACACTAATTATTAATTCATTATATTCATCATACTTGTATATCTGCTTTGTAAGTTTCTATCTTACATGGAATGTAAAAACATCAACTACATTAGAACTTTATATGTTCAACTGTTAAATATTTCCTCTGTATTTATATCGAATAATCTTTATCGCCAATAGGAAATGTTTCCGTTTTCGAAAACCAGTAAGTGAACTGTATCTATACTGATAAATTCTTTAAGAAAAATACAACAAATATCATTCTTGTCTAATTTGATATTTTCCACGCGGAATTTCATTGGTCTTTATTGTCCGAAGTGTGAATTGTAAGGTTTTGATAAAATAAGTTTTACCGTCTACTTTGTTGCAATTGGTTAGAAAGGTATATATCAAAATAAACGACGCTATGCTTGATACAGTTTAAATGCACAGCAAACCACAGTTCAAATACAGTGATGAAAATGAATAATGCTTTCGTAGTTTGAATTGTTTTCATGTTTTATTGGTCTTCTAAGTAATATATTGTCTTTCGTTTATATTTACAGTCGTACCATTTAATCAAGTTAAACAAATACAGGAATTGTTTGTCAGATAAAAATAGTTATACCTATTAAAGACAACTTACTGATGCAAGTATGGTTTACTGAAGGTACGGTTCTACTTATATAGCACATTTCTTTAGTTACAAAATGGTACTATTTTGAAATTTCGTCTTAGATAAAATTACTATTCAGCAGAATTGAGAGTTAGTGTTGTAAGTTAATGTAAAGGAGATTGAAATGTTGTACGAGAAATGTATATAGGTGTCTGTGTTTTATTTGCATCAAAGCAAGGTCCAGAAACCTTTAGTATACTTCAAACGTGTCTTGCTTTCAGTGCACATAATTCATTGACTTCGTTAAAATTGTCTGTTTAGTCTGTATTAAACGGAGAAGCGTGTATTATATATGTAATCATGATTGTTAATTAACAGGTTCAATAACTGCACTTACCTGGATACCATTGATATCAAGAAACTCTACAAAAAGGAACATATAATGCATTACAGGACTGGCAGTTGCCTGTGCTGTAACGTTGAATATGCTGACCTTTTATAGCCTTGAACGGCCTATTTTAAATGTGTGTGAAACTGAATAATTAGCGACGATGACTGATAGTAGTTGAATGATATTTTGTGTAAAACAAAAAAGAAAGTATTTTTCTGCTCTAATTAAAACAAACAATGGTAATTTCAGATTCTTTTCTTTTCACATAGCAATGTGAAATTGTGCAAAATGATTTATATGAGATTTGAAAAGAATGAATTCAAGACAACGGGTCGATTTATCATTGAGAGTTTTCAAAAATAATTACATTCATATTCATTAAGCTTGTGCATCAGTCTAAACTTAAACGTATTGGTAGATTGTACTAGCTTATTAAAAACTTTTAACTTATTGGTAGACTGCATTAGCTTCTTAAACACTTCTAACTTACCATTTGAACTAAGTGTATTACTTTGCTGCTTGGTTATTTCATAATCTACTGGGACCTTACTTATCGATTTCTAAAGTGGTTTGCCACATTCATAGTATTTTCTTCAACATCATACAAGACAGGGAATACTATTTGTTGGGATTGTGTAAGTCTGATGAAATAACACTGTGTCAATAACGAATATATGCCGTTCTTCTTAGATTGGTATTAAGTTCTAAATATGGATAAAACGTATTGTGCAAAAAATCGATAATTAGTTATCGTGGTTAATATGGTTGAGTCAGTAGGTTAAATTATAAATTTTATATGACGCAATCGCTAGTACTCTTTTTGAAATATCCAGGCATTACTAAAATGGTACCTCTATATATCAAGGGATCTATGTATCCTGTTGTTAGGGTGGTTATTGAAGTAGATTTAATATGTTGAATATACAGTTTTCTTTTCTCCTGTGGGAACTAAGGCATATGCA
Source organism: Sinohyriopsis cumingii (assembly GCA_028554795.2). Taxonomy (NCBI): domain Eukaryota; kingdom Metazoa; phylum Mollusca; class Bivalvia; order Unionida; family Unionidae; genus Sinohyriopsis; species Sinohyriopsis cumingii. The sequence continues at coordinate 209,639 of JAPYKE020000131.1, read as the reverse complement.
TAAGTGTAGTTAACGTTTTATTGTTTAAGTCCATAAATAAAGATTCCAACAGTAAGAAAGTATCATTTCCATTCATTGCTGGCATTTTGTTTGTATTCCAACTACATATAGCATGTTAAGAACGTATTACTTCATAAACATTACATAGACTTATTTGTTGAAATAATAATGCATAAAAATATTGCGGCTGCCATATTTGGCTATGGGGACGGTTGTTTATAAAGGATATTTGTTGTGATAGTTATTCCCATAGGGTCGAAACGAAACATATTCTGCTGAATCATCATATTTTAATCAACAGCAGTGTTTTTTGGAGGTAATGTACGCTAAGAATAAACTGTTCAGTGATTCATTTATGTCTACAATACAATTATGGCATCTATCTATCTATCTATCTATCTATCTATCTATCTATCTATCTATCTATCTATCTTGTTACGTGTTTAGGCTCAAATAAATAGTAACAAAATAAAGAGTGAAGACATCAAGTTTTGAAAAAATTAACAAATAATTTATTTCCCTGGAAAAACACTGTAAAAATGAAAACATAAAAACTTATGGTTTTAAGAATCAACTCCAAAAATAATCCTAGAATAATCTACGAATTCAATTTTAGAAGTCCTAATAATGAAAAGTTCTAATGAATTCATGTACGAGTCCCGACGAAAAATCCAAAATGGAAGGCGATAACGTATACTGTAGCCTTTATTGCACAGATGTGTCTGCAGTTCTTTTTAAATCCATAAACAATATTCCGGTGTTTGAATTTCCGAATAAATTTTAATTAAATGTCTTTGTCCAAGAATTCTGTTTGAGCACAGAATTACATTTCCAGGAAAAAGAAGTATCCCTTAGAATCCCAATAATCGGAATTAAACGAAATGTAACTTCAAACTGGTCACAAACAAACGAACACCTTGATATCAAGTGTTTTAAGCACATACTGATAAACATCTCTATAAACAAAGGTTATACAGTAACTCGAGAAGCAAAACAGGTTCCCGGATGAGGGTCACGTGACCAGATAGAATGATTTAAAAGGTATCTACAAGTCTAATGGCATGTAGTCCAGTACAGCCTCGATTTCACCATTATCATTCACACATTAAAAATGAATTAAAAAATAGAAGCTGTTTACTTGACCATCAATCAAGGCCAGGAACTAGTTCAAAAATAGAAACAGTGTTTCCATTATTAGGCGTCCACGAAAATAGTCTGGTCAAACTGAATTTTCTGGAAAATATCAAATTCGTAGTAAACAAAATTACATTAAATTGACGTGTAATGAAAAATATTTTTTAAAAATATTCTTACAAGCAATTAAATTAAGTCAAATATAAATTAAATCAAATATACGTAACAATATCTATCTATCTATGTTTGTCTATCTGTCTATCTACCTATATGTCTATCTATCTATCTATCTATCTACACATATAGGCATTAATCCGGTAGAATTTATTGTGCCTATTTGTGTATTGTAATTCATATGCAAGCCAATTATAAGGTGCATGATCTAGCTATTACCTTGGAGATCGTACATGACTATATAAAAATCTTTTAACACACATACTGGACTTAACATTGTGATCACTGATCAATTATTGTTATTAATTTTGCCTGAGATAACAAAGTACTTAACATTAACCTTTATTAGAGTCATACTATACCGTAACATGTAAATATGTCACATAGCAAAGCTCACAAGGTTATTGAATTAAAGAGATATTAATTTGATGTTCACATATTATTACCGTTATGAAAGATCTTGATTAATTAATGTCCCACTAGATGCAAGCATTTGGTGGCTTGTTATATTCAAATCGTTTCCTAAAATGTCATATTAAATGAACACTCAAGTAGAAATATTTCATAACATGCGCAGGGGGGTTACATCTCAGGCAGGCATTGTTAGTAATCAGTGGCACCAGAGTGAATGCAGGTAGTTCGTACATCCGTGTGGAAACTCCGAATCTGGCACTCTTCTTTACCAGCCTGAAATTATTTTTTCTATAAAACTCGTAACAACAAATTGTCGTCGAAGAATATATAATACAAACGAAGAAGCCATTCTCAAAATCATTTTATTTTCATTTATTTCCATTATTTAAGTTCAACAATTTTCCATCAAGCATGGACATTTGCCTTATCGAGAAACCATTCTTGTTTTACTTACGTTAAGGCAGGACTCACTCTATCTATTTTATGAGCGTAATGTGCTGAATTTGTTTTGCGTGTACGTGTCGATTTCATATAAAAAATCAATTTTCAGGCACCAGGCAGTTTTGCTGCTATTTATAAATTGCTGTATCTCCCAATTATAGCGTACTACAAATATTTAACATAACACTAATAGTAGGTCTTTTCCCATGTGTTTCATCGAAAGTTTATTTATGAAATGGTTTGAGTAGGTCCTCGCTTATGTTGGAATCGTATATAAATTATTCAGTGAACTCGGATGAATACTCACATATAACGTAACAAGAACAGTGGAAGACATCACATGTGAGCGTATATAAATCATTTTAATATTTAATAAATATTGTAGTCATGAATAGTTGATTTTGTGATTCACTCTGTTCGAGTCTGTGATTAATTGTTGTTGTATTACACTGGACAACAAATTTTTACAAAAGTCATGTTACTGAAATAAAATTAGTCAATTCTTATCAATTTTTATGTGCTGAACACGAATATGACAGTCAAATTGCAAAATTGGCTCTAGTTTTTTTGTAATCTGCAAGAAATTAATGTTTACATAACGAAATGCATTCCAATAGTAAAAGGTCAACTGTAATAGCCTACCTATAAAAAATCAAGTCATTGACTACATCTTAGATTTCTTCGCCTGTCTCTTGTACAGCTGTTCGGGAGCATCTCTGAGGAGTGTCCAGCAGTAGTCAGCCAGCATTGTAGTGGACCATTTTCCCTGGTATCTTTGTTCCATTGTTGCGATATCTTGATGAAAACGTTCGCCGTGTTCATCACTAACAATACCACAGTTGCTAGGAAAGAAATCCAAATGGGAATGAAGGAAGTGAATCTTTAGAGACATATTGCAGCCAAGTTTCTTATACTTCATCAACATGTCTTCTACTAGTTCCTTATAGTTTTCTGCCCTAACATTTCCGAGGAAGTTTGTAGAAACTAGGCGAAAAGCATTCCATGCTTGTTTCGCGTCACCTTCCAGCAAGTTGTTGAACCGGTCATCTTTGAAAAGCTCTCGAATCTGAGGACCCACAAAAACTCCCTCTTTAATCTTTGCTTCGCTGAGTCGAGGGAATTTTTCATGCAGGTATCGGAATGCTGGCAAAGTCCGGTCAATGGCTTTCACGAAGTTCTTCATCAAACCTAGTTTGATGTGAAGGGGTGGTAGCAAGATTTTCTGAGCCTCAACCAGAGCTGGGTGTTGGATATTCTTCTCTCCAATGGCTACATTCTGCCTGTGAGTCCATTCCTTCCTCATGTAGTGCATTTCCCTTGCTCGGCTATCCCACTCGCATAAGAAACACATGTATTTTGTATATCCTTGCTGCAGTCCCATTAAAAGGGCAACTACCTTCAAATCACCACAGAGGTGCCAGCTGTACTTGTTATACTCAATGGAATTCAGTAGCTGCCTTAAGTTATCGTATGTCTCTTTCATGTGGACAGCATACGCTACTGTAATAGATGGAAGAATGTTTCCATTGTGCAAAAGCACAGCCTTGAGACTCAGTTTCGAAGAGTCCACAAATAGTCTCCATTCTTGTGTGTCATGAGTGATTTTTAAAGCATTCATGAGGCCCTCAATATCGGAACAGAATATCAGATTACTTTCCTTTCTGAAGAAAGGCTCCAATTGCTGGTGGCGCTTTCGATATGCAGTAATTGTGACATCTTCTTCTAGAAGATTCCATTGTTGGAGTCTTGATCCTAGCAATTCTGCCTTGTTCTTTGATAAGTCCAAATCACGAATCAGGTCATTTAGTTCTTCCTGTGTTATTCTGTGTGGGGTTGATGATGCACCACAGTGAAAATCTGGATCACTGCATGCTGATGGACCAGGAGAAGAACAGGTCGACTCACCTTTGTCTTCGTCAGATGAATCAAGAGAATATTCTGCTGGAGGTTCTGGAATAGGAAGTCCCTCACCATGTGGAACTGGTCTCAATGCAGACGGAATGTTTGGGTAGACTATTCTCGACTTCTTTCGCTTCGTTATTCCGCCGGAAAGAGGAGGAACCAAGCAGAAATAACAGTCATTTAGGTGGTTGCTTGGCTCTCTCCACACCATTGGGACTGCAAACGGCATTGATGACCTTTTGCAATTCAACCACTGTGAAAGCTGTGTTGTACATGTAGCACAGCATATATGCGGAGCCCAAGGCTTGTCTTGGTCACCAACCTTGCATCCAAAGTAAAGATGATATGCCTTCTTCACTTGAGAATTGATACTTTTCTTCTGGTTGGCAAATGTCACTTCCCCACAAATATAGCAAAAATTGTCCGCAGTATTAACACACTTTCGAGGCATTACTGTTCTTTATTGTACGTAAATGGATAAAATAATAAGCTTTATGTAACAGTAGCTTGAACTGTCTCGCACAACGTCTAAAATATTTTAAATGCTGAACCTATCTGATTGGGCTTTATATAGTACACTGCTTACGTCAGCTTCAGCAGCCGCCTGGCATTAGTATAATAGGCCTACACATGTATAGTACACTGCTGACGTCAACTTACTTCAGCAGCCGCATGGCATTAGTATTGCATTGCATCAGAAAATGATGCAATCAACTGTGGATGATGTGAGCATGATGGTATTATGCAATGTTACATCATTATTCCGGATGTTGCTGCAGTCCTACTGGAGAAATTTACACAGTGAAACATAGAAAATGAGGTATATGAATATCTTCAAAACGAGAGCCAATACAAATTTTTCACGGTTATATTCGTGTTCGGCACACTAAAATACTACAGATTAGGGCCTTTTCAAGTCAGTAATGATTTCACTGTTGACCAGTGTTATATTACGATATGTATGGTTTTGACTTGATTTATGAAATCAATCGTCCGGCTCATAGTGTCTGCACAATTATCGTTCTACCGACTAACTTTCAGATATGACGCTGAATTTGCCGAGCCCTTTGCTTTTCAAGTCCTTTCTCTAATGGAGAAGTATCACTTGTATTGTTGTATTTAAAATGGATACAATAGGCTGTACTGATGATATCAATGACTTTCAGTCATATCATATAGTTTACATAGTTTAATAGCAACACATTAGCATATTGCCATCGAAATGGCAAATTTATGTCACATATAAACTTCAGTGTCTGTAATGAAGATAATCCACTCACTTAATCGCTTAAAAAATGATATATGTTTTTAATAGCCTTTGCCGTGGCATTTTATCCAAGCCTTCCACTTCTTGTTGCTGACGATGAGGCTTAATGCATATAAAAAAGTTACGTGTTGCACTTTATCTCGAGAATCATGTCAATACAACACCTCATATTAAGTATGCTATTATAGGTGTTAAAGGATGATCCGAGTCAGGGTCAGATAATCTGCGCAGACACTGAAATCAATTTTGTGAATGAAATGTTGATGTATAATGTGGTTGAAAAATTAATGATTCTGGCACCAAACTCGTGAACATTAAATCCAACAATTTAGCACAATGATACATATTGAGTTAAACATTAGAGAAAGGAATATATCGTTTCTAATTGAAACTAATTAAAACATGGAACTTAAAACGAGGAATATATAAAAATCAATGCATATAATTTATACACAAATATGATTGATATGGATCAACGTTTAGAATAATAATAATAAAACATTTCGTCTTCCACCAAGCGTATCAAAATATGTGGATTTACGTGACTAATAACACTGGACAACAAATTTTTACAAAAGTCATGTTACTGAAATAAAATTAGTCAATTCTTATCAATTTTTATGTGCTGAACACGAATATGACAGTCAAATTGCAAAATTGGCTCTAGTTTTTTTGTAATCTGCAAGAAATTAATGTTTACATAACGAAATGCATTCCAATAGTAAAAGGTCAACTGTAATAGCCTACCTATAAAAAATCAAGTCATTGACTACATCTTAGATTTCTTCGCCTGTCTCTTGTACAGCTGTTCGGGAGCATCTCTGAGGAGTGTCCAGCAGTAGTCAGCCAGCATTGTAGTGGACCATTTTCCCTGGTATCTTTGTTCCATTGTTGCGATATCTTGATGAAAACGTTCGCCGTGTTCATCACTAACAATACCACAGTTGCTAGGAAAGAAATCCAAATGGGAATGAAGGAAGTGAATCTTTAGAGACATATTGCAGCCAAGTTTCTTATACTTCATCAACATGTCTTCTACTAGTTCCTTATAGTTTTCTGCCCTAACATTTCCGAGGAAGTTTGTAGAAACTAGGCGAAAAGCATTCCATGCTTGTTTCGCGTCACCTTCCAGCAAGTTGTTGAACCGGTCATCTTTGAAAAGCTCTCGAATCTGAGGACCCACAAAAACTCCCTCTTTAATCTTTGCTTCGCTGAGTCGAGGGAATTTTTTATGCAGGTATCGGAATGCTGGCAAAGTCCGGTCAATGGCTTTCACGAAGTTCTTCATCAAACCTAGTTTGATGTGAAGGGGTGGTAGCAAGATTTTCTGAGCCTCAACCAGAGCTGGGTGTTGGATATTCTTCTCTCCAATGGCTACATTCTGCCTGTGAGTCCATTCCTTCCTCATGTAGTGCATTTCCCTTGCTCGGCTATCCCACTCGCATAAGAAACACATGTATTTTGTATATCCTTGCTGCAGTCCCATTAAAAGGGCAACTACCTTCAAATCACCACAGAGGTGCCAGCTGTACTTGTTATACTCAATGGAATTCAGTAGCTGCCTTAAGTTATCGTATGTCTCTTTCATGTGGACAGCATACGCTACTGGAATAGATGGAAGAATGTTTCCATTGTGCAAAAGCACAGCCTTGAGACTCAGTTTCGAAGAGTCCACAAATAGTCTCCATTCTTGTGGGTCATGAGTGATTTTTAAAGCATTCATGAGGCCCTCAATATCGGAACAGAATATCAGATTACTTTCCTTTCTGAAGAAAGGCTCCAATTGCTGGTGGCGCTTTCGATATGCAGTAATTGTGACATCTTCTTCTAGAAGATTCCATTGTTGGAGTCTTGATCCTAGCAATTCTGCCTTGTTCTTTGATAAGTCCAAATCACGAATCAGGTCATTTAGTTCTTCCTGTGTTATTCTGTGTGGGGTTGATGATGCACCACAGTGAAAATCTGGATCACTGCATGCTGATGGACCAGGAGAAGAACAGGTCGACTCACCTTTGTCTTCGTCAGATGAATCAAGAGAATATTCTGCTGGAGGTTCTGGAATAGGAAGTCCCTCACCATGTGGAACTGGTCTCAATGCAGACGGAATGTTTGGGTAGACTATTCTCGACTTCTTTCGCTTCGTTATTCCGCCGGAAAGAGGAGGAACCAAGCAGAAATAACAGTCATTTAGGTGGTTGCTTGGCTCTCTCCACACCATTGGGACTGCAAACGGCATTGATGACCTTTTGCAATTCAACCACTGTGAAAGCTGTGTTGTACATGTAGCACAGCATATATGCGGAGCCCAAGGCTTGTCTTGGTCACCAACCTTGCATCCAAAGTAAAGATGATATGCCTTCTTCACTTGAGAATTGATACTTTTCTTCTGGTTGGCAAATGTCACTTCCCCACAAATATAGCAAAAATTGTCCGCAGTATTAACACACTTTCGAGGCATTACTGTTCTTTATTGTACGTAAATGGATAAAATAATAAGCTTTATGTAACAGTAGCTTGAACTGTCTCGCACAACGTCTAAAATATTTTAAATGCTGAACCTATCTGATTGGGCTTTATATAGTACACTGCTTACGTCAGCTTCAGCAGCCGCCTGGCATTAGTATAATAGGCCTACACATGTATAGTACACTGCTGACGTCAACTTACTTCAGCAGCCGCATGGCATTAGTATTGCATTGCATCAGAAAATGATGCAATCAACTGTGGATGATGTGAGCATGATGGTATTATGCAATGTTACATCATTATTCCGGATGTTGCTGCAGTCCTACTGGAGAAATTTACACAGTGAAACATAGAAAATGAGGTATATGAATATCTTCAAAACGAGAGCCAATACAAATTTTTCACGGTTATATTCGTGTTCGGCACACTAAAATACTACAGATTAGGGCCTTTTCAAGTCAGTAATGATTTCACTGTTGACCAGTGTAATTGATGGTTATATATTAAGAGTGATCAAAGTTTGGAATCTGTACAGTAAGAATAATGTTTCATCCACAAGTTAGATGCATATATATATATATATATATATATATATATATATATATATATATATATATATATATATATATATATATATATATATATATATATATATATATATATTCAATCTTCACTCATTTAGTGATATTAAATATATTGATTGGATTTTCACTCAGATAGTGATACGAAATAATTACTTAACAAAGAAACATACAGATCGTGCCTTCCAATTGATTATCACGAAGTACTTTCGGTTTTACCGATCTCGTCGGATGGTCAAGGAATCCCCACGCATGGCCCGGCCTTCCCAATCTGCAGAAGAACCTCTAAAAAAATGCGTCTTATTCGTTGCAGAAGTTTTAGCTCTCACCACGAGGCTACAACTACCTGCCTTTGAGCCATTGTCACCACCGGCATCAGCAGACAAGTGGCAGAAAATCGCTCCGAGTCCTACGATTCTCCATCCAAGATATCAGCTACAAAACAAATCAGATCAGCATAAAACATCAGCTGTGATATAATGGATAGAGCCGTGTAGTTCATTAAACACGATCAAGCACAATTACAATGATATACGTTACGCATGAGCACAAGTAAAGTTACTTCTTACATATTAGATCACTTCATCAGAACTAATTTGTGTTTAATATTTTAATAATAATGTTTGTATAGTATGTATCCGACACCAGTAATCTTACAGAACTATACGATCTCGAACATTATTCACTTCCATCGTTTGATAAATGCAACATATAAGAAACTTCAGTTCGTCTGGCCAGTTATAAAATGGCTAACTCGAAACATACTATATCTAATAGACAGGTCTGTCTGCAAACTTCAGATTTAATACATAACGTCCAATATATCAAACAATTCTATTGTATTATACAGATGGCGCAAAAATATTAAATTTTATATTTCACACAACTCAACAACTGAAGACTGGGCCCGGAAAGTTGTGATATTCCTTTATTGGTGTGGTCCCTCTCAGACTTGCATCATAGAAGGGGCCCCCTAGTGCCGAAAGTTAAAGAATTTTATGTGTTTGTGTTTCCCCCTTTACGTTGATGAATATATGTGTTTGTTTTTATATATAATTTCGGTTTTTATTAATTTTGATCTAGGGTTTATACATTTCCCTGCTCTAGTGTATTATAATCTCCTTGACCCTGGCTGGTCTTGGAATCTTTAGTTACGAACAGTGATCCTTGCCAGGTATCAGTGGTGCCCGTGGTATGATATATGTAGGTGCTAGTTGTTTTTTATGTTAACTTTGTTTTTGTACGGGCTGGCTATAAATGATACAGATTCTTTTTTATTAGTTATTAGTTGCTCTAGTATTATTTGAGTGTCTGTAAATGAGAGGAAAGAGGATGGCAATACTATAACATTTATAGAAGTAGATGTTTGGATGTAGTCGTGTTGTGTAAATTCACGTGTTTCTGCTTTCATAATGTTCTTGTTTTGGGTCTTGCCTTGGGAAAGATCCGGTACGACCCCATACTAGCACACGTTAGTCACGTAGCTTAGGCATCGTACCATCATATGCTCCTTAATCAGCAGGACCATTGTTTGTTACTCTAAAGGAAAAAATATTAGTGACCTCCAAGCTAGTTGAAATTCATTATGAAGGTAGTCCATTATTTTATATATCTTCCATTGCTGTCTTCATTACAGAGTTAATATAATTTATTAGTTCGTTGTAGATTTGTTATCCTTATTATTAGTAATTGCTTATCACCTGACACATATTTGTTTTTAATTCTTTTCCTTAGATCTTGTCTATCTGTAGCCTTCTTAGGGCATCTAAGTATTACGTGTTTCTTTGAATCAATGTGTTTTACGCATAGTCTACACGGCGGTATGGAACTTATTATATGTCGTTCAAAGTCAGCTTCACCCGTAATCCAGGTATAGGAAGAGCCTACTTTGTATGGAGGCTGATCCTATACCTGCCCAGTTTTTCCAGATGGCTGGCCAGGTTAAGTTTGGGTGGCCTTATTCTATTTCATGATTTCCTTGGAAGGTATTGTTATTCAGTGTGTTATATAGGTTCGTTCTTTCGTCCCATATTTCTACGTTGTCTCTATATTTGGATATTAAATCCCTAACTCTCCTACAGTAGCCTGGCCGTTCTAAAATTTAGTTAGTGTATTATTTTTATTGACGGTGTTATTCGTAAATATAAGTATATATAGCTTTCCATGGTAGTTTGGGAGAGTTGTTTAACTTTTTAAATCTATTTAAAATATTAGCTTTTTGTTTGATACATAAATAGGGTTTTGATAGCCCCCCTTTTTCTTTAGGTCTAATACTGGTAGAGTTTCTTTAGATGGTGAATTTTATTGTTCCAAATAAAGCTCAAAAGTTTCCTTTTTATATTGCTGATCATAGCTTCTGTGAGTTGCACTGTGTTCATTATATAGTTCAATTGGCTGTACATGTAGGTTTTAGCAACCTGAGTGCGGCCTATTAAGTTGATGTTCGTATGCACCCAAATTCCTATTTGCGCTTCTACCTTGATTATTAGTTGACGATAGTTCTTGTGAGTAGAGTTCTTTCCATATATAATTCCTAAAACTTTAACATGATCCTTAATCAGATTGGGGGAAAACCAGGTTGGTTACCTCTCCAGTTGCCTATTAGTAAAATTTCTGTTTTATCGTGCTTTATTCCAGAGCCAAAGGCCTTTCCAAATTGCACGAATTCATATTGTAAATGTTTAAAGGATAATCCGTCTCTGGTGGAGTTTGTGCAGTGATCTGCATGTAACATAGTTTAAAAATCGTGTTTCAATTTTGGTATTCCTATTCCCTGAATGTTAATGTTATTATTAATATTTATATTCAGGGATTCTCTCGCTATAACATATAGCAACATATACATGGGGTAGCCGTTTGTTATCGATCGTAGCATACTTATTTCCTTTGTCAAGGCTCCATTTACAATTAGTTTAGAAGCAATATTTCTATACATAGCTTTGATGCAATTGATAATATATGAGCCGAAGCCACATGTCTCCAACGTTCTGAAAATAAAGTCATGTTCTATTCGATCAAATGCTTTCTCCTGATCTTATAGAAACACGACTCTCTTTTCACCTTTAATGTTTAAAAGATCAATTATAGCATTTATTGAAATAGTATTATTTAAAATGTTCTACCTATCCCCCCCCCCAACAGCTTTGGTTTATATATATTATTGTGTCTAAACATGTTCTTATTCTGTTAGTTATGATTTTGCTTAAAATTTTAGAATCAGTATTTAATAGTGTTATCGGTCTCCAATTTTTAAGTTCTTTCTTATCTCCTTTCTCTTTGTACATTAAGGTAATAATCCCTTCCCTTGAGCTTTTTGACATTTCCAAATTAAAAAGTATATTGTTGTAAAGAAGCTCTAAAATATCTACTAATTCGTGTTGAAATTTGATATAGAAACCTGATGTTAGACCATCAGATTCTGAAGATTTCCCGTTTTCTAGATTGTTAATTGTCTTTATGATTTCCCATTCTTTGTTGCGGTCCCTATCAGAATCATCATAGAGAAGACCCCTTATTGCCGAAAGGTTCAATGTATTTATGTCTATATGTTGTTCCATTTGGCGTGATATTGTGCATTGTAAAAATCATATAGGAATTTGATTAAATTTTATGAAATTTTGATTAGGGTTTGTGCACCGCCCTAAACTAATGTTTTAGATAGACTCATTTAGTTGAGCTAGGCTGGTTTACTGAGCCTTTCTTTAATTAGTGATCTTTGCCATAGATCGATGTTGTCCAGTGTTTATTTTATGTATATTACTATATTGTTGTGCATGTTATCTTGTGTTATTGTTTGGACGGCATTGTAAGAGGTCAAATCTTTATTCAAGTTGTATTTATTTAGAGGGCTATATACAAAATAAAAAATGGTCTGGTAGGGGATACGGCTCCTCACAAGTGGTAGTTTATTTTCCCCTGCCAATTTCTATCTATTTCTTAGTTTGTTATGGAGAGTATAGTAGAAAATTAGAAGAAAAAAGAGAAGACCCCCCCAAAAAAAACACAAAACAAAAGTTAAAATACATTGAGTGAGTGCATGTTATGTGTGTAATTTACCATATTATAGTTGTTAGTAATGTTTCATATGTTCCCCAATACTGTTGTGTTCGTTATTTTCTTTTTGATTGACCGTCCCTTTGGGGAGATCAGGTGTGACCCGTACTACCTCGCTTTAGCCATGTAACATTAGTATCACACCATGATGCTCTCCTTACTCGGATCGGTCAATATCCTGTCCCAACTGTGTTTATTAATGTACCTATCATTGTTAAGATTTAAAAGGTTCTACTATATAGTAATATTAATAATTAGTGTTCTTAGCGCTAGTATGGTCTGCGTCCTTACTGGATGGGAGGAGGATAAATTTTTTAAAAGAAGAAATATAATGAATAATTAAAAAATTTTAACGTTTAGTCTAAGTAAATGTATCATTTGGCAGAGGTTGGGATGAGGTGAGTGACTTTGGGAGGGCGTGGAGGAGTGGATCCGGCCCGCACTCAGCTGGAATCACCCTTACTTGGGGATAAACCAGTTCCATCTCCCACTCGTCCCATGTCTCTCCTCTCATAATGTATGTGTACAAATTGTTTAAAAGGCAGCCATAGTTACACTTGGAACTATGTGCCTTCTTAAAACTATTTCTATGATTCTTGTGATGAATAGTATATGACATTTGCATATAATCTTTTCAAGATTTTGATTAGTGTATGAAGTTGATGAGGGTCTGATGAAGGGGTTAGGAACCGGATCCGGCCCGCACACTAGCTGGTATCTCCCCCATAGAGGGGTGATAAACCAGATCCATCCCTCACCCATCCCCCCTCCCACCTTCACATTTTTTAAACCCTGCAAGGGTGATTTAAATTCAAATAGTTCTCTTCTTTTGGACTTTATAATATTAATTATAAAATCCGTTCGGTCTTTATACAATTCGTCATCATATATTTCATTTGTGTATAAAAAGTGGCTATCTTGCACTCCTTCTTGTTTTGTAGTAATACTTGTTTTATTTCGTCTCTTGCAGCCGCCTTTTGGGGGCAATGGAGTATCAGATGTTTGTTTTCGAGTCCACAGCTTGCCCACATAGATGACACGGAGATATAAGATGCATAATAAGTCTACTGAAGGCTTTCTCTCCAGTCATTCAGACATCATGCAAGAAAAAAAACATTGTTTGGACGGAAGGTGATTTGATGCCCTCCCATTTTTTCAAATGTGATTCTAATTTAACATTAGATTTTTTGCCACTTTGGGCATTTTAATATTTATAAGCAAGTTTTCATTAAGTTTTAGATAGATTTTATAATATATATATATTTCCAAATTATATTTTACATCTCTTTATTTATATGTAATGTCACTCACCCTTTTACATTTTTGGCGTTTTTAAACATTTAGTTAGTTTATTGTTTTTGTAAATAAAATAAAATTGTTCGCACAAATATCCGTAGAGGTACACATATATGGCCTCCCACGGATATTGGATTTTTTTCTTGTAGGCTCCTTAGTCTATTAATTACATACGATATTTGCTTATTACATCGGTGCGGTAGTCCAAAACCACCCTCACTTTTGGGTTTATATAGTAAGTTTTGGGAAGATATTGTACTTTGTTTATTCCAGATGAAGTGGATGATTTTATCTTCTAGTGTATTTAGCATTGTTTCAGCTAAATCTACTGTTTTGGTTATATAATTGATCTGACTATATATATATATATATATATATATATATATATATATATATATATATATATATATATATATATATAAGTCTTAGCTTCTTGTATACGATCCATTATATTTACTGGAACGTATAACCTCGTTTGAATTTGATCTTCCACTTTATTTAGAAGAAGTTTAAAATTAAGGTATATTGATTCCTTTCCATAAAAGATTCCTAGTGCCTTAACATGGTCTTTGATTAGTTGAGGGGTAATCCAGGATGATTACCACTCCAGTTTCCAAATAGCAATATCTCAGTTTTGTCGTGGTTTACGACAGATCCTTAGGGCTTGCCAAAGTTAAAAATGTCCATTTGTAAATGGTGAAATGAATATTCATTTCGGATAAAGTTGGAACAATCTTCCGCATGGAGAAGGGATTTAAATTCCCTCTCCATGTTGGGAATCTATATTCCTTCAATATTTGTATTACATGTAATATTATTGTTTAGCGCTTCAAGGGCTATCACATATAAGAGCATGGACAGGGGCCACCCTTGCCTCACTGACCTCGCTATAGTGATGTCCCCGTCAATGCTCCATTCACGACAACTCCTGAAGAGTTGTCATTGTACATTGCTTTGATCCATCCTATACAGTTTTGACCAAATCCACATTTAGTTAAAACTTTCATGATAAAACCATACTCTATCCCATCAAAGGTTTTCTCCTGATCGAATAGTAGCATGGCTCCCCTCTCACCCCTGTGTTACAGCAAATTAATGATGGAGCCAATGGAGAGGGATTTGTTTAAAATAATACGTCTTTTCCCGCCACAACTTTGGTTGGGATTGACTATTGTTACTATACATTTATTTAATCTATTGGTCATAATTTTACTAAGGATTTTATATTCAGTGTTAAGTAAGGATATAGGTCGCCAGTTTCCTAGGCCTTCTCTCTCTTATTTCCCTTTATAAATAAGGGTAATAATACCCTTTTTCATTGAATTGGTCATTTCTCCTATAAAATGGATATTATTAAATAAGAGCTTAAGTATTGGGCATAGCTGTTCTTGGAATTTAATAAACAAAATCAGTAGTAAGGTCATCAGATCCTGGCGCCTTACCTTTGTTTAAACTTTTTATTGCGCTCTGGACTTCATCAACCGTGATGAATCTGGTGCACAATATACGAGCTTCATTTGTAATGTTATTTAAATGTATGTTATTAATATATTGATCCATAATTTTTGGATCAATATTTTGAGAGGCATATAATTTTTTGTAATATTCTGCTTCATTTAAAATTTCCTTTTTATTCGATATCACTTCATTATTTATTTTTAATTTATCTATTTTTTCATGTTTCCCTCTTTTAAGTTCTAGTCTTCTGTAAATTCCCCTCCCTTTAGTGTACAAGTCATTAAATTTACCAGCTCTTATTTTAATTGCCTCTGAGATGTTTCTTTGTATCTTATTATATTCACTGGTTATTGTTTTACCTTCTTTAGCTTTTAACCCTCCTTGGGTTTGCATTTCTTTATGTTTATTGTCAATCCATTCTTTATATAATTTCCTATTTGTATATTTAGAGATGTTTTTAAAAATTAATTCTTTCAGCTTTTCCTATTCTAGGAGAATGTCCGGCTGTTCATTTTCTTTTAAGTCATTCAGGTAGTGCTGAACAGTGCTCACATAACCCTTATCGTTCAAGTGAGCACCGTTCAGTTTCCATATTCCCTGACCTATTGGCCAGGTTTCCATGTTAAGGTTAACTGTTACTGGTTTGTGGTCTGAAATATATTCAGATATTATTGTACATGCATTAATATTTGATGTACACATTTCTGATATATAAAATTTATCTATGCGGCTACCTTTAGTTTTGGTATAAATATGTGTATATTCGACTTTATCTTTATGTAGAAATGTAGATAAGTCTATTAAATTAATAGTGTTTTTAAAAGTTTTAACATAATGGTTGGCAGCCATATCTGAATGGAACATACCTCCGTATCTGTCCAGATCGGTGTGAATCCAATTGAAATCTCCACCTATTAAACATTGTTCTACTACATATTTTTGCATGTGTGATGTCAAAAACGAGATGAAATATGTTGTTTTTTTTTACACTCATACTTGTTGGAACATAGACATTAATTATGTTCCAATTATTTATCTTTACGTGAAGATAACGACCTTTTAATTCAGAGGGCGTAGGTTCTACTTCAAGGTTTAATCCCTTAGCTTTGCGTCTAAAACTCGAGGTTACCCCAGATTTAATCTCTGAGTAATGCTCGTTAACAAAAACTAGTGCGTTTAGCTTTTCCTCAAGTTTTTGTATTGTTGTTTTAGACGTACTGTGAGTTTCTTGAACAAGTATGATGCAATAGTTTTGAGATAAACATATTAATTCATATGTTTTCTCATTAGTACCGTTAATGTTCACGGTAAGAACTTTGAGGTTTAATCCCTCCATTTCTATTTATGCTTAGGGTGGTATTAATTTCATTGTTAAAGCATCGCTAAAACAGAAATATTATTATTATCAATATATATACGTTGAACAATGTTTTAGGAGACCTTCATAGCCCTGTACTGTTCGATACTTACGACATTTTTTTATTTTTCCCTTATAAGGGAAACAGCTCTTCTTTTAATTTCTTTTTTTTTAAGATCCCTTTTCGGGGATAATTTTTTCATTTCTCGAGCACCGCGCTCATCTCGTGTTCTATTTGTTTGTATGTATGCCATGATTTCTCTTTCTGTTGGGAGTTCTGGCGTCAATTACGTTCTTTTACGCTTCAATTGCTGTTTTGGGGTTGAAGTATGTGGTGTTCCTATTTTCTCATCTTTGTTAGGTCGTTTTTCATTTGGAGCCGTGTTGGGGGTAGTGTTTTTCTTTTTGGATGGGGCTCATACTCATTGCCGTTGATACTTCGCTTTCATTTATGATACTTCTTGGAACATACCTTCGGTCAACTGCTTGGAACATAGCTTCGGTCAGCAATCTCATAAAATGGAGCTACAGTATTTTCTTCTGAATTGTTTCCTTTTTGTACCTTTGTTTTTATTTGGCCTTTTTCTTTTGTTTCTTCCTTTCTGCAGAGCTAGTTTGTTCGTAGCCAAGGGGTTGAATCTGTACTAGGGGTTTGGTCCCCCACAGTGATTTCCAACTGGGCTTCTGGCATACCTATTTGCGGTTCCAGATTGTGTTGTTTCATTCCGGTTTCTTCCACCGGTTCTGGTACAACTAATATTTCTTGCTCTATGTGCTCATCCATTTTCTGGAGTTTAACAATATCTATTTAACTGGCACTTAATTTTATTTGTGAGTACCAGGTCAAGCGTTACTAGTATGTGGTTGGATATTTGTTCCTGTAAAATAGTACATTTTTTGTTACGTTGATATGCATTTCTGACATGTAGAAGTTATCTAGGCGGCTTTCTTTATTGTGATCATATATATAGGTGTATTCTCTCGTGTTTTCGTTAAGGTATCCAAAGGTATCTATTAAGTTGCTTGTTTTTATAAAGGCTTTAATCCAATTTTGCAGGTTTCTATCCGCTTCTGTAGGTCTTACACTTTTGTCTAGCTCTGGCGGTATCCGGTTAGAGTCACCTTCTATTATACAGGGTTCTAGAGCATGGCTTTGTATATATTTATTTGCATTGCTAATGAAATTTATTATTTTGGGAGTTATTTTTCCAGCTGGAATATATGTGTTGAAAATATTCCAATTGCTAAGTTTTATATGGACTAGACGTCATACAGTACCTTATGTATTTCAAGGCGACAACCATGGATGTCGAGACAGAAAACACTATTAACTGTTCCTGACCATATAAAAGATCACGAGGAAACAGAGAAACCTGAAGTAATAATACCGAAACCACAGGAAACAACACGCAAGACCAATCAGACAAATGGGAGACGGCAGATCAAACCAGCTCTGCAGAAAAGAAGAAAGCCAAAGCAAAATCCAGGAGAACACAAAAAAGGATGGAAGAGAAGCAAAACAGACAAAACTGGCGGAGAAAGACACGGTCCCCTTTTTTATTCTTGAGGAGCCACAATTTGAAGAAGCTGTCAAAAACCCAGAAATCATAGCCTGTGAGGGCACACAAACCAGTCCAGCGGCAGGGAAAGAAGAAATGTAGAGAAATATAGATGAGACAATAAATCTAGAAGAAGCAACTGAATCCCCAAACCAATCCCAAAGCAAAGGAAAGGGGATGAACCAATATCAGACCACCCGTAAAATGCCCACAAAAAGGAAAAGAACATCCACACCCAGAACTCCTTCTGAATCCGAAATGGTGGACTTCATAAGGAGATGAAAATCACTAGGAAATAAGGAAGAAACAAGACAATCACGAAGTGGAAACAAGGAACAAGTACAAGTTAGAAGAACTGTCTCCCTAACAAAGGACGACGGGAGGAGAACAATCAGCCTAGAAGAATATAGAGCTAAGAGAACTACACACCACTAGTTAACTAGATACCTATATAATTACACAATGATTAAATAACCCTATATTACTACCAAAAATATAAACTGTAATACCTTTACATATTCAAGATGTAGCGATCAATTCTTCAAATCTTGACTATGAACATTAATGGAACCGTAAATAAAATATATAGAATTATAGCACAGACCAAAAATATGACATAATTTTAGTACAGGAAACGCATGGGATGCCAGAACAGGTGGTAAAAAAACTGGAAGAAGATCTCGACGCTCTAGTTTTCACCAGTGACCACCCAAAAGAAAGCACAACTGGGAAGGCAATAATTGTTCGGCGGACCGCATAGCGTCTTTGGATTAAGTGAATCGTCATCATCTTGTTTGTGAAAGTCTACACTTATTGTTTATATTCGAGTGTGACATTCTTGACAAGATAATCTTCAAGTAGGTGTTTATTTTGTTTAGTTGTTCTAGGTCTGTGGGTCTTGTATAAATACGTATTCATTTTCTTTTGGTTGCCTTCATCAGGAATATAAGGTTAGTTTCTTTTGTAAAATTAAATTTGTTATATTACTATTAATCATGTCATTCCGTAAGGACTCGGTCGACTTAGGCAAAGAACTTGGGTATGAGGGAGAAAGTTTAAGGGAATTTATTAAGGAAGAACAAGCCCGGGAGAGGGATGAAAGGGTAAAGGCGAGGGGATTAGGAAGGGAAGAACAAGCCGTGGAGAGGAATGAAAAAAGGGAATTAGAAAGGGAAAAAAGGGAAACAGGGGAAAGGCAGGTAGAATTAGAGAAGGAAAAGATAGAACTAGAAAAACAGGCTGAGAAGGAAAAGATAGAACTAGAACAACAGGCCGAAAAGGAAAGGATAGAATGGGAAACGGGAGCTGAGAAGGAGAAGATAGAGTTAGAAAAACAAGCAAGGTTAGAAACTTTGTAGGTAGAAGAAAGATTAAGACAACGAGATCATGAATGTAAGGTAGAGTTAGCAACAGCTAGAAAACGAGAACACGATTCTGCCTCTAGTAAATTAAAGGGTCCCAAATTACCCCCCTTTGACAATGAAAAAGATAACATGGATAGTTATCCTCATCGGTTTGAGCGGTATGCTGAGAACCAGAAGTGGAGTCGAAATGACTGGGCACTGCATCTCAGTGCTTTATTAAAAGGTAAAGCGCCGGATGTGTACTCGCAACTTCCTAGAGACGATGTGTTCAAATACGACGTCCTGAAGGAAGCACTTCTTAAAAGGTACGAGCTCACTGACAAGGGTTTCCGTAAAAATTTCAGGTATAGCAAGCCCGAGAAGGGAGAAACCTTTGATCAGTTGGATGCGGCAAAGTGGTGAAAACGTTCGAGGGGTTGACTGATTTCTTGCTCAGAGATCAATATTGTTCAACACAGTTGGGCGGGAACTAAGTCAGTTTCTGAAAGAGAAAGTCTTCTCAAACGTACAGGATATGGCTAAGCAAGCCGATTTCTTTGCCGAGGCTCATGGGGGAACCCAAAACGTGGTTTCAAAAGATTTTAAGTCTGGAAACCAGTATACGAGACCGATGCTTAGGGAGCTTGTGAAATCAGCTGAGGCAAGTAGGTCAATTAGGGATATAGGTCGTCAGGGTATACAATGTTACTTGTGTAAGGAACGGGGTCATGTTCAAGCAAAATGTCCTAAAAGAGAGGGACTTGTACATATCGTAGCCGTGGCTATACAGAGTAAAGGTGTATCTGATAATCTAGTGCAGGTAGAACCAGGTATTCATACACTCGGCACGTGTCTTTTCCCCGAAGTGCGAGTACCAACCGCGAGAGGTTTCGTGAACGGTCGAGAAGTCGTAGCATTACGTGACACTGGTTGCACGGGTGTAGTGATCAAACGAAGTCTGGTGCAGGATAACCAAATGCTTGGGTGGGAGTCCCCATGTATGCTACTCGATCAGACGATCGGCCGCATTCCCGTAGCAAGGATCACGGTATAAACACCTTTCCTAACCGGAATTGTTGATGCCCTTTGTATGGAAAACCCTATTTACGATCTGATGGTCGGTAATGTTAAAGTTTCCCGTCTTCCAAACATGGCATATTTCAGGATACCTTGGGCCCAGGCAGTCGAAACGCGAGCTCAAACCCGACGAGAGAAAACCGCGTTTCAGACATTAATAGTCCCTGAATCGATCTCCGGAATTTCGCGTGACGAATTCAAACGAGAACAAGAACGTGACGAATCCATCAAAACTATTATTGAGAAAATCGCGTCCGGTGCAATTAAACACTGCAAGGGTGGGGGAAGTTCGAGATTCGTTCGGAGGAACGAGCTAATTCATAGGGAGTTTATCACTCCGGAGCGTAAGAGGTATTGGCAAGTGGTCGTACCCCAAAGATACAGATCTCAAGTACTTAGGGTGGCACATGAGTATAGCATGGCAGGACACCTAGGTAAGGCGAAGACCACGAGCAGAGTAGTCGCTGAATTCTACTGGCCCGGTATTAATGGCGATGTCACACGGTTCTGTAGGTCTTGTGATGTATGCCAGAAAACCTTATGTAAGGGAAGGGTCACAAGGGTGCCCTTAGGACAGATGCCATTAATAGATACACCGTTTAAAAGAGTGGCGGTGGATATTGTAGGACCAATACAACCAGTTACCGAAAGGAAGAATCGGTATATTCTTACTCTTGTGGATTACGCAACCAGATATCCCGAAGCCGTAGCGTTGCCAACTATTGAAACGGAACGGGTGGCTGAAGCATTGGTTGACATCTTCAGTTGGGTAGGGGTGCCAGAAGAAATCCTTACGGATTGTGGTGCCCAATTCACCTCCGACCTCATGGGTGAAATAAGTAGGCTGTTATCCATCAAACAGCTAAACACTACCCCATACCATCCGATGTGCAATGGACTGGTAGAGAAATTTAATGGTACCCTAAAACATATGCTACGAAAAATGTGCGCGGAACGTCCGCAAGACTGGGACCGCTATTTGAACGCTGTTTTGTTCGCGTACCGTGAAATACCGCAAGAAAGTTTAGGGTTTTCACCCTTCGAATTGCTGCCTGATGCTGATACTACGCGAACTATGGACAGGTGACGTCGCAAACAAGGAAATAAAAACTACCTACCAGTACGTGTTAGATCTACGTGAGAAACTAGACTGTATATGCCAGATGGCACATGACGAATTAATGAAATCAGGACGCAGATATGCCAAGTATTATGATCGAAGAGCGCGAAATAGGAAATTTCTTGTAGGAGATCAGGTTCAATTGCTTCTTCCTACTAACACAAATAAGTTACTAGTCCAGTGGAAAGGTCCCTACGAAGTTAAAGCGGTCAAGAATTACATGGGCTATACAATTGACATAGACGGTAATTTAAAGACATTCCATGCTAACATGCTTAAGTTGTACATCAAGAGACAGAGCTACAACGAAGAAAAAGGGATCTTAAATGTAATTTGTACGGCAGTCATCGACGACGAGTGGGGACCACAACAAGATAGAGCTTTTTGCGCGCTGAGAGAGAAACTAATCAGTGCACCTATATTAAAATTGCCAGATGTTAAGAAACCCTTTATTTTAAGAACAGATGCCTCTGAATCTGGGTTGGGATCAGCGGATGTGTTTGGGTGTGCGTTTTGCTGTATTTGGTATTGGTATTGGCAGTTTCTGGGTAGGTGTCCAGTAGCCCCGCATTTATTGCATCTGAGTTGATATTGACATCTTTTATACCAGGTTTTCAGCATAAAACCCATTGTACATAGAAAGGGTGATCTTCTTTGCGTCATCTGGCGATACGCTTATCAATCTTACCCCTGTGTACACACTCGGAAAACCCCAATACGTGGCCATTTAGGATTTTATGAATTTGACTCCATATTTATCCTCTATTTTGTTCTGGATTTCTATGGTCGATATCTCAAGGGACAGACCAGAGAAATGTACTTCTATGGATTTCTCCCTTAAGGCCTTGATCAGAGGTGGTGGGGCATAAATCGTAACAGCTTTCCATTTGATTTCCATTGTCTGGTTGTTCTCATAGATTGGCGTTTCTCCTTTTGCGAATAGGAAATAAAGCCCTCTTCCTCCATTTTGTAGTCCGCGGGTGTCACTTGGCCTAGTCCCTCTCGCCACCAAGTGTTGCAAGATCTCTGACGGACGTGGTCTCTCAATGTCCGTGAAGTTGGTGAGGTCCAATACAGTCGGCCTTGGTCTGTCACCTTGAGAATTGCTGTAAAATAGTTCTTGATTTTCCCTCCTTTTTCTCCACGGTTGACGTGCCTGTTTCATATATTTGCCATAATAGGGTTTCCAGAGAAACCACTCACCACAGGTTAGTCTATATACTTTAGATAACAAATTTACCTAATTTTGGAGGTTTGGACATGGGTCTAATAGAACAAATTGAAAATTTTACACAATGTGAATAACTGAAAGTTTGGACTGTACTCAGTAAAAAGTGAATTATAAAAAGTAATAATACACGTTGGAGGTCCTTGTGAATGATAGTCACTAGCAATATTCTAGGCGTTAATCCAATTGAAAAGATCTCACCCTTAAACTCACTGATCCCAATGCTAAAGTAAGTCTTTACTTCCCGAATCTAACTGCTCCCACTTGCTTAGGCAGCGATGTACTGTGCTGTACTACTGATCTTCCTTAAGAAACTTTTTTATTTTGAGATATTTCTGGCTGACTTGTCACTAATATCACCTTAATTATGGCGGAGTTCACGGGCCAGGGATTTAAGGTCGTCGGTTTTCTCAATGCAAGGACTTTGATCGTGCAACATTGAGTGAGCCGAACTCAGTATTTAGTAATAATGTCAGACGTAAATAAACCACTCTCGGATAATGCTGTACTCGGTTACAAAACATAGCATTAATTTCAGATGTGTATTGATGGCATATTTTTATTACCAAGCGATATAATAATGAAAGTATGTAGCACAAAAGGCAATAATTATAGGTTACTGCATTTGTATGGGAAAATATGAACGAGTTTTTTGGGATGGAATACTGCACGACCTTGGGAGTGCAGTATATCCATCCGACAAAACGAGTTTATATTTTCCCACACAAATGTAGTAAACTTTTTAATATATGCTCATTTTCTTATTCTACCTAAGACTAAATTATATATACAAAATACTCTACAGGAAACAACGTAAATGAATGTATGCCGTATTCCAAACTAAATACGCAAGCTCAGGTTTCTCATTACACAACAACATTATTAATGCGCACATAACTCCGCCCAGATAAATTTGAACTGTCGCGCGCTAGACATAAATTTCGAAAGTAAATGGCGTATTTGTCTACGTAAAATTGAAATATGGAGTCATATTCTGTATGAATGCGTATTGCAACAAGTTTCCCATTTGATCTGGAATGAATGGATTTTGGTATTTTTGACGAGTCTGCTAAATTTCGTGATTATCGGAAAGATTACAGTCCTCACCCTCCTTGATTTGTCTACAGCATTTGACACGATAGACCATGATATATTACTTCACCGTCTCCAGCATGTATTTGGCATTCATGATACAGCCTTACTGTGGTTGAAGTCCTACTTGGTCAACAGGACACAAACTGTGTCTGCAAATGGAATACACTCCAGCCCAGTTAATCTATGTTGTGGTGTTCCACAGGGGTCTGTTCTTGGACCTGTTCTCTTCATTCTATACACTCAGCCGCTCTCAGGTGTCATAGAGCATCACCCAGTGTCTCACCAATTGTACGCTGATGACACCCAAATATACAAATCTAGCCACCCAACTGAAGTTGATGCTACCATCCAACGTGTAGAGAGGTGCATTTCTGATATGAAATCATGGATGACATGTAACAAGCTGCAGATGAATGATGATAAAACTGAGGTCATTCTGACTGCAACACAAAGACTTTCTCATTCACGTCCTTTACCTCAAACAATAAATATCAGCAACACCAACATTAAATTCACGCGATCAGTCGAAACCTAAGTGTTACTCTGGACAGTACTCTCACATTGCACCAACATGTCATGAACATATGCAAGGCTGCATATCTTGAGCTGAGACGCATCAGCTCCATTCTCAAATATCTTTCAGTTGATGCCACTAAAACACTTGTGTGTTCATTAGTACTTTCAAGACTGGACTATTGTAATTCAATTCTGTCTGGTTCATCTCAATATCTACTCCAAAAACTTCAAAAAGTTCAAAACACAGCTGCTCGGATCATAATTAGAGTACCACGATCAGAGCACACCTCCCCGCTGCTCTGTACCCTACAATGGCTATCCATTCGATCCAGAATCAAACACAGAATCAAAAATAATTCTCTGTGCTATGTTTCACTGAGGGACTCTAGTCCAACATACCTATCCGACCTCACCCATGTGTACACACCAGCAAGATACTTACGCTCCTCTTCTGACAATCGTATACTCATTATTCCCACTATGAAAACAAAGTCATATGGACAGCGTTGTTTTTCATACCAGGGCCCAGCAACGTGGAATGAATTGCCCACTAAACTTATACACAGCGACACAGTGATCCCATTCAAGTGTGCTCTCAAAACTCATTTATTTCGACTGCAAGAACAAACTTAAAGACCTAATAATGTTTCCTACCGTAAATATTCTCAGCATGTTTGTTAATTCCATGGTGTTTCTAATCATATCATTAAATATTTTATTTTTCTTATCTTATAGGCCTAGTGGTTAGAGCGTCCGCCTCGGATGCGGGAGGTGGTGGGTTCGATCCCAGGCCGAGTGATACCAAAGACTTACAAAAATGGTACTAACAGCTACCTTGCTTGGCGCTCAGCATTAAGAGGTTAGTGTTAGGACTGGTCGGCCTGGTGTCAGGATAATGTGACTGGGTGGGACGTCATGCTACGTGTCTGCGGCATGATGCCCCAGTGCTAGACATCACTATAAACTGTCACACTGCAGACATTGATTGATTGATTTTATTTTTAACGGCGCATCAGCACTGTTAGGCTATTTAGCGCCAAACAAAATGTTATTTGTATAATCTTTTAAAAATTATAAAAGGTCCTATATCGACCAGCGATATAAAAGAACAAATGGTTGAAATTAAAACGGTAAGATGGTAACGGTGCAAAATAAAACTTCCCGATCAACGGGGAATGTAAATGTTCTATGTTAATGAAAAATGATAAAATGGATTTAAAATGGGACGGTATATATAATGCACAAAACTACACAAGTGATAGCATAAAAGTTTAGAGTAAATATTTACTGCTTTCAGGAACTCCATAATACGAGTGATGTTTATAGAATCCAAAAGTTCTTTCATGTCATGCACAATATAATAACGATCGCGCGTACGTTGCAGGTCAAAACACTCTATCATAAAGTGATTAACAGTGAATGGTTCATTGCAAGAAATCCACTCTGGTGGGTCTTCACCTTTTAATATGTGGGAGTGGGTGATATAAGTATGACCAATTCGGATTCTTGCAATGACTACCTCCTGCCTACGTATGGTTCTGTAGGAAGGAGTCCATTCTCCTAGAGTTGGCTTGATTGCATGAAGTTTGTTATTCACGGCATCATTCCATGATGCCTGCCACTTCTGACGAAAGGACTTTCTGAATACAAGGTTTAAAATCAGTATACGGTATATTAAAATCAGATGGTTCTTGAATAAGGGCCATTTTAGCAGCGCGATTCGCTTTTTCGTTACCTTTGATACCAATATGGCTAGGTAACCAACAATATATTATATTGTGGGAGACACTCAGTTCGGTATTTTTGACGAGTATGTTTTACAATAATGGATTCTCCAGTTTTCTATTGTGTAGTGACTGAAGTACTGATAGTGAGTCGGAAAAGATGATGCTGTTTAAAATACGTTTGTTTTCTATATGTTGCAGAGCAAGGTCTATTGTTCTGATTTCGGCTGAAAAAATTGATGTTCTATTTGGTAAGCGAACTTGCACAACGCAAATTGATTTCCACAAATGAAGGCTGCAGCAGCCTTTTCCTCATCCTTTGATCCATCCGTGTAAATTATTGTGTAGTTTTTAAATTCGGTGAGGAGTTCATGGTAAGAGTTGTGGAAGACAGAAGGACTTGTCTCGGATTTTTTTCCATCGTGTAGCGTAAAAAGTACTTTTGGTTGTTTAAGTAGCCAGGGTGGTGTTTCGGAGATGGACGTTTTCTGAATTTTAGAAAGATCTATTTTTGTACTGTCAAGGCTGGATGTTATTCTAATGCCAAAGGAAGGTATGGCGTTTGGTTTATTTTCGTACAAGGTTTTGTATTTGGGTTGAAAAACAGCCGAAAAAGCAGGATTCAGAGGGTTTGATTTTAATTTGAGAGCATACTGTGCGGAAAGCATTTCTCTACGATGCGATAATGGTGGTTCGTTCGCTTCAGCTAGTAAGCTTTCACAAGGGGATGTTTTAAATGTTCCCAGAGCATTTTCAGATATGATTTTCTGGCTGAACCATACACAACGCGACCTTAATCCAGTTTGGACCGTATAAACGTTCTATATAAATTGAGTATGACTTTTCTATCAGCATCCCAGTCAGTGTGCGCTACTACTTTAAGTAGGTTAAGTGCTTTTAAGCATTTAGCTTTCAAGTTCTTTAGATGTGGAATAAAAGTCAGTTTTCTGTCAAAGATAATACCTAAAAATTTTGTTTCCTCAACAACTGGAATAGGTGTTCCGTCCAGCGTGAGGTGAGGTTCATGGTGATGTCTTCGTAACTGACATAAATGCATGCATACTGTTTTGGACTTCCAGAATTTGAAATCGTTTGCACTGACCCAATTTTGAATCTTGTTTATATTTTGCTGAAGTTGTCTTTCAATTGTATGCAAGTGCTTCGATCGATAACATATGAGAAAATCATCAACATATAGCGAGCAATCCACACTTGGTGATGCTATTAATTTTGATATTGAAAAGTGTCACAGATAAAATACTGCCCTGGAGCACACCCATCTCTGAGATCTGAGAGAGTAGAGTCCATTCGTACCTTGAATTCTTTGTCTGAGAGAAAGTTAGATATGAAAGAGGGCAGACGGCCTTTTAGACCTAGATCGTGCAGGTCATTCAGTATCCCGTACTTCCATGTCGTGTCATAGGCCTTTTTCAAATCAGAGAAAACCGCTACTAAGTGTTCTTTCTTGATAAATGCGTCGCGAATGAATGTTTCTAACATATGAGAAAATCATCAACATATAGCGAGCAATCCACACTTGGTGATGCTATTAATTTTGATATTGAAAAGTGTCACAGATAAAATACTGCCCTGGAGCACACCCATCTCTGAGATCTGAGAGAGTAGAGTCCATTCGTACCTTGAATTCTTTGTCTGAGAGAAAGTTAGATATGAAAGAGGGCAGACGGCCTTTTAGACCTAGATCGTGCAGGTCATTCAGTATCCCGTACTTCCATGTCGTGTCATAGGCCTTTTTCAAATCAGAGAAAACCGCTACTAAGTGTTCTTTCTTGATAAATGCGTCGCGAATGAATGTTTCTACTCTAACCAGATGATCGTTGGTGCTCCAGCCATATCTAAAGCCACTTTAGAAAGGAGATATTAAATTGTTAGCTTCCAAGTACCAGACAAGCCTAGAATTGATCATTCGTTCCATCGTTTTGCACACACAGCTTGTGAGTGCAATTGGTTGATAGCTGTTAGGATCTGTGCTATCTTTACCGGGTTTGGGAACTGGTATTACTGTTGCCTCTTTCCAAATTTTTGGTACATTACCAGTAACCCATAAATTATTGAAAATTTCCAGAAGGACTGTTAATGAAAGTTCTGGGAGTGTTTCAAAACTGGTAATGTATTTCGTCAGGCCCTGTGGACGTATCGTGGGCCTTATTCAGAGATTCCATCAGCTTAAACAGTGTAAACGGTTGATTATAACTTTCTGAGTTATTCGATGTGAATTTCAACCCTGTCTTTTCCTTGTGAGTTTTTAATCTTCTGAAGGCTTCTGAATAATTAGAGGATGATGAATTTTTGGAGAAGCTATCAGCAAGTATATTAACTATGTCATGTTTGGAATTGATATTCTTGTTGTTTAGTTTGAGATGTCGAAACGAATTGTATTTTCCCTTTCCATTTATTTTGCGGATCTTGTCCCAAACTTTCTTTATAGAGGAAAGAGAATTTAGAGTGGAAACATATTTTTTCCATGATGCTCTTTTACTTTCTTTAATTGTGCGGCGGACCTTGGCTCGAACAATACGGTACTTAGTTAAATTTTCGGGCGTTGGACGATTATTAAAAGTTTTCAGTGTTTCTCTGCGTTGTCTAATGGCCTCTTTACATTCTTTTGTGAACCACGGTTTTGAGAGTTTTTTACTGTTTGGTGAGGACTTGGGAATGGATTCTTCTGCAATGTCGATTAGAACAGAAGTAAAATATTGAAAAGGGTTATTGTCGTTTAAAACAGTATCCCTGTTAAGTCTAGTTTTACAAAGTGTTTCAAATTTGGCCCAGTCGGCTTTCTTTAAATTTCAATGTGGAATTACTTCGTCAACTGTAACGTCGGTGTTGTTAAGAGAGATTGGAAAGTGATCACTGCTGTGAAGGTCATCAGCGACCTTCCATTCATAGTCCAAAAGCAGCGATGGGGAACAAATTGTCAGATCGATACATGTGTATGTACCCGTTCCTGGGTGTAAATATGTCGGTGATTTGGTATTATATAGACACAAATCGTGTCTGGAAATGAAGTATTCTATTTTGTGACCTCTGTCACTTATGTCATTTGAACCCCATAAAATGTTATGGGCATTAAAATCCCCGAGTAAAACAAAGGGTGCGGGGAGTTGTTGAACAAGGTTGTCTATTTCGTTTGGTAATAGGTTGGTGTTTGGTGGTATGTAAATAGAACAAAAGGTAATCACTCGACGTAGAGTGACGCTCATAGCAATGGCTTGTAAATTTGTGTTTAAAGGGATGACGCTATGAGGGGCTCTCATAACAGAGACTCCTCCTGAGGCCCTGTCAACATTTTGAGAGTAGTTGTTAAACAGGGAGTAGTTTTTAAGTGTGATGTTATCCGTATCTTTCAAAAATGTTTCCTGAAGACATAGTACTGCAGGATCATGTTCGTTTAAAAGCAGAAGAATATCATGGCAGTTGGCTTTAAGTCCTCTACAGTTCCATTGTATGATGGTGTTCTTCATTACAAGTTTATATTGAAGATTCTGGAGCTAGGTTAGACCTTTCGCGGAGGCAATCTGTTTGGTTATTTATCTGGAGGAAGTACGGGGATGTACTTTTTGTTGTTAGGTCTGGAGCCACCTTGAGGACATGGAGCAGATTCTTCTGCATCTATATCTTCAAAGTCTCCAAACCTATTGTGCAGCTTTATGGGGTCATCAGACCCTTTTTGCTGCCTATTTGTTGGCGACTTTTTTTTACTGTTTGGTGATCTTGGTGGTGGAGTATTGTTGAATGTTGTTTGCGTCGATGTTGAGTTTTTCTGGGGTTTGTAATGCGGAATGTTCGAGTCGGAACGGGATTCAGGTGGGTTTGTTTGGGTTTCGGCGTCTTTCGTTGCTTTTTGGTTGCTCTTCACTATAGTTGAGAAGGATGGGCCGGAGAGTGATGTTCTAGCTTGTACAAGCTTCCTGGCCTCTGGATAGGGGATGTTGGACGTGTATTTAACCCTCTGGATTTCCTTCTCTTGTTTCTATGTGTCGCATTCATTTGAATTAGCATGGTGTTCCTTGCCGCAGTTGACGCAGTGCGGAGTGGCTTTGAACTCTGCTTCCCGATGGGAGGGGTCGCTGCATCGGCCGCATATTTGCCTTCTAGAGCATCTGTCTTCATGATGACCGTATTTTTGGCATTTGTAGCATCGGAGGGGATTTGTTCTGTGTATCTCAACCTTAACTTGTAGGAATCCAACTTTGACCACTTTAGGTGCTGTTGGCTTGTTGAAGGTGAGTACAATAGTGTTGGTATCCTGCAGATTGTTGTTTCGTTTGATACGAATTCTGCGGACTGCAGTGACACCTTCAT
Organism: Sinohyriopsis cumingii; assembly: GCA_028554795.2. Classification (NCBI taxonomy): domain Eukaryota; kingdom Metazoa; phylum Mollusca; class Bivalvia; order Unionida; family Unionidae; genus Sinohyriopsis; species Sinohyriopsis cumingii. The sequence continues at coordinate 179,108 of JAPYKE020000131.1, read as the reverse complement.
TTTTCATGCCCTCGACGATTTCTTTGTCGCTGACTTCAGCTAGGTCACGGCAACGAATTACGCCTTTTTGATGTATTAAGTGTAGAGTGGGCGAAACAGGTTACTGGACTATCGTGAAAGGTTTTAATTTTTGGATATTTTCAGTATGTGCTTTGCGCTCACACTCTACAAGTAGGCCGCCTGATTTTAGTTTGTTGACACTTTTTGGCTTGCCGACTAAACCAAGTAGTCTTTTCGACTATAAATGGCGATAGAGCAGCAAGTGGTTTCGATTCGTCTTTTGATTGGATGACCATGAAACGAGGAAAGGATTCCACACTACATGGTTCATCATCCGACTCTGATCCAGTTTCGGTACGTTTATTTTGGTCTCTTTTTTAGTTATCCATGATGGCTTGATTAAAATTCAGCACCCGTGATCCCCACCCACCAAGGAACCACTGCAGACATCGTAGCGATATGACTGAAAAATTGTTAAAGCTACGTTAACAAATACAAATCACACTCATGTCTTATAGGTATTTTCTAATGTTGTAAAGCGCTTAGAGCTTCTAAAGATGATGCGCTATACAAAGTCCTCATTATTATTATTATTATCGACTGGATTCATCTGTGCAAATTGTACATGAAAGAGATCGGATTGAGGCAGCGCTGGAGAAGCGTGTTTACATCTGCAAGTGTGTTTGTTCTGTCATTGACTATTTGAAATCATAATGTGGGGAAAATATGTAGTGTTTCAATTGCAATTATCAAAAAGACGCTATTGAAGTTAATGTTTATTTCATTTTGAGTGCAGTAAGGAGGATGTAATTGCAATTGGAATATAGTCGAACTTACAGTACAATTTCGAAATGTGTAATCAAGCTTGAAAACTCATGATATGGCTCATGTAATTCTAATTTGCACAACTAAGAAAGTAATTTTGAGAAAATTCAGAATGTAAATCTGTAAGTATATTTTTTTGCCATTTTTATTACTATCTGTAGATACCAAGCAATTTTATGAAATCTGGCGTCTATCGCCAAAGTCCGAAACATTGTATCAAACAAGTTAACGCGGAATGTAGCAAAGCAGCTGGTATGTGGCAGTGCACGAAACATCTGCTTTAGTTCACTCAGAAACAAATTTAATCAACCAAAACGTAAAGCGTCTGCTACACGAGAGTACATGATTTGTTTACAAAGTAGTTCCTAATACACTATTGGGCACACGTGTCCTGCTCGTGAGTGCAATATGTAGGTGTGCAATATCGTAAAATACTGAACGATTCTGACAATGTAAAGTTAACGGAGAACAAAATGAGCATACAGTAATAACAATTATGAAATTAGTATATTATATATTATATTAGTAATATTGTGTTATGCATATCTATATTGTATGCATAATGTTTTAGCCGAAATATTGTAGATCGTACTTTAATAAAAATGTCATTTTGAAACGAGATGTTTCCATAGCTAACATTTGTCCATGTTGGCAGTTTGTAAATTAGATACTGACATAGTTTATTTAGCTTAGAATATTCTATAAACATCGTTGTGCAGAATGTGATTGGAATTTTCCATTAGAATTACTCATATATAGATCAATTGAAAATGTGTATACATATTAGATCTAGAAAACACATAATTCATTCCTGTATTTTTTCAATCTCTGGAAATGATTCGTGACCAGCCTTTGCAGCTGTGTACAGATATCATTCAAGATGAATTACGTATTTAAGTATTCATGGAATTACTAGGAGTTTTGATGAACACATACATTTCGAATCACTATGAAATCCTGCAAAGACAAACTGGACTGCACCAGTGTCGTTCATGGGGATATTCATGACTTTTGGGATTCATTAGGAACATTGTATACGTTTGGACTCGTGAGAAAACATTTAGGATTATTTGGAGTTTAATTTACATCACTGTGTCTTTTTAAGTTGTAACCTCGTATTGTAGAGACACAATAACTTGTTGATTTTACTCATAATTGCTGGGTTTTTATTTTCTTTTTGTTACATAATTTAAGACCTAGAATCATAATATTAGGAATGCATTATTCTATAAATACCGACGCTGTAAAGAATAATGCAACTAAACAGGAATACAAGATACCGTTAGCAATAACTACTTAGACAAGAGGAATACAAATGACGAACGTAATCTAATCAGGATAGCAGAAATTTCATTAAGGACTGTGGTACCTACAATCACGACTAAAGAATCCACAGTGAAACATAATACATAGAATTAAAACGACAATGTATGCAATCAAGACATTAATAACTGCAATTAATATTCTTCATGATTTAAAGGACATATATCATAAAGCAAATAAATAGGCAAGTAAACAGGCATTTGTTAGTTTGTGTATTGTATTGTTTTAGATGTGACATTATTTACTTTCTATTCCTTATGTTATCCAAAGTTAAAATCTGTAATTCAGTCGGACAGAAGAAACTAATTATGAAACGGAATAATAAATATGCACCACTAATCATGCCATATAATGCTGCTTATTCCTTTTAAGTTTATAAAACAAATACATGGCTATATGTATCATACCCCTCTAAAGTTGATCTCTGAATGAATGACTAAAACCACCTTCACCTCTACCACTACCTCAACCTACAATAACTTGTAACATTCTGTATAAATTTTGAAAACGTTGCATGGTTCGACCAAAAGGTGTTGTTATCATATCAATAGCTGTGTATACATTATCAAGCGCCACACACTTCTTTACGGTAGCTGCTCTAGCCCTTCACATAATGTTACATCTTGGCTGACTTGGACTGATATTAACGTTTTCTCTTTTTAAAGCTGTGACTAGTCATTCCAAACTATCTCTCTCTCTCTCTCTCTCTCTCTCTCTCTCTATATATATATATATATATATATATATATATATATATATATATATATATATATATATATATATATATATATATATATATATATATATATATATATATATATATATATATATATATATAAAATATGGCGTTTAAAGTGTTGTTATAAAGCAAATTGATATACCAACACTATTTGTATTTAAAATTGTGATCCGCTCAACACTATTTGTATTTAAAATTGTGATCCGCTCATGGCGCAATAATACGCATATATAAACATTCACGCAAATGTGTGCTGTTGATTCTAGACCAATGATGAATTTTCCCCCATTAATCATTAGTGACTTATGAACCTAACGATAAAAAGTGTTAATGATTACCGTTTTCTAAATGAATTTAATAAGGTACACAATTTGATTGCAATTCTTTATGCTTTCTTTTCCCCTTTTCCTTCTGATGCATAACGGAAATAAACTTCGCAGAATCTGGAGTGAGAGAGAAAAAGAATTTGGGTTGGATGAAAACCTTGAAAGTGAACGTACACCAAATAACCTACAAGAACATGGTTCGTTGTAACGGCATGTGTGCACTTTCCTTGGGATTTACATACAGTGTTTATATACTCAATGAAACAAAGTTTCAAAGCTTGTCGACATTATACGGTACATTTCTCGTTACGTGGTACACATACTGTGATGTATTTACTGTTTTGTTGCTGTTGGTTCTTAAATATATTATGTTCTAAAACGATATTAATTAAACACGAAAATGTCCAGACTCCGCTCCTATCTCTCTCTTTATCACTCTCTCAGGTCTTTCTTTGCAAGATACGGGCGAAAATCTACGAAAAGAAGAGCGTAGAGGATTTTCGCTTAGTTTCTATTCCACATGAATTTCCATGAGCCGGTACGTGAATGGCTTAACGTTCACGTGAATGTCGTAGCTAACCGAGTGTTTGTAGTGCTCTACATTCTTCATTATAAACATCTTTCATGTTTAAGTCATAGGTGTGTATTATATTGATTTAATCAATGTGAAGAAAAATAGAAACTCAAAAAGAAAACAATCAACTTATTATTATGCAAAGATGGTGGTGAATAGCCAAACGTTATAGAAATACATTTTGTAGCGAACACACTAGGGGATGTGAGGAGTTCATTAACTTTTTCAATAAACAGCTGCCTGTAGTAAATCTTAACTCCGTTCAAAGGACAAATATATGTAATTTTATGTGAATGAAAACTATCTGGAGCAATTATTTGTAAACATACTTTTTTTATCCGTTAACTTCAAATTGTCGGAATCGTACAGTAATTCTCCACACTTCACGGCTTCATACTGCACGACACGTGTGTTTAAAAATAGTACCGTGTATTGGGAACTAATTTGCAAACAAACAATGGACGCTCGTGTAGTAGACGGTGTAGTTTTTGATGTGTTAAATTTGTGGATGAACTAAACATGCTGTTTCGTCCATGTGAAAGTACAAATGATACAGTTAACGATGGGGTCGAGTTCAAACAAGCGAACGTAAAATTTGCATATAAACGTGAGATATACAGTAAATAAAATTACCATTCTGGTCATTTAAACAGTTATTTAGGAAAAATGTATTAACGTTTCGCGAATAGAATATTTCAGACTATGACCTGTGCTCTCTGGGGTCTATAAAACTAACATCAAAGCAAGCTGAGGTCAAACTCTATCGCATATCTATCAGAGTCGTACCATTTTTACAACTCAAAACACTAAATTGAAGAAGCATATGCAACTGAAGGTTTTGGTAGGAAATTAGGAGCATAAGAACAAATTAGCCAAGACGACTTATCCGTCTCATTTCCGCTGACAAAATTGACTGTCACAAGTCAGCTGCATTGCAATTTTTTCCCTTTAACTATTTTGATACAATATTAGGCAAGCGATAGAAGCCATACACGTCATAGCTGGGGTATCGCCAACTAAGGGCATGCAAGTGACAGGTCATACGCACAATTCTCTTTAACTGGAAATAAGAGTGTCATTATATATATATTAATGCATTTTGAATTTCCTGTAATGTACATTCTTGAGAATTTCAATTAAAAGCACTCATATTTCCCCACATTATGATTCTAGACGATCAATAACAGTACAGAAGCACAGGCTCAATTGATTCAACTATTCAAATCACATGTACATAGTAGGGACAGAACCCAACAAATACAGTCCATCACAAGCAGAAAAGCAGACTTGCGTTGGATCAATAACAAAAAAATCTTTATTTTCCAGAAACATCCAGGTTGTAGTCATATTCGACATCTATGTATCAGGTTATCTACTTTTTGTTGATTGAAGTTTATTTGATATAGAACTTAGAATGTTTCCTCTGTATTGTATACGTATTTAACATTGTACCATTTATGTTCTGAGTGTATGCGTATGTGTGTGTGATCTGGATTTTTAATGTAGCTTTAACAATTTTTTAGTCACATCGCTATGATGTCTGCAGTGTGACAGTTTATAGTGATGTCTAGCTCTGGAGCATCAAGACGCAGACATGTAGTATGATGTCCCACCCAGCCACATTATCCTGACACCAGGCCGACCAGTCCTAACACTAACTCTTAATGCTGAGCGCCAAGCGAGGCAGCTGTTAGTACCATTTTTGTAAGTCTTTGTTATGACTCGACCGGGGATCGAACCCACGACCACCCGCATCCGAGGTTGACGCTCTAACCACTAGGCCACCCGAGCGGTCATCAAGCCACTATTTATTATTACCAATATTGTACAACATCAATATTATAACTAAAAAAATATCAATACTTAATTAAAATATTTACAATATTAGGCTCTATCTTTTGGGGTTACTCATGGACTAGAATCTGAATGTACAAAACTATGATTCACAATTAGTGCTAGGCTGATCCCAGCATTACAGGTTATTCTGCTCGGATCCCAACTTAAGTAGAATCGGTGCTAGGCTGATCCCGGCTCAAGTAAAATCGGTGCTAGGCTGGTCCCATCATTCGAGTGTATTCTGGGTTGATCCAGATTAGTGGAATATAGGTAGGATGATCCCACAATGAAGAAACTATCTTTAATTTTTCCTACCTAAAATGTTACGTGTTTAGGCTCTCATGAACAGTAACAAGAACAAAATGATTACAACAAGCTTTGTAAAATTTAACAATTTATTTCCTAGAAAAACAAGTTAAAAATGAGGAAACGAACTTACGGTTTTAAGAATCAAATCCCCAAAAAATCCAAGCATAATCCAAGGATAGAAGTCCTAGTAATAAAATGTTCTAATTAATTTGAGTTCGAGTCCCGATGAAAATCCAGAATGGAAGGTGATGACAAATACTGTAGTCAGTATAGTACTGAAATGTAAATAGTTGTGTTGAACCACATAAAATCATATCTAAGTTTTGAATTCCGAATAAAATTTCAATAAATGTCTTTGCCCAACAAGACCTCTGTATGAGCACTTAAATATTTCCAAGAAAAAGAATTAATAATTAAATGAAATATAATTTCAACTCAAACTCGTCGCAAGAATAGAAACACCTTGCTGTGTAAGTGTTTAAAAGCCCAACTGAAATTATTTCTCAAAACATCACTATTAAATGTGGCTATTGCGCAAACGCACGGATAAGGGTCATCCCTCCGGTAAAACCAGAATGTCCAAATAATTTGTACATGTTTAATCCCACGTACTCCCAGTACATTCTCGATTTCACTTTATAAATCCCACACTAAGAATGAATAAAAAATAAATAAAGAAGTTGTTTACTTCAACTCTCATTGATTCTGAACCAGGTCAGGAACTAGGTCAGCATTTGATACAAAGTTCTAATATTAGGTTTTCGAAACAATGAACTGGATTTCTGGAAAATAACAAATTCAGCAAATAAAATTACATTACAATAGCGTGTAATGGAATGAAAACATAAAAATTAAAATTAAAAATAACAAGCAAACAATTAAATCGAATCAAATATAAATTATATCAAATATACATTACACTTTTCCCCATTAAAGGAATGATTTATATGATAAAGCTTTCTTTATGCCAAGGATTAATTATATATGAAGTTAAAAAAACATAAGAAGAACTCTTAAGAATTATACACAGTGTGGATAACATAATACATTTATTTACCTGCTATTAAAGTATCTTTTCCCTTGATATGCCTGATGTCAATATTATATATCCGTAACACAAAACTCAACCTTAATAATCTGTTGTTTTTTTTTTTAATCTTGCCGATGATAGTAAGGGGGTTGTGATCACTAAAGACAATAATCGAAGAAGGAGCTGAACTAAGGTAAACGTCAAAGTGATGTAATGCCAATATCAAAGCCAAACATGCCTTCACGATTGTTAAATAATTTCTTTGGTGCTTATTTAATGTGTTAGAAAAATAGCACACTGGATGACCAACACCATTTTCGTCTTCTAGAATCAATACTGCTCCAACTCCAACATCACTTGCATCAACAGACAGTTTAAACGATTGAATGAAAGTTGGAGTAGTAAGAACTGGCGCGCTTGTAAGCATGGCATTTAACTTGTCAAAAGCCTCCTAACATTTGTCAGTCCAAATAAACTTGTTTTTCTTGCTCAATAAATTTGTCAGGATTTCAGCAATTACAAAAATTGAACAAAATTTCCGATAGTATCCAGCGATACCTAAAAATCGCATCAGTTGCGTTTTATTAACAGGCACAGGGAAATTGGATATAGCCTTGACCTTAGCATCTATAGGTTTAACTTGTCCATGTCCCATGATATGTCATAGAAAAGTTACACTAGCACGGCAGAACTCAGTTTCGAGAAATTGATTGTCAAACTTGCATCTGTGAATCTGTCAAAGAATTTCCGTATTGTCGCTAAATGTTCTTTCCAGATGTCGTTGTAGATGATGACATCATCGATGTAAGCATCAGAATTATATAGACCAGAGGTAATCATATTCATGAGACGTTGAAAAGTAATTGGCGACCATTTTATACCAAACAGCATTACTTTATACTGATAAAGTCCATCTGGAGTCACGAATGTCGAAATTTTCTTCGCTCTTTTTGTTAGTGGAATCTGCAAAACCAATCAGAAAGTCAAATTTGGTGACATATTTGGATTTCCGATCTTATCAATACAATCATCGATTGTTGGTAATGGAAGTTAATCTGTTTTGTCACACTATTCACCCTCCAATAATCAATGCACATACGGAAAGTTTTATCTGGTTTCAGAACAAGAATACCTGGTGATTTTCTTCTTTCAAGTATTCCTGCTTGAGAGGGTCATCCTGTAGGGGTGTTGTTTCACAGGTTCGGAATTTACAATTTCAACGTAATGGAAAATTTTGTTTGTTCTTCTAGGAACATGTGAAAGTAAGTGCTCATATTCCAAAAATAACAGTTTAAGTTGATTTTTCTTTTTTACGTTTGAAATATGAAAGTTTCTGGTCCAGAGCTTTCATAATTGCTGAATTCCGAAGATTTGTCAGTCCAATATCAGTAGAATCCGATGATTTTCCGTCACATATATCTTCACCGAGTATGATAGGCACAACTAAATTAATTGCATGTTTTACCTGGTTATCTCTCACAATATTCTGGTAGTCCTTTAATTAGTTTAGATCCCATGAGTAATATTATTATATTTTATCTCATTCATTTTCTTCTTAACTTTGTATGGGCCGTAATAACTAATCGGAAGAATGTTTGAAGAATGAGCAAGAGAGAAAGAACTCTGTTACCAGACTCAAAAGTTCTCTCTATTGTAGTTCTGTAAAATAGTAATTTCACTTTTAATCTGAAATGCTGGATGCCATATTCAGGCATAATCAGCTGGAAAGTTCCAGACATAAAATTCAATGGTAGGCAAAATATTGCAAAAATCGTTATCAAAATCGAAGCTTTTACTTTTATTTTAGATTTAACATTCCTCAGAGGAATTGCCTCTGGAAACAATGTTGACGCACACATTACGGTTAACAAGTATAGGTTAGCTGACTTGGTCTTAGGTAAGGGACCAACACAATCTACCATAATTCTGGTAAATGGTTCGTCAAAGGCAGGAATAGGTTGCAGCTGAGCTTTAGGTATCTTTTGCTTGGGTTTTCCTACCATTTGACGAGTATGACAGGATCTACAATATCTACAAACATGAGTTTTGATTTTAGCCCAATGAATGTTAGTCAAGATCTTGTGATAAGTCTTATTAATCCCTAAATGACCAGCCAAATGAGTTTCATGGGCCAGACTAAGTATTTCCTGTCTGTTAGATTTTGGAACTACAATTTGATAGTTCCTAAGTCATATTGTCAGTTGATAGTTTTTGTGCCAGAAATGTATCCTTTAATTGAGCAATACAAACTTGCGGTGCCACACAATACTTAATGCGTTCCTTCAATCTTTGTACCTTTAAATAGGAAAGAGAAATACGTCGCTACTTAGTTTTCTGTGTCACGGTAAGAATTCTGGTAATTCAAAATTTTGTAAGCTTTAGTAGCCAATACGCTTAAACATAAATTTAAAATAATTGCTTGTTCCGATATAGTAACGAGTGAAAACTAAAATACTGTTCGCTCCTATCAACTCTTGAGTTTTTACTCACGCAGAGAAGTATATCCGTTATTCGCTAGTTACAAGCACATATCTTCTACTTACATAGTTCACCCATGCAAATATATAATGTAATCTTAAAAACTACGAAAAAAATAAAAATGTAGTTTCTGAGATATTGCAGTCAGAAGTGCTCTAAACCTGTTCTATTTTAGTCAAGGTTGAGGGAATATTTTCCACATTTTGTCACATTATTTATCTTGCCTCATAAGCAAATTTTAAGTTCTCCGTTAAAGTGGAAATTCTTACTTTTATACTTCATGTCATTATGTACATATTTTGAAAGATGTTATCTGATTGCTTTAGAGCAGACTCTCAACCCCAGACTGAAGCTTAGTTTTTTTTATAATCTTCAGTTCAGTGTTATAGGGCATACGTCTTCATTAAAACAAAATCAAGTGCATGACCTTGCGCATCCAACTCAATAATTTTACTTGCAAATGTCGTTGATGACTGTGGTCATTAATTAAATCAAATAAAATAATGATGCTGAGGAAAACTCTATAGTATCCATTTTTCAAAGAAAAAGAACTGATTTGTATAACTCCTAACTTTGAGAGGAAATCAATTAATCAGGGAAGGACACTCATAAAATTTACACATCTGATAAATTTTGAACTGAACCTGACACATTTTCCATTACATTTCATGCTTCATTATGTATATTCTTATCTTTTCTCACCACTGATGGTTGAAGGAAAATATTCGGAAAATGACGTTACTACTTGACATGTGTGTTTATATATATAATGCAAACGGAGTTACCACCCCCATTCGATACCGACAGGATGGAATTCTTATAGTTAATAGAGGAGCATAAAAGAAAAACACGAAGGTACAACATATTTTATTCTTCATGCAATGCAAGCATTCACACATCTAACTAGTAGATCTAATTTAAGGATTAAGTAAAGAAAAAGAAAACCGGCCTAGGGAAACAAGTGCGATGTTTTCAAACGGATCGTCATTTCTGCTTTTGTGGACTCAGTTTCAGCATTACTGCCAGCGAAAATGTAGCTTCGAAGCAGATGGATATGTACTATTCCGTCATCAGGCCAGATGATCCAAAAAAAACATCCATATATTGTCTACAAGTGAGTCGGTTGCCTTTGCAATTCCAGACAAACAACAATTACAGCAATAACAAACACATTTTAAAAAATTTTCAGAAAGGAAATGTTTCTGAGTGGGTTTAATTGGAGCCAGTTTTATTACATGGACATATTGTACGATATTTTATTCCACAGTGAGCCAGATATGCTTTTGTTACAATTACGGAGACTTCGCAGTTTGAAACGATGCAACGGATTAAATAACAAATTGATTGGTAGTAGTTTAATTCCCAGTGGCCTACACGACAAAGCAAAGCAATTGATTCGTTTGCAATTTAGAAATATTAAATTAAACGATACAGATTCGTCATTTGTTTCGGATACTATTTTTTTCCAAATTGTAAAAGCAATTATGTATCATCATTATCTTCAACCGAGCGATCAAGATCGTATTGAAAATAACGCTAATGTCAAAATCAGACCGTGTGTTATTTCAAGAATCCGCCTTGTCTTTGTTTAGGTGACTTATCTTAGAATTTAATTATACACTAAAGGCACGACATAATTCTTCTGATGCTTGTCATTGTATTGAATCAGCCATTTTTGTGATACTATTAGTACAAAAGGCGAACAGTTGCATCTGCATACCTCGTGGCTCCGAACGACTGCTCCCGCAGAGCCTTCATTGAAGACGGGGTATGATGTTGATAAGGAAAATTCCTTTAGCTGATACATGTATTGATCAGGCTTTTGATGAAGTCACTTTTACTCCTTGTGTGGGTCAGTCACGGTGATCCTCTTTTAACTACTCGTTCTCTTTATTCTAGTCAGGATGACATACGACCCTCACTTGTCGTCGAACAGAAAAAAAGATCATGAGAACTCGTATTTCTTTCAAAGGACCATTGGTGAAACTGAAGCCACTAAAGTACAGAGCTGTTATTTCATTAAAAATATGGAAGTCTCATGAGAAAATGGAGACCTCTCGAGGTATCTGCTGGTGACGAAACTTCACTAATTCAGGCACTACTATGAAATAATTAGTTTTATGTTTTGTCTAATTAAGAAATAAGTTAGCTATGAGTGAATTTAGCCTAAAATTTGCAAAGGTTAAGAGATTTTGGTATTTTAATTGTTTGAAACCTAAGTAGTGTTAGAAATAAATTAGTCCCCGTGTTATTTATTTCATACCATAGACTTACATATAAATATATTCAAATATTAGACAACATGAAACAAATTATTTTCCAATTAAAATCCGGTAAATTAAAACTGTATTACCTGATTGTCTGCGGCAAATCGTCATTGGAATATTATATAATAGATGGGCAAACATGTCTATCTACGCCATAACGAAACAATAACATATGACAAAGTACTTGTACAAATAATGGAATGTGCAAATAATGCAATCGCATGAAAACAAATACCAGATAATATAAATATATCCCCACTGTCCTAGCTGTTTTCAATGTAAAATTTGCAATTGTCATGCAGGTTGTGCCCATCTATATTATTGTCTACTATCTTGGTTTAATTACTTCTGTATCTTTTATCAATTATGATATCTATGTTATCACGAGTTCAACCTTTCGGTCATAAATTCCAATGCTCCACATAGCATAAAGATTTTCAAAGACCGTTTTACCTGCCGTTTGACTGCAGCTCTAAAGTACACATTCATTACCTCTTTATAATGCAGAACAGAAGCCTGAGACTAGAAATTATATCTATGTGATTTACGGATTTGGAAACATTACCGGGCTATATGTATGCACTGGTCTGGGGTGTTGATATGGTTATGATAGCGTACATTATCAAAACGGATATATATATATATTTATGTTTCCTAAAGATGCGGCGGATACACCCATGTTTACTGGCTCTATTTTATTAGTTAATATGTACACGCAGGGCTTAATGAATACTTTGATAAATTACTCAGACAAATAAAGTATTTATATTCCTCTGATATGTCATGTGTTAGGTCAGGTTTCCGCATGTAACAGTAGACTTTACTACCTATGCCTGTTGACCCAAAGTATACAGCTATACACTTCCACCTGGAACGTTCTCAACCTTTTCAATCGACAGAGAGAGACAAAGTCGCAAGCAGAGCAAATACGTTCATCTTTCCAGCTGCGAAGGCATATACCACGAACTGCGTGGACAGCGCAAGGCATCCACTCACCTGCGGTACTAGGTTATAGCAATGCACTGGACACATATTCGTCTATCCTTAAGGATGGTCTGGATGAGATAATAGGGTGACTTTGCTCAACATTTGCGTACATAAATCCAACTAACAAGCATGTCGCCACATCATACACATCTCCCCACCAGATACCTTCAAGTCCTATCGGCGAAGCAAGAGGTGCACACAGTCTGAGCTTTAACTGCAGACATGATCATACGGCTCAGGGAATACGCTTGTGTTTCGCTTTATCGAAGCAGTAGTGGACTTCGGCAGCGCCTTGGATGACTGAGTAGCAATGTTTTTGGATCAGACTGATAACTTCAGTATTATACATTCAGAAGTCTACAAAGTATAGGCTCGCACAAGACACATACACTGTCTGAACTATTAAAGTTAACGTGCACTCAACTATACGCCTTGAGTACAGGGATACATCCACTCTTCACTTGTGTAAGCAGACAGCAATCGAACATCTCATTGCTGCCAATAGATGGTCAAATCCTCGCCAGAAGTCAGTAAGGCTGCGTGAAGGACGAGGGACCGCATATACGGTGCATGCAGCTCCTCATCTCAAAGAGAAATGCTAGATTCAACCTGGACATGACATTCATCGACATAGTCGGTCATGGGAGTCTCTGGAAGGTAATGGTAAAATTTGGCTGCCAAAAAATTTTCATCGCAATTCTTCGGCAATTTTATGACGGCTTGGAAGCGACATTGCGTCATATTGCGTCATATGAACCAGTCCTTTCCAGTTTAAGCACTACAGTGATGTCCAAGATTGAAGTCAGACGCGATGGCAAGACCATGTGTACAAGACCCTTGGAACTTACGTTTGCCCAGAAGAATTACTTGAGATTGTAATTGCCCCTGTACGAAGCCACGGGCTAGGTGGTGACCAACAACAGTCACAGTATTTCGTACGAAGATTATGCAGGAGGTAAGCTTTGTGGGCCGTTGATTTCACTCCAGACCAAGACAGCGACGAGAGACATTTCCACCCTATAAAATCCGGTCAACTGCGTATGGAACTTCAGTTTGCAGAAGCTCTAACCGAGACGGTGAACGTCATCTTGTGTACATAATTCGACAATACTCTAGAAGTCAACAGTATGAAAGAAGTAATTCTAGAATATTAGAAATTATGGAAACTTCTTATCTCTCTTTGAACGGTGGAGACGCTTTGGAAATAGGGACCGAAGCTTTTTTGGACGTAGAACCAACCCCCCAAAAACAGTGAAAAAGAGAGCAAGGTGGTGCCACGATGGCAAAACAAGAACATTTAGTGTCCTGTTTTGCTAGATATCTGGCGGAAACAATTACAAACACTGCTATGGATTGCAAAACGATCATCTCAGTCAAACTCAACACGATAAATGCATGATGAGTCAACAAGAAAATTCTGACGAGTATCGGCATGAAGCTTGTGGTCTTGTTTCGGACGCAGTAGTGTTGCATCAATGGTACAAAGACTCACGTGACTAGTACTACCCTCCGTTGACTACTCCTTATAATCATGTGGTGTGCGTTAAAGATCAATTTTATCAACGAAAACCTAGCGACCATCAAGTCTATGTCATCATCACCGATGGCAGTCATCACCCAGGGACCCAAGGGTAGCCATTAACTTTCCCCATGATGGTCGTGTGGAGCATTTTGATTCGTATGGATTCCCGCCTTTGGAAGAGGTCATCATCGACTTTATGAGAAGAAATGCCAAGGCGACCCGCTTCAATAATGTGAAATTACAAGGCACATATTCCATGGTGTGTGGACAATATTGTGTGTATTTTCTTCGTCATTATATCAGAAAGAGAAATTCTGAGCTAAGGCATACTATGTACTCAATCCATATAATTCGTTTTGTTCAGTACAGCTATGAAATTGGAGCACAATTAGCCTACTGGTTTACAAGAATCAGATTTTAATTTTCCAAACACATGGTGTCGTCTTTTTCATAGCGGGATCTGATGTTTTTGACGTGTAACCGGCACATCTGGATGATTCCGTGATAACGTAACACGGTATAATGAACATGACGCAATCGACGTGAATGTATGCCTTTGTGTGTGTGTAAGTAGTTGTACGAATTCGGTAAATGCAAAAATAGAATATACAATATGAGTATTATAGGCTCTCATAAAACGTGCAAATCTAAATCATTACCACTATCAAGTGCAACTAGACGTCATCCGACCAAGATAAACGGAATTCATTCTACTAGTTTGTGAATACCTTGAGAGACTTAAAAGGCACCAACATCAAAATTGCCTTTGAGAAAACATAAATATATTCTACCATAATTCGAAAATGTCATGCACTGACGTAAAATGATATATTAGTTTGTCAATTTGAAAAGAGCGAACCTTGTTCTCTACAGGACCTGATAAATAACTCTGCCCAGACTTCACAAGATACGAGTTATTAGGATAGGTCAAAAGAGATACAGTCTCAGTGAGGTAGATGTCATCTTTACGAACAACAGAAAGTGAAAAAAACTGGTCTAAAACTAAAATACCATTATGCCATATGTTGTAAAATGACTCACTGTTAATTTTATGTTTTTGTAATTTTTTGCATTACATTCTAAACCCATCGTAAACAAAAACTATTGCAAAATACATTAATCACAATTGGCCTTTTTGTTTGTAATATACAAATAAAACTTCTCGTCATTGAACACAATTCGGAAAATATCCACTCCGTCACCAAATTATGCAATTAATTTGAATTCGTGTTGAAAGTTGGATGTTGCGCACTAAATCTTGTCACTAATTTCATCAACAAAGATAAGTGAAATAACTCAATGAAATCGCAATATATGTATTTGTCTTGTTCCACTTCGTTTTTAGTTAATGTAAATTATTTCACTGAATTGCGGTTCAACTTGTCTGCACCTATCGTATCCAAAAAAGTGATTCATTAATTGAGAGCATATAAGTCAGACATCCTTAGACCGCAGATATCCTGATGGTAGTTTAGATTTAATTTTGTTTTTAGTAATAAGGAGGCATTCTTACATGAATCAGTGCGTCTCGTTCTTCTGTTCTCGAGTTCTGTAATTATACCTGACGATTGAAGAATTGTGTGGGACTGTATTGAGACAAAGGGATACGGAATATGTGAAAAATGTTGCTGAATCTGAGACATGCGCAATATGTATGAAGTTTGAAATCAAACAATTGGAGGAAAAACAGCAAAAATCAGAATCCACCTAACTTAATCAATCCTGCGTGCGACATTAGCCCAAACTTTTAAACATATTAATTATTTAGACGGAGTTTTAAAAATCGTCAACAACCTCGAAAAGCTCATTGCAATCTACGGCCACCGACCAAAAAGCAAATACACATAGTAAAAGTATATAACAGTCATAAAGAAGAACAAATGATGTATACAACAATATTTCTTTTGAATATTAGTGAAACGTACATATGATAATATAATAATAAACCCACATAGGAAGATATTTTATGAATGATACCAAATATATAAAAGATACAGCAATATAATTATTGTGTACAAGTGAAAGTACATCTGCAATCAGATCGTATTCTCCCTTGATGTTCCTAGTATCAATGATATGTTCCAGCAACAAGTGGTTTGTCTAGGTGTCGTTGTCGATGAAGACGTCCAGTTTTGTGAATATTGTAAATCCATCGATGTTTGGTATTAGAAGAGACTCTCATTTTAGGACATTGTTCAATCTTCTATAAGGAAATTATTATCTAGTTTATCCACAATAATACACGGAGACCAACAGTTACTTCTACTTGGTTAAATATAATCGATCTCCAACAAATACAGTATTTCCTTTTTCAGACATTCCTGCTTGATAGGATTCAACAATTAAAGACAATGTTTCACAGGTGTGGAATATGAAAACTATGGTAAAGTTTATTTTTCGTGTTGGAACATCTGGTTAAAAGAGCTCATATTCACACTATATCTGTTTTATCTCAATCTTTTCTTGTGGTTCTAAATGTGAGAGTTTCTACTAAAGATGCTTTAATATTTCCGAATTCCGCAGACATTAAACCAAAGTAACTACAGTCCCATTGTACGTCATTTCTTGGGACAGGTAGCAATGTATTGACTGAATAATTAACTAAGCTAAAGATGTTATTTCCTCCTCCTAGTAGTGTTATTTATATAATTTATGTTACATACTTCACTTTTAAAATATTTGGAACTATAAAATTAATGTTTTTCTGTCTTACCTTTACGTCATATTTTCCTGAGGAGAGTGAAGATCAGTTCTTGATTGTTCACGAACCCTTAACAAACAATATTTGAAATCATAATCAAGGAGATTAATCTCTAAATCTTGCGTTGAAAGACGTTTACCGTTTAATAGTTTTAACAATCCGTGTACATTATGTCTAAAACTTAGTTCAACTTAGTTCAAAGGTAATTAAACCTAATTATTCTTGAACTGATTCGCTAACAGCAAACAAATGCATTATGAACTCCATTAATCTAATTTTCTTGTAACAAGGTAATATGACCGAATCATATTTCTTGCAGTCACATCAAATCTTTCCTAAGTCCCTAGACTTTCAGGATGATATACAGTGGACTTAAACT
Source organism: Sinohyriopsis cumingii (assembly GCA_028554795.2). Classification (NCBI taxonomy): domain Eukaryota; kingdom Metazoa; phylum Mollusca; class Bivalvia; order Unionida; family Unionidae; genus Sinohyriopsis; species Sinohyriopsis cumingii. Next base: position 161,812 of record JAPYKE020000131.1, on the reverse strand, counting down.
GGATTTTTTGTAATCCATGCATAACATATCGGAGTAGTCCTGAAATTGAATTTGACCTTTGACCTGGAAGGTCCCAAGTGTAAGAAGAAAATAAAGCTGATTAAAGTTGTTGATATGGTTTTTCTTTCCACATTCATTAAATGAATTAATTCTGGAAATCTTTTGGACGCACTCATTATGGTCAACATGTACTGGTTGCCTAAATCACTCCTAGTTGTGAGATTGAGTCATCCTACCATTATTCTACTAAATGGATCATCAAATTATGAAGTTTGTTGCAGACGATCCTTAAGTATCTTCTGACTGTGTGCTCCTACCATTTGACAAGTATTACAAGTTATACAGTATTTAAAAATATCACTTTTAATGTTCGGGCAACAAGACATTCAAGATCTCTTTCTAAAACGTATTGACTAATAAATAACCAGCCAATGGCTGTTCATGCGCTAGACTTACAGTTTCATGTCAAAACGAAGTTGGAGCGCTTTTGGATAGCTCACTGAACAATCATCACTAGCAGGTACCTCCGATGGTCTCATTTTCTCATAAGGATGCAATCTTTGTACAAAATAACAAGCTTAAGTTTCGCTAATAAACCTCAAAAACAATAACTCTCATTAGATCTCAATATGTTGTTCTTTATTACTATAGGTGATTGTATCGATTAAAATAAAGCAAATACATAGTAAAGAGTGGATCAGAGTAAAGGCTTTTGCCATACCTCTAGTAAATGCAAAAGCAGGGTATAAATCCAGGATATCATTCTCAATAGGAGCAAAGTTTTGATACAAACAAGACATATCAGTAACAAGCAGATTAACCACAACATTATCTCCAGCTACATTAATACCCTGATGACACATTTACATAATGGAGAGGATCATTACCAAAGCCCTACGATGCTCCCTGCATGATAATATTTCCCTTCGTCATATTATAATTCTCTCAAAAACAGCAAAACGATGGTCATTACCTTCCCGCTCGGTTATGGAGAAACCTCCCCATGTCACATTTTTGCAAACGATTCTCTAGTGAAGTGCACCTGATGGATAATGTGTTCCAAAAGGTTCGCTCGAGAATGGAAAAGGGATTTAGATGATATCTTAAAATCAAATTTTCGTTCGCTACCATTCATCTTAAAACAGATGGTGACTCGAGGAACGCGTATTTTAAAACATAACACTTTGATGTAGGAAAAAAGGCGTTTTCAACAAGTATGCATTGATGCAAAAAGTCCTAAAGAAGCCTTGATTGAAGCATGACAGCATGACACCCTGTATCCGTCATATTAATGCTTAACATTTTCTTCCAATTTATTGTATAAATATTGATTATCATTAAGACAAGAGACATGGGTGTATATATTAACTTTAGTTTAAAAGATTTTAAGCGGTCAGATATGGTAATGTTCGAAACAAATTCTACCTAGTTCACATCTGATACTGATAACGATTCTGACATACAGGAGTTGGAGTCTGCATTTGTCATCACTGTTGTTTTGATAAACTATTGCCCTGGTGTCAAACTACAAAATTGTTCTCTGTAAAGTGCAGTCGTCTTGAGCCCTAGCTTGGGTGAACATTAAAAACTGGCTGGGAATATACTTTGTGTTGGATATTACTGTTTCCAACTTTTGTACCCCGTTACACACCCCTTTACTTCCTCCTCCAACGCTGAAGAAGGTCAGCTCAGAATAAAATTTTACAAAGATTTTAAACCTCCGAGAACTGTACGTTTTGTTTTTACTAACTATATTAAAAAGGTGATGAATCGAGATTCTTGCGAATGTTCCGCGTGAGAACTCGATGACTCCGACGATGATACAATACAAGAATCATAACCGGTACCATTTCATCGTGTCATCTTTGTCCACTTACATAACCTATTGACTTTGAAATCAACGGACAAACCGATACATAACCGTTACATGTATTTGATAGTGAAGTTCTCAAATGGACAAAACAAATCAAGCACAATAACATAACAGATCCTGTTAAAAATTTCAAGAATTGTTTGTTCAACGACAGGAATTTTATCTGAACAAAAAAATAGCAGTAGTAACATGGGCACATACACGTACGTGGAAAATCCCTTAACCACGATTATACCTGGATGCTTCCGTGTTGTGAAAACCTAAGGCTTTTAATATCTTCAATGACAAAACATTGACAGAAACTAATGAGACTAGCACTGATGGAAAATAAAAATAGGACGCATGTCGGAAAAAATGCCTCGTGAGCGCTCGGATATAAGGTTCCGAGACTTGTTGAATAGCAGTGTTTTTTATTCGATAGCTAATGATAACATGTGCAAATCGAACACTAAAGAAGCCAAACTTTGTGTGTGAGGTGTAGAATTCTTGCCTGAAGTTGGAAAAACATCATTCAAACCCTGAACAGACTGCGGCCTTTAAACCTTCTACAACAAGTGGAAGTGAAAACCGTAACTACTGCCTCTGAAGACCAATGTCCTTTCTCCTTACAGATATAGCAAGTATCTTGACTTTTATCTCGAAAGGAGTTAGAGTAGTCCGTCGGCTTGTCTGAAGAAAATTTTCTGACGACCCCTCGCAAAGCTCTGATCAAAAGTTCGACCTGTGTAGGCTCTTCCATCGTTCTGCTCAGTTTGAGAGTGAAATGAATAGTGGAAGGCAAGAAACACACCCTTTATATAAGCTGGTCTGTCATGGATATAAAGGGACCCATGGTGTTTAACATGTAGTCATTTGACTTTTTGCAGTCAAGATGAAACGATCGCATCAATTCGTGAAGAAAGGAGAAGAAGAAAAAAGTAAGAGGCAGAAACGTGATTTATCGTCTCGCACAATAGCTGAAGTCTTGGCACAAATTCATGCCAGTGATTTTGAAGATGACATGAGTGAACCAGAATCCAGACCCAGAGAGTCTTCACCTAACCAAAGTTCACCACCCTTAGTAAACCCTGAAAATTACTATCACATTCGAGAGACGGAAAAGCGCTCCTCTAGAAAATTTAGAACCACGGCTTACACTTGCAGGGTGAAGTTTAAAGATTTCACTGAAACACCAATGTCAAGCCAAAGAAGACGATCGCTTGAGACTTTCCATTCATCACGACAGTTTGAAGTCCCCTGTTTGGATCGAGTTTAGCAACCCAGCAGAATTTACACCTTCCAAAGTCATCGACAAGATTCAACACGTGCAACAATCCAATGACCAATTTCACATCACCGATGGAAAAGCCATACTGTTTAGGACTCAGGTCTCTCTCCCCAAGGAGACCGGACAACGTAAAAAGGTGTTATTGGTGGACAACCTTCGTAACACCAAAAAGAGCCTCGTCCAAATTAACAACTCTCAGGACCAAATGTGTTTAGCCCGTGCCATCGTGGTGGGACGAACGTATGCCAATAAGAACGACACGGTAGAATGGAAAAGAGCCTGGAAAACTATTCAAAAATCGGACCGAGCCAAACAGTGAAGTGAAGCAGAACTCCTTTTACAACAAACAGTCCTGTCCAAAGACACACCCTGTGGCATTCCTGAAATGCAAAAATTGCAAGATGTTTCGAGACAAAGATTTCAAGGATGGAAAATACATTCACGTCTATTATCACAATGAACATTTCGATACCATTACCAGTATCACTGCATTCTTGGGATACAGCTGTTACTGTGAGAAATGTGACTATGGCTATAACAATCGAGAGCAACACAAACATTGTGGATCGAAATGCTCAGGATGTTTGGCCTCTCAACCCTGTCTGGACAAAGGACAAGAACGAGTGTATTCACCCGCTTGTCTGCGTACTTTTGTGAGCCCTGACTGTTACCATCAACATCTAACAACGCAAGGTTCACAGCAGAAATGTGCTTGTCAACTGCTGGGATTGTGTCCTACGTATGGACAAGGCATTCTTACCAATAATGCCAAGGCACACGTATGTTCAGGAAAGAAGCGATGTCACATTTGTCACCAAATCGTTGACTTGGAACCCCAATGCTACATTCAAAAATGCCATCCCCAACAGGAAGATGATGACCACAAGAGGAAAGGGAATTTCATCTTTCTCGATTTCGAATGCATGCATGAGACCAGCATTCACATTCCTAATTTCTGCGTGGCTCATCGAGCGTGCGATAAGTGCATCCAAGAACCTATCTTTTGTCATTGCCCTTACTATAACAAGATTCCTCGAGGACGTGGAAAAATCTTTCGGGGGCCGAACACGCTAGCCGAATTCGCCCAGTGGATCTTAGACCCCATCGACGAAACTTGGAGCCAAGAGGACATTGAACGTTACGGAGATTGTCATCGTCATGCCACGGTGATGGCCCACAATTTCTCGGGATACGATGGACAGTTTCTTCTCAGATACTATACGGAACAAGGTACCGAACGTCCTAAAGTGACTTTTTATGCAAGTGGGGCAAGTACAGTTTAAAGATTCGATGAGCTATTTGGCCATGCCTTTGATCGAATGCCTAAAACGTTTGGAATGACCGAAATGGCCACACTTTTCAATACCGAAGCCAATCAACATGCCGTTCTACCCCATTTGCATGAGGCTAAAGACAACGACCCCGACAACATGCGTACCGAACAACGAGAAGCTTTCTACGCTTGGTACCAGGCTCATACCTCTGACCCTTACGACTTTCAGGAAGAATGTTAAAGTATTAACGTTCCGACGTGGACATTTTACGGCGTTGCTGTGGAAAATTTCGAGAACTGTTCATGGAACACGGAGGGGTCAATCCTTTGAAAGAAGCCTGCACCATTGCCAAATCGTGTTCCTTAGTGTACCACCAGCGATTCATGCCTGAAAACACCCTGGCTGTCATCAGTCCTCACACGACCAACTTTGTCAAACGTCAATACTTGGTCAAAGCCCTACGTTGGTTACATTACTTGTGCGACAAGGAAGACAAATGGATTCAGCACGATCGCAACGGAGGAAGCAAAAAGACCATTGGAACGCATTTGGTAGATGGCTGGAACTTAGAAAACCGCAAGATCATGTACTAGTTTAACGGTTGCTTATTTCACAGATGTCCCATCTGCTACCCTGAACGTGGCACTATAAATCAGTTTTTACAACGAACCATGGAAGACTTGTACCAGGCCACTTGTCAGCGACGCTTGAAGTTAGAACAGCAAGGATACCAAGTGGTGGAAATATGGGAACACGAGTACGATCACTGTTTGAAAACCGATTCCGAGATTAAACGCATCGTGGAAAGTTACAAGTTGATGGACCCCCTGAACCCTAGGGACAGTTTGTACGGAGGAAGGACAAATCTCACCTGTTTGCTCTAATACGCTGACGAAGAGAAAGGAGAAGAAATCAAATACTTGGACGTGTGCTTGTTGTATCCCTATGTGTGCAAATCTTGTCGCTTTTCTGCAGGGCACATGCTCACGGAACACATTGACCTGGACCACATTCGACAATACGAAGGCTTGTTCAAGTGCAAAGTTTTGCCTCCTACCGACTTGTACCATCCCGTATTATCTCATCATTGCCAAGGAAAACTGAAGTTTCCCCTGTGCCGTAGTTGTGCCGAAACGTGCAATCACGATCAACCTTGTCACCACACCCAGGAAAACGCACCTTGACGGGAACGTGGGTCAGCTTGGAATTGTTCAAAGATCTGGACATGGGATACCAACTGTTAGAAGTGTACGAAATTTACCACTTTCCCAATATACAACAATACCACAAGGGTGACCCAACTCAGAAAGGCATTTTCGCAGACTACGGTGGATGTCTTTTTCAAACTGAAAAAAGAAGCCAGTGGCTATCCTTCCTGGTGTCACACTCCCGAAGACCAAAAGACATTCAAAGAGAAATACCGGGAACAAGAAAGCATCACTTTAGACCACATCGAGAAAAACGAAGGCAGTCGATCGTTTGCTAAAGTGATGTTAAATTGATTGTGGGGCAAAATGGCACAACGACCGTGTTTACCCAAGACGGAATATTTGACAGAACCTTGCCGCTACTTCCAGATGATTCACGACAAAACCAAGTACATGAAACACATGGACGTCGTCCGCGAGGATTTGATCTTAGTCAATTACGAAGATCTGGACTTTGTACAAGCCCACGAATTTGGAAATGTCATCATTGCGGCTTACATGACAGCCCATGCTCGCTTAAAGTTGTACGAAGCTTTAGAACTGTTAGGAGATTGCGTCCTGTACTTTGACACGGACAGTTGCATTTACATCGATCGGCCGGGTCAACATCACCCTGACATTGAAGGAGACCGTTTAGGAGCCTGGACAGACGAGCACCCCGACGAGAAGATTTTAAGTTTCGATAGTGGCGGTCCTAAAAATTACGGCTACGAATACCGAGACAAACAAGGAGAAGTGCACGCCGAGTGCAAAGTGAAAGGATTGACTCTGAATTATCGCACCAGTCTAGTGGTGAACTTTGGGGCCTTGCAATCTGGAGAGGATGGGAACTTTAAATTCAGCACCTATCAACCGTTCAAGATTGTACGTTTACCCACTCACCAAATCGTCAGTCGACCCCTTGGAAAAGGTCTATTAAAAATCATGTAGCAGAAGCGAGTGCGTCTTTCCAATCACTTCACTTTGCCGTATGGACATGTCGGTATAAAAAATTGGTTGTAAGAGGATAGCCACCAACAACAACTTCGCCACAGCAAGAATTGAGTGAGAAACCCAATGAGAACTCCAAGTTCAAACCCTACCGTTTTCCGGTCTTCTTGCCGGACTATTGTGATTGTGCCCGTCGATTAGAAACGTTTTAAAAATGACCAACGGATAGGGAAGGATTACCTATTTCGAATGCTTTAGCTAGAACATCATTTGTCTACTTGGGACCTGAGACTGGATTGGAATACGAAGTACAATGTTTCAGTTGCGGTATGAAGTTACGAATGGATCTATGTATCTATAAAGATTCAGCTATTCTGGAACATACTCGATGGTCTCCGCACTGTCCTTACCTTTCTATGGCCTTTCCACCCATTACACTACGGTACAATTATGACGGTACCTTAGAGAAGGTAGTACCGTTGTCCAGGAAGAAAAAAAGGAAGACTTCCAAAACTATACATAAAAAAGGAACAATGTACAAGCTTGAGACTTCATTGCAACTAGTATAAAATGGGACAATATACAAGATCGATAGTTCATTGTGACTACCAAGACCAAGCGAACAAGACTAATCTTTTGAAAAGACGTCATTCAAGTTCGTGGATTGTAAAAACAATTTACCTTCCCATAGTGTGACTAATATTGGATGGTTAAAACCCATGCATTGCAACGGAAAATGTCCGAAAGGAAACTGTAACTGTCCATGCGGTTACCATTGTAATTGCGTAGCGGACTACGATCCTGTGTCTTGCGATAAGAGCGATGCTGTACGCTGTGACCACAGTGGTGCAGTAAAGCATCACTGGAACTTTGTTCTCACTACACCTCCATAGAAAGTGATGTTGTGCCTGTCAAACCTGACGGATGCGAAAGCGATGCCACTCCTTATCCTGGAAACACTACTGGTTTTCATTGTGGATGTCAACCTTCACGTCTACCACCCTACGGATGTCACCCAGTCCTGAGCAAACTCCTGTCGATGTCACCTCATCGAAACGAACGTGTGAAAGACGAATATTCGTTCCCTGTGCGTTTGCCTGAATACTGCAACTTTGAAAATCATTTTGAATCGTTCAAAGGAAAATGGCCTAAATATCTGGGAGGACCGACCCCCAAAGAATTAGCCAGAGCCGGATTTTTCTACTTGGGCGAAGGGGATAAAGTCAAGTGCTTCAGTTGCGGTGTGTCACTACACCAATGGGAACAACAAGATTCGGTTTACCTGGAACATGCTCGATGTCTCCGAATTGTCACTACCTACCTTTAGTTCCCACTAAAGTCAAATCATTGGAATTGACCTACCATGTCGTTGAAGAAACCAGATTGGCTAGGAGTCGAATGTTGGACACCACTGAGACCAGTATTTAAACCCCATTAAAAAAATTATATTCAAGCATTACCAAACGAACTACAAGAGAAGATCTACAAGGAAGTTTGGCAGGGACTAGCCAGAGCGAAATCTCAATGGGTGACTGTAGAAATTCACAAGAGGAAAGTGAAAGAAGTCAACAAATTTGTTAGATTTCTCTGGATCAAGGGTGCGTTCATCCTATTATTCCGCTTTAGACCGTTTACATTAGAAGATTTCATTGACATTCTTGGGCGTTACCCTGAAAGGCTGTGGCCAGAAATTACTCACTATGCTGATTACTTTCGCTCTAGGAGAAGATTGCAAATACATTAATACTGACTGTCTTAATCATGGATACTTTACAAGAGAACATTCTTGGCTTGAATGTGGAGTTGAGAGAACGCATTTACCGAGAAATGGTCAAAATACAAGTCAAACGTAAAGAACAATAACATCCGTTACGTCATCGGTGTTTAAACCACTGGTACCTGAATGCTATAAGAGGACTGATTCATGAGAAAGTGTTCCAGTGGTCAGACCTTGTTAAACACTTCGAGGACGAGAAGGATCATCATGTTCATAATATTCGTTACTTCGAGATATACCTACTGCAACGAATTGAGGAAGAAGAGTTGAAGGATTACAAAAATCTTTTATGCAACATCTGCTTAGTGGAAGAGGAAACTTCTGAACGAACTCTGAACTTTAGGTTAGTGTTTGGAGCATTTAGATTCCCTACTGGAGAACGAATATCTGAGGGTGGAAAGTACATTTATTGCTTCCGAAAAAAAGAGGGTATAAAAACAAGCTGCCATGCCAAGGCTTTTATCAAAAGTGATTCAACAGATTCCGTGGAAGGAAATCAATGACACTCTTCAGACCGTTTAAGATTACCAACACTTAGTACGACAACTGTATCCGTTGAATTTGGGTCGACGTGTAGTCTGTGTCTTAGTGACTTGTTTTCTGGGATTTCGTTTACCAGCCGTTTCCTTGTGGACTCTTTACGAACAGTACTTACCACCCAATCAAACATGAAAGTGGTGCCTATAAATGGTCACGAGAGACTCATTTTGCTCAAAGCCTTGCGTTTTCATCTGGATACTTCTCGACCTCTACCGAAAAAAAAATTAGTCAACCTTTAGGTACCGAAGAGATGTATGGCGATGTGTGTGTAGCTTGTGACTTGCACCCTTATTTGACAGTTGTACGTGACTGGAAAAAATGGGGTTTTGAGGCTTGGACCCAAGTGACTCAGTATGCTCAAGAGTTGTGATCCTTCTATCCAAAGTCCAAGTAAAAAAGTCACTTTTCAACCTGTGTTAGTGACAGTACCTGAAGAACCCGTCATGGACATTCCTGAAAGACCCTTTCGAGAGGACACTTGTCTGACAATACTCCCTGTAAAAACATTACACCCTACCCCTAGGTCATCTTGGTTACCCAAAACATGTTGTACAGAGACTTGTTTCTATTCCACTTTGATCGTTTTAATGTGCATTTTATCGTTGTACTTAACTCTTTGGCTTTTATGTATTTTAGTCTTCCGTTTTTATTTTTAAAACATCATTAAACGTGTCCTGAAAAAGTATAAAAACTCTTGTTTTGTCTGTTTTCGTGTCACAAGTGACATTCCTGACACTATGGCTCTGCTCCCTCTTCCTCCACCTTCAAAGTCATCGACGAACACTTAGATCGTGCCAGTTGGGAGGCTTTGTATCTTCGCCATCTCTTTAACATGCTCATTGCTGGACCTAGCGGTTCAGGTATTTGTCAAACGTTTGATCGAACATCAACATCATTTTTGATCTATCGTCAACCTCAACGTATCGTGTGGCGTTACAAAGAGTGGCAATCGGTGTACAGCCTCTTGCGAGAAAGTCAATGCGATTCCATCGTGTTTGTGGAAGGCATTCCTAACGAAGACGACGGAATCGTGTCTGACCCCCGTCAAACCCATCTGGTCATTTTCGACATGTTAGGAGAAGACGAAGAAGAAATTAAACTGTGGTTTACGCGCAAAAAGCATCATCGTAATGCCAGTGTCTTTTACATTACTCAAAATTTGTTTCAACAAAGTAAAGCCCATCGCACCATCAGTCTCAATGCTCGTTACGTGGTCTTGTAAGTGCAAGTCTTAGCCAAACAGTTGGGAACGCCTCGGCTAACTCAGGCGTACGACGATGCCACTCAAACTCCACACGCCTATGTACTCGTCGATTTGAAACCCACTACTCCCGATTATTTGCGATTTCGTACCCATTTGTTTCCACACTGGTTCAAGACAGAGGGCCTGTCCTGTACATGTCTCCGTCCTCGACTTAACCCCAACAAATCTATATAAAAAAAACCTCTGACACTTTTCGTCCGTCTCACACAGCGTCAATTTGACGTCCCTTCAGTCTCATCTTCCCGTCAAATTGATTTGTGTCTGGTATGGCATCAGTCGAGAGAAAAATCCACAAATATGTGCTCGTGTTTTAGAAGCCAGTCTCAAAGAAGTCTTACGATGGTTTACAGTGACAGCACGCCAATTACTGCAAGGCATCATTCAGATTCCTCATCAAACCAAACACTTTTTTGATAGACACAAAGTAGCTTTAACCCAACTGGCCGATCCCGCATCGACACTCAAACCAAAAAACAAATCATTTTGAAAACTGGAGGGAGCGGTACTCTAGGAGGTGTCATCAAACCTTATATTCGCTGCAACGACGGTGACCACGTCTCCGGTAGCCTCAGGTTCATCCACTTCTCCGTTGATGACACCCGTGTCTCCAAGAACTGCTCCTCCAGTGGTGACACCATCCTCCTCTTTAGCTGCAGTGGCAGCTGCTTACAAAGTACTAGCTCCCAAAATCAAAGTTCAAGAGAGATCGGGCATGTTACAGAGTTTACTGGATTTGTCCAAGCAAGAACTGACTCGATTTAGTCTGTTGCGAACCCCTGCACGACGCGTGATGCCTGTCATCAAGTTGATACGACGTTAAAGACAATCAGTATAAAAATGGTCTGAGACAAAGCGTGGGTATCAGTGATTTTGTGCTCCTGAAAACCCAAAGATATCACCACAAAGAAGTTCACACCGACTATCGTCATTCTCCTGTCCAAAAAGGAAAGAGACAAAGACAGTCTTGTCATCCGACAAAGCGCTTAGCCAAGCATCGACGTTACCTTAAGAAAAGACACAGGCGTCCAAAGAAAAAGAGGAGTAACCAAAGGAGAGGATTCCTTGGCGATTTTGGAAAACACACTGTCACTTTTCTGACGAAGAGATACTCCAAAAGAAAGAAAAAAGGGCGTGTGCTAAGACATCGACGTTAGTGTAGTTTTGGTGAATGTCGTGGAACCAACAAGCAAAGATGTCACCCACCAGAAAACATCCTTCTTCTAAACCGAAAGGAAAGAAAAGGAAAGGACTGCCTCCTCGTTTAGTATATTACTTCACCGTCTCCAGCATGCATTTGGCATTCATGATACAGCCTTACTGTGACTGAAGTCCTACTTGGTCAACAGGACACAAATTGTATCTGCAAATGGAATACACTCCAGCCCAGGTGATCTATATTGTGGTGTTGCACAGGGGTCTGTTCTTTTACCTGTTCTCTTCATTCTGTATACTCAGTCGCTCTCAAGTGTCATAGATCATCATCCAGTGTCTCACCAATTGTACGCTGATGACACCCAAATATACAAATCTAGCCACCCAACTGAAGTTGATGCTACTATCCAAGGTGTAGAGAGGTGCATTTCTGATGTGAAATCATGGATGACATGTAACAAGCTGCAGATGAATGATGATAAAACTGAGGCTATTCTGATGACAACAAAAGACTTTCTCATTCACATCCTTTACCTCAAACAATAAATATCAGCAACACCAACATTAAATTCACACAATCAGTACGAAACCTAGGTGTTACTCGGGACAGTACTCTCACACTGTACCAACATGTCATGAACATATGCAAGGCTTTCAGCTGATGCTACTAAAACACTTATGTGTTCATTAATACTTTCAAGACTGGACTATTGTAACTCAATTCTGTCTGGTTTATCTCAATATATACTCCAGAAACTTCATAAAGTTCAAACACAGCTGCTCGGATCATACTTAGTGTACCACGATCAGAGCACACGTCCCCACTGCTCTGTACCCTTCAATGGCTATCCATTCGATCCAGAATAAAACACAAAATTTGTTCTCTGTGCTCGTTTCACTGTCGGACTCTAGTCCAACATACCTATCCGATCTCACCCATGTGTACACACCAGCAAGATACTTACGCTCCTCTTCTGACAGTCGTATACTCATTATTCCCACTATGAAAACAAAGTCATATGGACAGCGTTCTTTCGCATACCGGGGCCCAGCAACGTGGAATGAATTGTCCACTGAACTTAGACACAAAGACACAGTGATCACATTCAAAAGGGTTCTCAAAACTCTATTTCGACTGCAAGAACAAACTTAAAGACCTAATAATGTTTCCTACTTGAAATATTCTTAGCATGTTTTATATTTTTTAATGTTTTTCTACTTTCATGGTATTTGTTTTTGTAATAATATTGTTATGTTTTTATCTTATAGGTATTGTCTAATGTTGTAAAGCGCTTAGAGCTTCTAAAGATTAGGCGCTATACAAAGTCCTCATTATTATCATTATTATTATTATTATTATTATTATTATTATTATTATTTATTATTATTATTATTATTATTATTATTATTATTATTATTATTATTATTATTATTATTATTATTTAGTCAAACATGGGGACATGTTTTCTGTCCTGTCCAAAGCTTCTCCACCCATGCGATAAAAGCTCATTCAAACGACTTCCACAGATGTCATCGATACCGTGTGCGAATGTTGTTTGAACGTCTTGAAAGGTACGACACCTTTGTTGAAACACCAGAAACAATGCTTAGGCAAACATCGTCACGTTGTTCGCCAAATGGTTCCAAAAAAAAAATCCCCATTCGTCAAAAGAAGAAGATGTTGGTCCAACGCGGAGGAATTTTGCCTCTATTGTTAGGACCTTTGCTGAAAGGAGTATTGGGAACCATGTTGTGAGATAAAAAAAAGAACCTCTGGAGTCCCAGGATCTCAGACGTGACCCTTTACATCGAATGGAAGGACGAAACCTAGATTTGGTGCCTTACAAACGATGGATGAAATATCATGGTTGACAAGAACAACGAACCCTGCATTTGCTTCCCAATCCCAATTTGAGCGAGATGTCCCAGTTACAACACGAATTGCAGTCATTGATGGATCGCCATGATATGTCCGAAACAAAAAATATCGCAAAAGTACGGTCAACTCTTGCAACGACTGCAACTCTTTCACCAGAAGCTTTAGACGAAACAGTTCTACCCACTCTGAAACATTTTAAGACCTTGATAAAAAGTCCATCCCCCACATCACCACCACCACCACCATTACCAGTGGTCATGAAATAATCCACCCCACGAAAGCCTGAGAAAGAAGAGATACGAGAAGTTTTTAAACACCGTCAGCAGCTCCCATTTCTAGTATGATTGCAGCGTCCTTGTTGACCCCTCCCCCACACCCCAACTAGACGAAATGAAAGCTTGGGTTAAAAAGATGATGTCCACTCCTCCTTCGACAGAAGTGAAAAAGAAAGAAGGGAAACCAGAAGTGAAAAAAGAAAGAAGACCAAAGCCATTCATTACCACCTTCACCACTAGCTTCGACTTCTACTCCCGTGGCCCATCGGACACGTAAATCCGTTTCCAAACCACCCTTTCGCCCTATCCAGAGTAGCAGTGTGTTAACCAGCATTTACTACGATCCATCCCATCCTGCAGGTTACGGAGGAGTTCAAAAATTGTATCGTGCTGCCAAAACTGGACTGAAAAGTCTCCGTTTACCTCAAGTGCAACGATGGTTACAAGAACAAGCTACCTACACTATACATAAACCCATTCGACGCAAGTTTTCCAGAAGTAACACCCAAGTGGGAGGCATCGATCATCAATGGCAAGCCGATTTAGCCGATGTCTCTCATTTGGCCACCTACAATCGTGGCTACAAATATTTGTTTTGTGTCATCGACGTCTTTTCCAAATTTGCCTGGGTCGTGCCATTGGCTTCCAAATCGAGCAGCGAGTTAGTGCGAGCTGTGCAACTGGTGTTGAAAAAAAAAGCGGTCTTCACCCTCTTCGATGGACAAAACGGACAAAGGCACCGAATTTCTGAACCAAGCTTTCCAAAAAGAATTAAAGAAACGTGACATTCATTTTTTTTTATTATCGAGAATCCTGAAATCAAAGCCAGCATCGTGGAACGTTTTCAACGCACTTTGAAAGAACGCATGTGGAAATATTTTATGCATCACTACACTCTCAAGTACATCGACATCTTGCCGCACCTGGTTAAAGCCTACAACCAATCTTACTATCGAAACATTTGACGTGCCCCTCAAGATGTGACTCCCGACAACGAAGTACTGGTTTCTGCTTGCCTGTTTGGTACGTCACCGACGGTGGCTGTCCCCAAGAAAGGTGAAGAGTTGGCCATAGAAGATTGGGCACGCATTGGCAAAACCAAACGCACTTTCGACAAAGGTTACTTACCTAACTGGACCACCAAATTGTTTTGTGTCACTGGACGAGTGCATGGCCGTCATCCTGCCGTCTAGAAATTGGAAGACATGAACGGAAAAGTGCTCAAAGGAACGTTTTACTTACCCGAGTTACAACGTGTCACCAAAAAAGAAGACGTGTACGACATCGAAAGCATTCTCGAACGCAGAACCCGTTAAGTGGGCAAACGACGTGTCAAAGAAGTCAAATTACGTTGGAAGGATATCCACCCAGTTTTGATTCTTGGATCGACGCTTCGAAAAGTCATTGACTATAAAAAGAAGTGACCATCATGCCATTTCACACAGCCTCAGCTACCGCTACCACTGCAGCGACCACTCCTTCACCCAGTTCTCCTCTGCAAGACCTACAAAAGCAACCCTTGTGGGTGTGGTGTGGAGAACGTGTGCCTAAAACGCAAATCGTCTTTTTCTGCCATATCTTTGTAGTATATTGTGTCATCGGTGCAGCCATTGCAAATCTGAGTTTGCAACAAGGAGGCAAACAATTGTGGACCATTTTATTGAGCAGTTGCATCGCCTACCTTCTTCCCAATCCATCCCTGAAATTCTCCTCGAACGGAAACAACTTGAATCTTGTGTCCAGTGTCAGTCACCACTCCAACAACAACAACCCCATTTTGGGCGGAGACACTCCTCTGACTTCCAGTAACCCCTCGGACAGTCACAGAACGCTGGAATTATGAGCCACCAGAACCAGTTTTACTTAACCTTACCCAGTGACAGTTCCATGGAAGTGTTTCCCAATAACACTTTGTGCTGTTACACAGTCAAATTACCTCAGGCTATCCAATTAGATCACGACGCCTATTGGGCAGTGGCTTTAGTGGATATCATTCACCCGACCCAAGTCCTCAATGTCCTTCCAAATCAAATTTTTTTACGGTCGAAGTTCATGACAAGCAAATGTAAAAGTACTTGAATAATTTAAAATATGAGAATAAAGCATATAATGAACAAATTCAAAAGTGGACCTACCACTTTATCATTTCCCCAGACTAATATTTTAGTGGTCAACATTTAGTGGGCACCATTGCATCCAGGTGTAAAGTCGTGTTTCTTAAAGCTTTGGAGAGTGTCAGAAAAAGTGTCATTCTTGAGTACCACAAAATAGCTCGTCGCTTCATGATGAAACTTGAGGGGGGTAAAATAATATCTATTTTATTTTGTCCTGAATTGTTTGACATCTTGGGCGGGGACATGGTGATGATCAAGAAAAACGAATTACCAGTCATTTCCGACAACGATTATTTTACCAAGTTATTTTGTTCCCCAATAGAAATGAACCAAGGACTAAATTTGATCTTTGTGTACTCCGATGTGGTGGAGTACAATGTGGTGGGACACACCTCCGTACCGTTACTGCCTGTCATTCCTTTCAAAGTGGATTCTGCCACGGTCACTGACGAGGAAGGTGGAAACACATATCACGTTCACCGCGAATTTGTACATCCTCAGTAAGTCGTATTTTGACACTGTCAACATTGCTATAAAAGGAGATCATGAACAAAATATTCCATTCACCAAAGGAGAAGTCACGGTGAAACTCCATTTTCGAAAACGATTCTCTTACGTAAGTCATGCATCCAGTGTACCGAGGTGTCTCTCGACACCGAGGACATGGTTTAGGAGATATGTTAAAATCGGCCTTTCGTTCGGTGGCTCCAGTGTTGAAACCAATGGTGACACGAGGATTGCACGCCTTGAAAGATACCGCACTGAAGCATGGCAAAGAATTTCTCCAAAATGTCATAATTGACAAATAAAACCCTAAAGAAGCATTCTTGAGAGCAGGCAAAAATGTCTTGCTGCAAACGGGTAAAGACATTTTGGGCCGACGAGAAACTCCTATAAATGCCCTGAACGCTACCGAGTCAGGCATTCCTACTTCCCTGACGAAACAGCAAGGACAAGGCAGAAAGAGACGACGAAGAAAACACCCTGTTCCAAGTCGGAACTGGATCTGTTTGCCATGCCAGCCACCATGATGACGATGTAAGAATCCCAGTCGGAGCTCCCACTGAGTTTGATATCAAAGGTCAGCCCGAAGATTACACTGAATAGCAGTTACTTGTACTTGAAAGTCAAAGTGATCAAAACGGACAACACTAATCCTGCAGACGTTGCTAGAGTAGCTCCTGTCAACAATTTCATGCATTCCTTGTTCAGCGAAGTGGACTTGTAGTTGAATAACAAACTGGTCAGCAGCAGCATGGATACTTACCCTTATCGAGCGTACCTGGAAAATCTCTTGACGTACGGAAAAGAGAGCAAGAATACTCATCTGGATGCTTGCGTGGTATGGAAAGCTGACATAGCGGGTGAGAACACGTTTAACGACACAGCCCTGACAGAAGATGACAATCTTCACAATGTGGGGTTTAACGAACGTCGTAAGAAAATTCTGCAAGGATGAAGTTTAGAATTGATGGATCGTTTGCATTTGGACATGTGGTTACAAGAAAAGTATTTGCTGAACGGTGTGGATATTCGCCTGAGCCTGAATCGTAGCAGTGCCGCATTCCATTTGATGGCCCATGCTAACGAGTACAAAACCATCATCCAAGCCAGGCTCTACGTGAGACGTGTGGAAGTGTTGCTTAAAGTGGGAAATGACATCAGTCACACTTTGAGCAGAACGACCGCCAAGTATCCGATACGATGCGTGGAAGTGAAAACTTTCACTATTCCTGCTGGACAGCGATCCATGATCGAAGATCATCTATTCGAAGGACAGTTACCCAAACGTTTGATCCTTGGCATCGTCAAGAATGCAGCCTTCAACGGAGCCAACAACGAAAACCCTCTCCAGTTTCAACATTACAACTTAGCCAGAATCGAAGTCAGTCGCGATGGCAAGACACTGTGTGCCAGACCCTTCGAGCCTAAGTTTGGTGACAGGAATTATTTGAGATTGAACTTGTCCCTGTACGAAGCCACCGGACAGGTAGGAACCAACACCAGTCATGGCATATCGTACGAGGATTATGCAGGAGGCTACGTTTTGTGGGCTTTTGATTTCACTCCAGACCAAGGCAGCGACGAGGGACATTTCCACCCTATAAAATCCGGTCAGATTGGTGTGGAACTTCAGTTTGCGAATCCAATACCCCCTGATAACACAATGAACGTCATCCTGTATGCAGAATTTGACAATACGATAGAAATCAACAGTTTGAGAGAAGTCATACTAGACTATTAGAAGCCATGGAAGACTGTTATCCCTCCTTGCATAGTGGAGAAACTTTGGACATGGAAAGTGAGGAGACCATGAAAGTAGAAGCCCAAGACAAAGACGAAGAAGTCATAATGATGAAGTCCAGATGGCCAGAACAAGAAGAACATTTAGTCTCCTGTTTTGCTACATACCTGTCAGAAACAATTAAGGAATTGATCAAAAAAGATTGCTATGGATGTTACAACGATCATCCCAATCAAATTCAACAGGATAAATGTCTGATGTTGAGTCAAGAAGAAAAATTGGACGAATATCTGGAGGAAGCTTGGAGTCTCATCTCGGAAGAAGACGTGTTGCAACAGTGGTATAAAGGCTTGCGTGACCATTCTTGTCCTCCATTAACAACTCTAGAGATCCATCGCATTGAAACTGTCTTGACTCATAGTTGGGAGACAACGCGAAGAAGCGGTTACTTGTCAGACATTTTCAAGCAAAAAGTCAGGATTGAATTGATCACTTATTATCAACTGTGAAGAAAAACAACACAAACATGGATACCTGGGAACTTTATTACCTTTTGAACCACAGTTCGTACGCTGCTTCTTGGAATCCTGTCGTATGTACTAAAGATGAACTACCTTCGCAAACCTCAAGACCATCAAGCTTATGTGATCAATACGGATGACGACAGTCATCTCCCAGGAACCCACTGGGTAGCCGTCTACTTTCCTCAAGAAGGATGCATGGAATATTTCGATTCGTATGGATTGCCCCTTTGGAAGACGATATCATTGACTTTAGGATAAAAAAATGCTCTGACAACACGATTCAATAATGTGAAATTACAAGGCACATATTCATTGGTGTGTGGACAATATTGTGTGTATTTTCTACATCAACGAAGTCTGGGATATTCTTTAGAACATTTAGTGACTTATTTTGATCGTCATTCTTCTAGAAACGATGAGAAAGCAGATCGATGGTTTTGTGACGATTATGGTTATCTTTTGTCTTTAGCAAGGAAGCGTAGTGTACAACAATGACTTCCAACAGTGGAAAAAACAATTTCATTCACAACGTTGTCAACCATGTCCAAAATAGATAGTTAGTTGAAAAAAATATTTGTTGATTGAATTTTTAGTTTTAAAAATGTTAATTGTTAGTTGTAAGTTATTTGAATAAAAATGTTGTGCTTTGAAAAAAAAATGTGTTTGTCGTTTGTTTTACAATAGGCATCATAAACCATGCTCTTTGACTTCTCTCTATCCCTCACATTACACTAATTTAGCGTTCCGACTCGAAACCGTGTAGGGGTGTTTTCATTCGCGTCCGCGCTTTTAACATAAAAGCGGGGAAATCTCCAGTCTCTCCAGTTTGACCAACAAAACCAGGGAAAAAAATGACAAAACACAATAAAATGAAACTAAAATGGAAAAAACTAACCAAGAACAGGATCAACAGAAAACGGATGGAACTACAACAACACAGAAAGAACAAAACTCGGAAACACTATTGGGAACTTACCTCACATCACCAACAACAAAAGAGATAACGAAACAGAATCTAACAACTCAACAACAATACTCACCCAGGGTCACAAGGACAAAAGCAAAGAAAGCAAAAGACAGTATAACGACCTTGGACGCGGCTATACAATCACTGTCAACAAAAAAGAAACCAATCAACATACAACTTAGATCCAAAAAGGATTTTGTTGTAGGGTTTAACGCCATTTTTTAACACACGATAGGCTATACATGGCGGCTAGTAGTAATGGTGGAAGAAGAACCCGGGAAAAAACCCCGGAAAGAACCACCGACCCACGAGAAGCTACTGGCAAGCTTTCTCACATACCCACATTGGCTGAATCCGAGACTCGAACCCACGCAGACAGAGGTGAGACGGCAGTGATCCGTAACGGAGAGCGCTTTAGACCACTCGGCCACTCGGGGCCCTCAAAAAGGAAAATAAACTCAAATACAAGACACTCAAAATGCAACAGGAAACAAGGTAACAAACACTGTAGCAGCAACCACAACGACTGGGACAACACTCCAAGATGACACAATAGATAGCAATACAACACAAGCATCAACAAGGATCAGCGTACAAGAGGATAATAATACTAGCAACAATACTGTGGAAACAAAACAACAACAACAACAAATAGTAGCCAGATGATAGACACAACAAATCAACAAGAGACCCAAGATAACTTAAACCAAAATAGACAGGACGCAACAGAAAACAACAACGAAGACTCTCCAGAACAACATACCAACATGATAGCGACAGACAACATCATACATATAGTAGACAGCAGAAAGACAACAGCACCACCAACCCACTCAACAGCAAATAACAACACTGCACTATCTACAACTCCAACAACAACAACACACACGATCACACTACACCCAACAACAAACAAGAACACCAAATACACCATACACAATAGCCAACAAGCAGGTCCATCCGAACATATAACACAAAGAGAAATATAAGTCAAAAGGGCTATCCAAGAAGCAGACCAAAAAGAGAAAGAAACAACAACAACAGCAAATAAAAATTACAACAAAACAGACCAAGAAGAAGAACAATGGCAAAGTAAAGGCAAAAAAACAATTAAAGGCAAGCAAAACATATTAAAAAAACACCCCAACACAAACAAGTACAAAACCACAACACACAATCGGAGAATAAACAAAACAATAACAAAAGACAAGTGAACAAGAACAACAATATGTCAAACACCAACAACCACCCAATAATGCACCAAAACACACACACAACCAACGAGCAACACCACCAACAGAAGAATGACAGACCCATGAAGTATCAATATTACCCACCAACACTAACGCTGTGTCTTAGCAGCAGCAATCAAAAGTTTGTTAAAATCAGCAGCAAAAGCTTAGCAAGCACACTGGTACAAAAACATGGTGGCACATTCAAGATCATCAGACCGGATGAAAACTATATCATCATCTGGTGTAACAACTGGAAAAATACCTAGAAATTACAAGTATAGCAGGCATGCCAATCATAGTCAATGTTGTTGTTGTTGTTTTGGGGCTTAACGCCATTTTTCAGCACACGATAGGCTATACATGGCGGCCAGTATTAATGGTGGAGGAAGAACCCGGGAAAACCCCGGAAAGAACCACCGACCCACGAGAAGCCACTGGCAAGCTTTCTCACATACCCACATTGGCTGAATCCTAGACTCGAACCGCCGCAGACAGAGGTGAGATGGCAGTGATCCGTAACGGAGAGCGCTTTAGACCACTCGGCCACTCGGGGCCCCTCAATCATAGTCAAAAAACACAGAGCAGCCGAATCAAGTTCACTAAAAACTACCCCAAAGAACATCAACAGAAATGACAAGACCATAACACCCACAACCACCATCAGAAACCAAGAAGAAAACAAATCCAACAAGGGGTTTAAAGCCGTACTTAAACTAACGGGCAATCTGCAGTGGAAAACTGCTAGTGAGATAGCATATGACCTCACATACCACACCATCGAATACAGACGCGTCCATAAACTCCGAAATCAGCTGGGAAAAGAAACACCAACAGTCCTACTAGAATTTGCAGAACCACCACCAAAAAAACGGTAAAATTAGGGGGACCCATAGGAAAAACTATCAAATTAATCAAATATATAAACAAACCACGATTCTGTAACAACTGCCAACGGTGGGGCCACTTCACTTCTAGTTGCCGATCCCATACACGATGTGCAAAATGTGGTGACAAACACAAAGGACAATGCACTAACAGCATTCCCAAATGCGCCAACTTCAAAGGAAAGCACACTCCTTACTCCAAAGACTGCCATTATATCATACTGGAAACAAAGACCATACAAACAATGGAAACTCAACAACTGTCCTACAGTCAAGCAAAAACAAACTAGACCAAAATATCAGCAAACAACAAATAACATATTCACAAAACCTACAACCACCTACACAATTAGAAACAACCCCCTTGATAGGAAATCAAACTAAAAGCATCACACACCAAACAATCGACACAAATGACCCAGCAAAAAACATTTCTTACCATACCAATGAGGAATACCTCAGCTATACACAAATCACACAATACCTGAATGAACTAAAAGAAGGAATCCAACAAAATAGAAAAAAATCAGATTAAGAAACAGGATTGAAGAACTGCTATTTAAGATGATAGAGATCCATTTTCCGAAGGATAAATAACACCTACCATACAACAGTAATCACAACCTAAAACAGCATCCAATAACAATGGATAACGAAAAAACTTATATAAATCAATTCACCATAGGGCAGTGGAATTGCACAGGCCTAACACCAAATCATGGGGAATTGATAGCGGCCATAAACACTGCCACCACCAAACCCCACATACTATGCCTACAAGAAACACACTTATCTGAAACAAGTAAAACAATACCAAAAATAACAGACTACGAGACAAAATTTCTCAAGCACAGACCCAATGGGAAAAAAGGGGGAGGACTAGCTATCTACATTCACAACACCGTCCCAGTGGTAATTGAAACAAAACAAGACACTGATCTAAAAGAAAACCACATCGAATATCAGAAAATCACTCACTGTAAATTTAGGTCCAAAAAAACTCAACATTTACAACATTTATGATCCAGGGGTAAGTAGTGTCAACTCCACCCAAAACTATACCGATATATTCAAAGAAAAGGGCACAAACAGTATTATATGCGGGGATTTCAATGCACACAAATTAGAATGGGGTGGAGACCACGTAGATATAAGAGGGAAAACATTGAAAAATATGCTAGGGAACACCCGCTCATAATATGAAATACAGGCACTCCCACCAGAATCGACCCCAATAGTGCACTGATTACAGACTGAGAAGTCTTGCAACAAAGCACACTGGGCAGTGATCACTTCCCAATATGTATAACAATACATCAAAGAAATCTCAAAGGACAACAACAAAATATACCAAAATGGAAAACAGAAAAAGCCAACTGGCATCAACCAATACTACAGCAATATAATTGAAGCAATAAATGGAGCAGCACAAAACAGCATACCCAAAACAAGTGGGAAACCTAGCAAAACCAGTATACCATGGTGGACCGACAACAGTCGAATAGCCATTAAGAAAAAAAAAAAGCCCTCAATTGCTACAAACACACCAAAAGGGCTTCGGACTTCCTAATTTACAAACAAAAGGAAAATATCACCAATGATGTACTAAAGACAGCAAAAACTAACTCATGGCAAGCATAACTATCACACAAACTCCAAAGAGGTCTGGACAAAAATTAAAGCCATGAGAGGAAAAAGACCTCAAACAACACCAAAACTAATAGGAGCTGATAACAACCAAGCAAAAGCAGAACTACTAGCGCAACACTTCGCCAATTCCAGCAGCAACAAAAATCACACCCAAAAATTTACGGCACAAAGACTAACACTAGAAAGAAAATATCCACACCTATTCACGGATCAAAACAACAGTGACCACTAAACGACCCCTTCAATTTGCAGAATGGAAAAAAGCATTAGTAATAAAAAGACAACATCCCCAGGAGAAGACAATCTTGGATACGACATCTACCAACAAACATGCAAAACATAACACTAGAACTCATCAACCTAATATGGACAACAGGAAATATACCAACATTTTGGAAACAGGCAATAGTCATAGCCATACCAAAACCAGGCAAAGACCCCAAAGTCCCAACATCACATAGGCCAATCTCCTTAACAAACACCATCTGTAAAATCATATAGACGATAATCAACAACCGATTAAAGCACCACCTGGAAGAAAACCAACCTGCTAACAGAGAAAGAAAGCGGATTTAGAAACAGACGCTCAACAATTGACCAACTAATTAGATTGGAAGCAGACATCAAACTAGCATTCAATGCCAAAAGAAAGAGAAACAGGCACCTGATTGCAATATTCCTAGACCTAGAAAAGGCGTTCGATATGGTCTGGACCAAAGGCCTCATCTCTAAACTTCACCAATATGGCATAACGGGGCGAATGCACCAATGGATAGCAAGATTCCTAACAGGGAGACAAGTCAAAATCAGAGTAGGTGATGCTATATCTGACAAATACACTCTGGACAATGGAACTCCCCAAGGAAGTGTAATAAGCCCCACACTCTTCAACATAATGGTCAACAATCTCCACGACAACATTACCAACCAACTAACTGAACTATCCCAATTTGCCGATGACAGTGGAATCTGGAAAGCAGGCAACCCAAAAAACCAAACCAACATCAAACAAATACAGCAAATCCAAGATGAAATTGGTAACTGGGCTGACAACTGAGGATTTAAAATACACTGGTCAACAGTGAAATCATTACTGACTTGAAAAGGCCCTAATCTGTAGTATTTTGGTGTGCCGAACACGAATATAACCGTGAAAAATTTGTATTGGCTCTCGTTTTGAAGATATTCATATACCTCATTTTCTATGTTTCACTGTGTAAATTTCTCCAGTAGGACTGCAGCAACATCCGGAATAATGATGTAACATTGCATAATACCATCATGCTCACATCATCCACAGTTGATTGCATCATTTTCTCATGCAATGCAATACTAATGCCATGCGGCTGCTGAAGTAAGTTGACGTCAGCAGTGTAATATACATGTGTAGGCCTATTATACTAATGCCAGGCGGCTGCTGAAGCTGACGTAAGCAGTGTACTATATAAAGCCCAATCAGATAGGTTCAGCATTTAAAATATTTTAGACGTTGTGCGAGACAGTTCAAGCTACTGTTACATAAAACTTATTATTTTATCCATTTACGTACAATAAAGAACAGTAATGCCTCGAAAGTGTGTTAATACCGCGGACAATTTTTGCTATATTTGTGGGGAAGTGACATTTGCCAACCAGAAGAAAAGTATCAATTCTCAAGTGAAGAAGGCATATCATCTTTACTTCGGATGCAAGGTTGGTGACCAAGACAAGCCTTGGGCTCCGCATATATGCTGTGCTACATGTACAACACAGCTTTCACAGTGGTTGAATTGCAAAAGGTCATCAATGCCGTTTGCAGTCCCAATGGTGTGGAGAGAGCCAAGCAACCACCTAAATGACTGTTACTTCTGCTTGGTTCCTCCTCTTTCCGGCGGAATAACGAAGCGAAAGAAGTCGAGAATAGTCTACCCAAACATTCCGTCTGCATTGAGACCAGTTCCACATGGTGAGGGACTTCCTATTCCAGAACCTCCAGCAGAATATTCTCTTGATTCATCTGACGAAGACAAAGGTGAGTCGACCTGTTCTTCTCCTGGTCCATCAGCATGCAGTGATCCAGATTTTCACTGTGGTGCATCATCAACCCCACACAGAATAACACAGGAAGAACTAAATGACCTGATTCGTGATTTGGACTTATCAAAGAACAAGGCAGAATTGCTAGGATCAAGACTCCAACAATGGAATCTTCTAGAAGAAGATGTCACAATTACTGCATATCGAAAGCGCCACCAGCAATTGGAGCCTTTCTTCAGAAAGGAAAGTAATCTGATATTCTGTTCCGATATTGAGGGCCTCATGAATGCTTTAAAAATCACTCATGACCCACAAGAATGGAGACTATTTGTGGACTCTTCGAAATTGAGTCTCAAGGTTGTGCTTTTGCACAATGGAAACATTCTTCCATCTATTCCAGTAGCGTATGCTGTCCACATGAAAGAGACATACGATAACTTAAGGCAGCTACTGAATTCCATTGAGTATAACAAGTACAGCTGGCACCTCTGTGGTGATTTGAAGGTAGTTGCCCTTTTAATGGGACTGCAGCAAGGATATACAAAATACATGTGTTTCTTATGCGAGTGGGATAGCCGAGCAAGGGAAATGCACTACATGAGGAAGGAATGGACTCACAGGCAGAATGTAGCCATTGGAGAGAAGAATATCCAACACCCAGCTCTGGTTGAGGCTCAGAAAATCTTGCTACCACCCCTTCACATCAAACTAGGTTTGATGAAGAACTTCGTGAAAGCCATTGACCGGACTTTGCCAGCATTCCGATACCTGCATGAAAAATTCCCTCGACTCAGCGAAGCAAAGATTAAAGAGGGAGTTTTTGTGGGTCCTCAGATTCGAGAGCTTTTCAAAGATGACCGGTTTAACAACTTGCTGGAAGGTGACGCGAAACAAGCATGGAATGCTTTTCGCCTAGTTTCTACAAACTTCCTCGGAAATGTTAGGGCAGAAAACTATAAGGAACTAGTAGAACACATGTTGATGAAGTATAAGAAACTTGGCTGCAATATGTCTCTAAAGATTCACTTCCTTCATTCCCATTTGGATTTCTTTCCTAGCAACTGTGGTATTGTTAGTGATGAACACGGCGAACGTTTTCATCAAGATATCGCAACAATGGAACAAAGATACCAGGGAAAATGGTCCACTACAATGCTGGCTGACTACTGCTGGACACTCCTCAGAGATGCTCCCGAACAGCTGTACAAGAGACAGGCGAAGAAATCTAAGATGTAGTCAATGACTTGATTTTTTATAGGTAGGCTATTACAGTTGACCTTTTACTATTGGAATGCATTTCGTTATGTAAACATTAATTTCTTGCAGATTACAAAAAAACTAGAGCCAATTTTCCAATTTGACTGTCATATTCGTGTTCAGCACATAAAAATTGATAAGAATTGACTAATTTTATTTCAGTAACATGACTTTTGTAAAAATTTGTTGTCCAGTGATATCGGACACCAAAACAGTAGGAATGTTATTTTCACCAACAAAAAATAAACAAGCAACATATCCCAAACTTTATCTATAAAACATAGAAATACAATTTTTCAAAGAAACATACTTCCTAGGAATGTTAATGAATGAGACCCTCACATGGGAGAAACACATTACAGAACTAACCAAAACATGCTCACAAGACCTCAACCTACTAAGAAACATCAAGGAAACCAAATGGGGAGCTGATCAAACAACAATGCTCATCCTCTATAAAACGCTAATCAGAGCTAAACTTGACTATTGCTGCCAAATATATGCGTCAGCTAACAACACTGTGCTCCAAAAACTAAACAACATGCAATACAAAGCACTCAGACTTTGTACCGGAGCCCTACCCAACACCTCAGTGGAAGAGCAACAGACATTAACAGGGGACCTACCATTACATCTGAGACGAGAGGAACAAATACTAAGATATGCCACCTGAAACTCAATCCATAACAGCACCAACCCAACTAAACTTACAATCGGAAGATGTAATACCCCGTTCAACAAAAATCTTGTACCCCACCCACCAGCAGGCCAAAAAGTACATACACTCTGCAAAGAAATGGAACTCACAGCCATCCAAGCAGAACAATACAAAATATGTGATCCCACCCCATGGAAAATCAACACCCCAAAATTTTTACCACCATATCAAGTTTGATGAATATTTCTCAACGCGTTCTCCTCATCTGTTTCATCTTTATTTGTTCTATGTTTCAAGTAATGTTCAAGTTCTGATGGTGGTTTTGGATTTATGTTCTTTCTTTTTCTGTAATAGTTCATCAAACTTCTGTATCGATCTCCACCGCAGTTTTTGCAAATCTGATATAATCCTCTAACGCCATTGTTACATCCAACACAACTTCGTGGACCAGCATGAGGATTTTTCTTTAAAACATAATTATGTTTTTCACAATATTCTCCACGACACCTTTTGTTGCATTTATCTGTTGTTCCTTGAATTAACCACGCACAGTTGTTCATTATATGAATGATATCTGTTTAATTAAATTTACACCCTCTCTGCTGATATCAATTAAAAAATTTATATTTAAAATAATGGTACATCCAGAATCTCATACTGCAAGAATAGCACGAGAACGATTAGAAGCAATTAAAAAATTTCTTCCTGTCAGAGACTCATTTAGAAAAAATCTACAAGCGCAGCAAGAAGCACAAGTTGAGTACGAAGAAGAAACTAAAAAACTGTTTAAACCCGTCACTGCAGCTACTGAAAAGGTTACAGCTGTCATCAAAGAAGATCTTCTTCTGGTATCAAAACAAACAGCAGAACAAACTGAAAAAATAGCAAGAAGAACTAAACAGACAAAGAAGATTTTACGAGATCTTCCAACTGATATAGCTGCGGCTCAACCTCCACCTGTTGGTGAGGAAATACTTGAAAGTATTGGAAAACTTCGTACTGAAGTTGCCGACGTGCAAAAAGAACATGCACCTGAACCCGAACTAGTAGAAAAAACTTAGAATTGATTGCAAAATTTAGGAAAGGGGTTGTTGAAGAAATTAGAAATACTAAAGAAGAACAATTACCCGAAGCAATATTAAATAGTATATTTAATAGATCTAGTATTTTAAAACCCCATTATGAAAAAGTAAATGATGATAATCTTATTAAATATATATATCGCGTATATTACAACAAAAAACAAGCTAGAGGTCAAAAATATGAAATTATTAGTGAAGAAGTAAAAAGACTTTACAGAGAGAGACTGAAACAACAAGAACAACTCGCCCAGCAGAAACTTCCTCCACCTTTACAACAAATAGAACAACAGCAATTGATGTTGAAACCATCTAGAGAGAAAAGGAAGCAGATGGCAAAGGAAATGAAGCAAAAAGCAGAAGAAAAATGGAAACAAGAAGAAGAAATATTTAGAGATATAGAAACTAAACAACAGGAGAAATTACGTTCACTGGGTAAAGAAAGAGATCCTGACGATGATCCTCCAAGCGCTGTAGGAAGTGGGTTCCTGACTACATCAGAAGGAAATAATTTTATTTGTCCTGATAATATCCTCAATGACGTGTCACGGTTAGAAGTTGTCATAGGAGGAAAACGTGCCGGAAATAATTCACCAGAAATAATTAATGAAGCAGCTGATATTTGTCGGCGATTATTTCAAGGCGGTATCCTGGATATCGGAGTTTACCGAGAACTTATCGATGAACTTGTTGATGTGGCCCCAGTGGTTCATGGTTCTAGCGAAAATTTCAACTTGGGATTTGCAGCACGTAGAAGTATGTTGATAGGAGACAATAGAAGATTTTCATGTGCAATTCCACTATCGCATATTTTTGGATTTTGTAGAAATTTTAGAAAGGTTATTTTTGGAGCTAGACACACGGTTGTTCTTGTGCGAAAAGGTGATGATAACGATGCTCTGTGGAGACCTGTTGGTGATGCTGGTAAAGTAATATTGTCTACACTTTCACTGTGGATGCCGGTAATGACTCCAACGATCGCAGTAGAACAAAAATTAATTTCTTTCATGGACACTAGTGGTAAATCCTTATTGTCATGGTTAACAACCATGTCATGTTGTCATGGTTAACAACAAGCACAGATAGTATGCAAACTAACGTTAACGGTCAGTTTACATGGCATATAGCATCACAACAGGGTGTTTATGCACCGCGACATATTTTTGTTGCGTTTCAGGAAATTAATCGATTAGGCTCACAAGTTCACTCTCATATGATATTTGATAAACTAGGTATCACAGATATTTCTTTACGGATAAACTGACAACAAGAACCAACAGAAAATATACAACTAAATTATGAACAGAATCGTATAGGACGTGCATATCATCGTTTAATGTCATTCATGGGACGTGATCAAAATGTTGATACTGGATTGCAAATATCACAATATGATTTCAGATTTCATGTATCCGATTTATTATTTTTCACTGGAACATCTTGATCTATCAAAACAATCTGTCGTTGATGTACATCTTAAAGCAACACTGAATACAGGTGGTGCTAATTATAGAGCAATCGCGGTCATACTCAGCGATAAAGCCATGTTACTTGAAGGTGGTAGTGGTCGAATGAGAGTCGTTGATGCACCAGTGGAAAATCTCTAATTATTCAGAAAAATATTATTTATATAAAAATGTCGTATAGTCATGTTAATGTTACTCTGACTCCCGGTCAGGTCAAAAAGCTTCAATCAAAAACCACCAGCAAATGTGGAACTAAAATATCACTAAAACGAGATCAGATGGGTGGTGGTCCAAACAAATTATCGTTGACAAATAATCAGATTAAACATTTCAATAAAGCCCTAGAATCAAACACTGGAGTTCAATTACGTCTTTCTCCGAGTGCCATCAAAGACATGGTTAAAACGGGTGGTATATTTCCACTTCTTGCGGCTATTCCAGCGTTAATAGCTGCTGCCGCTCCAGCCGTAGCAAAAGCAGCCGCGTTAGGTGCTGTTGGAACAGCTGCTGCAATGGCTCTAAAGAAAGCAACTGGTGGACGATATAGCAAAAAAAGGGACGCGGTCTAAGATTACCGGGATCTCGCTGGGGAAGCGGTCTGAGGCTCCCACGTTAGATGTTCCAGCATCAAATTTTGATTTACTTGATGCTGCTAAACGATTAAAAATAAAAGCTTTTAGAGGTGTTTTTATGCGAGATCAATTACCAAAACAACCAAACAAACTCGAAACAGGTATTATTAATCTAGACTCGACTTCAGGACCCGGTACTCATTGGGTATCATACGCGGTTGATCCACGTGGAATCGTTTATTTTGATTCGTACGGGTTAGCTCCACCTGTTGAATTTATCAAGTATGTCGCACCACTCCACGCGCAAGTTTGGTATTCAACGCTACCCACACAAACAATGACAGATCCGCCAATATGCGGCCGTGAAGTAATTAATGTACTCGACGCTATATCAAAATCATCCAAACCGCCACATAAAGTTGTGCATTATTATACAAGCAACCGATTCGTTGCGCGTAAAGCGTTTTAAATAGATCTTGGATCTTAAAATATAATGGTTGATATTTACGGAAGAAGATCTTCCCGCGTTAAGAGAAAATCCGGCGATGTTGATCTGTCGAAGTATGGGACTAAAGATGAACTTGCTGATATCATGAGCCTGGCTGGAGTTGACCCAGATGAGGTCGTTATTTTTCAAGATCGATATGGTAAACTAAAAACGAGCAATATCAGATGGAATGATATAGTTCGACGAGTACTTGGTGCAGCTACAGATAATATTCCTGTGTTTACTGACGGTGGTAGAATCAGAGATTCAAGTGTATCATTTACAACCATCAGAGATGAAATTGCAAGAAGCGTTGCTAATCGCGTGAAAAATACCGGTGACACAATGACGGGTGAACTCAGCATGAACGGAAATAAAATAGTAGTTTTAAGAGATCCAACATCCGACGAAGATGCAGCAACAAAAAAATACGTCGACAACTTAGATAGTAAATTATCCACGTTGCGGGTCGAGTATGACGTTCACGTGGGCGCTTTTGGAAGATTTCGCAGAAACCATCAAAGAACCACAGAAGAATTCTTCGGCATTCCGCACTCCGTTGACATGAAACTTTCTGATATCAAGACGAACATCGACACGATCAAACAAACACAGCAAAACATCGTAGCGGGGATTCCTGATATCGTTAATAAAACCAATTTGATTAAAATTCCAGCCGGAATAACTCCTGGGCATATCACAAACATCGTATGCACTGTATCATCGGGATTCGCAACATGGTCGCAGCAAAATAAAACCATCAAATATACCGCAACAGTCACTGGCGTGTACAGGTTGTCTGTGTTCAGTGGTGCGCGATTTGAGATATTTACAACGTATCCATGGCGTCATTCAACGGATAGGTTTTCCAGGGTTGTATCTGTTATATTAAATAGCGGAACCGAAGAAATTTTATCCTGGAAGCAGATGATAAGAAATTAACCGCAACATCTTACTGGTGGTGTTTGGAATTTGTAGCTGAAACAACTCAATTGGTTACTGCATAAAAATATATGGACTGTGCACAATACAGATACAATCAAGCGCGTGAATGGCAGGCGGCGCTAAAAGATCAAGTCGAACAATATACAGTAAAAGTACAAAAATATCGACGACGATTAGTTATCGTTGATGTGATTGTTTATTCAGTATCCGCTGTTGTTGCTGGAACCGGTGTTATATTATCAGCGGTGACAATGATGGCACCAGCAGCCGTAACTATTTGTATTTCAGTAGCAACAACGATTGCAGGTGTGCTTAATATCATCACAAAAGAAATATGTACTTGCATGAATGAAAAATTATCCGATTACATGATAAAATTGCATACAGCGACGGTCGCATACTCGAAGTTATCTTCGTTGTTATCAGCGAGTCTCAGTGATGGAATTATATCTGATGTCGAGTTTTCAATGATGATTAAAATATACGACGAAGGTATCGGTATTTAAGACATAAATACTAATAATGACAGAATTACTCCAGCAGATCGTGACTAACACAACTCCGCCAAAGATAACGATGATCTCGGTAAGTTCAACTAATCCTGAATTTAGTATTAACTTTCCTACTGCAATTCCAGTAAAAGAAATAGCATTAGCTCAATTATGGGTATATTACAGCTGGCCAAATATCAGATCAAAATCATTTAATGGTACACCAGCAAATAATTTGCTTGTATTTGCTAACAAGAACAAACCAGATGGTACTCCTGACTGTATAGATGTTGGAATACCCACTGGTAGTTATGAGATCGAACAAATCAATGAGGAATTTCAACGTAGAATAAAATCAATAACCGGAAAAGAAGCAAAAATATCAATTAACGTTCATGAGCTGACGCTGTCCTCGACGGTTGAGATACATTCTCCTGATTATGCCGTTGATATCTATCAATCCACGATAAGATCCGTACTAGGTTGGCCAGATGTTCCCCCGGTGTATGAAGGACCACCAGAACCGAAAAAATCTGATTTTACGTCAACAAATAGATCTCGTCACGAAGTTACAATGAGAGATCTTTGGTGGTGGTGGCGTGGACCTCGAACTTGGGATGATAGTTTGGATGATTTAATTGGTTATGGTGGTGACATATTTTCAGCTTTACCAGAAGATAAAACCCCTGGCCATATTCATGAACACGAAATTGAAAGAACTATTGACGTTTTCAATCTTGATCATAAAGATCAACTAAATAAACTACGTGAACGTCTCACTGAGTATCTTTTCGATATAACATCTCACGAGACACGAGGGGAAATTATCAAACAAACAGAAATTCTGAATTATATCGCAGAAGCTATGGAACGCACTCACAACAAAATTATAGACATAATTTTAAAATCATCTCCTGCTCCAAAAAAGTTTTTAATTGATAAATATAAAATCAAGGAATCTGATATACCGACGTTCAAATTTCCCGATTATGACCCGGACGCTCGGAGAAAATCTGTCACTGATGTCATTGATGAATATTTTCCTAAAATACTCGAGGCATGGAAAAAACTAACACCACCTCCAACTGTTCTCAGACATAATAATGATCGACATGGCGGCGGCAGGCACGTTTCTCCCGGAATCGTTAATATAACCAGCACGATTGTGGTCAATCTGGTTTGTGATGTAGTCGATGGCAGCTATCAAATAGACCTCGGAAAATCAAATCAGGCTCAACAAGGATACATCCTATATACATTTACACCACAAGTCCCCCCTGGAAGTTTAATCGTGCAAGAACCAACTAATCCTGTGTATCTGCGGTGTCACAATAATATGTTAACACGAATAAATTTTAAGCTCACAGACCACCTTAATCGCTTAATTGACATGCGTGGAGAAGAGCTTGTGATAAATCTGTATGTGAAATCTTAATTAATCCAGTAAATGTTATATAATGTACCAGCACGTGATTGTTTTTTATACACTTGAAAAACGCCATCAGAACAGTGTTTTCAAAACACAGAGCAATTTAGCGTTAATTTAGTTATTGATGAATACGGAAGCGAGAACAGTTAGATGAACTCCGCCGAGATCATCTGTAGAGAGATCAGATTCTAAATTATACACACTCCTGTATTAAAGTCGATCAACTTAAAAACATAATATTTCAGAATAAATAAATATAATCACTGATGGGATAAATTAATCAATTTTGTACATACTGATGGGGTGGTTGGTACTGAAAATTACACAAATCAATCAGTGTGCTAATTCTGATGGGGTAATTGGTACTGAAAATTATACAAATCAATCAGTTTGCTAATTCTGATGGGGTAATTGGTACTGAAAATTCTACAAATTAATCAGTTTTCCAAAAAATACTACAAAAAATATTGTATTATTATTCTGAAATATTTTTATTATTATTCTGAAATATTTTATTTTTTTATGAATCAATCTGATGGGGTGGTTGCTACTCAAAAGTATACAAATTAATTAGTGTGCTAATTCTGATGGGGTGATTGCCTCTTAAAAGTATACAAATCAATCAGTTTGCTAATTCTGATGGGGTGGTTGGTACTTAAAAGTATAGAAATCAATCAGTTTTCCAAAAAATATTTTATTATTATTCTGAAATATTTTATTTTTTTATGTAAATTAATTCTGATGTGATATACAGTGAGGGAAATTATACTACTACTCACTCGTTACCCGCTGACATAATTTTTCTTAAGTATCTTTTGCGGGTACTGATTGTTTTTTTGTTTTTTTTTTTCATATTCGCTGGATAATTCCGACCTGATCTTTTCTATTGCAACAGAAAGAGGAATAAATTCGTTTACTTGATCATCGTTCACCATAGCCAGTGACTGAAACATAGCTGCCTGAATCCGTTTTATGAACTTATATTGAGATGATAGAACATACTTATTTTCATTTTTAAGTTCTTTAAACGTTTCAAAATCAAATATTATTTTTTCAGGATTTAGTTCATCAGATATATTAAATCCGTTTTCTTCTAGTTTTTTAATAGCAGAAATAATGTCTTTGATATTTTCATGGTTCATTATATAATATGTAAATCTTTAAAATAAAATTTTTTTTATCCCTGAGCCCCTATCGAGTTCAAGGTACAGGTACACGAAACACTACCCTATGAGAGCCCCTAACCCGTCAAACAACGGTCTAGAGGCCCAAGAGGGTGTGTTTGGTGAAGATATACAATGAAATGGGTATGTACAATGAAATGGGTATGTACAATGAAATGGATATATACAATGAAATGGATAGATACAATGAAATGGGTATGTACAATGAAATGAATAAATACAATGAAATGGATATATACAATGAATGAAGGACATTACAAACATATATTATGAAACGAGTTTTTTAGCAAGTTCATTAAGTATGAAATGAAATATATACAATGAATAATTGAATAAAGGACGGCACAAACATATACGCTCAGCAAAAACCCACCCACAATAATCAAGCCCGTGGGTGATACGAAAATATGTGTCAACCACCGGTTGATACGTGGTTGAGTTTTGCTGAGCGGGGGGATCTGGCGGAGCCCCCAATTATTATAAAAATCGCAATTATGCGCAAACCACCGACATGTTGTCAGCCATGGGGATTCGATCCTGGACCGCGAGCGTCACAGTCCAATACGATACCGATTGAGCTATCAAATCTTGTTACAAACATATGCTTCGGAAGTTAATATATAGCTAATAATCATTGAAAAGGAACTAATTTCGAATAATACAATTCTGAATTCAAGAAATACGTTTATATGATATATTTTCACCAAACAAAGCTAAATTAAGGAATTTCCTATTTACTATACCACGCCATGTATGATAGAACATCCGGTCTAGATCATCTAATTGCTAGACTGGTCAAAGGGAGTTTACTCGATAAATAAATAATCACACATACATACACAATCTCGCATTATATTTCTGCACTGAACAAGGAAAATTCAACTGATTTTTAATTCCAAACACTATCGTGGACCTATGAGTCAGTACATTGCCACACGATACAGACTAGACGCTGGATTCTGCACTCAGTAGGCTGGAATATACATGTCGGTTTTCTGTAGGTTAGGATGAAATATACATGTATTCTATGTGTTGCATTCCTTGAACAAACAATAGGTAGCAGTGATGTCCTAAAGTATACATGGTTATAAGGTGGGGGTCGAATGCGCTGTTCTAATAGGGCAGAAAAATACACGAACTGTAAGTTAGAAATCTGTAATGCATACTGTATCCACCAGGCATCACAGACCTTGGATGTTGTATATGATTATGACCATAAATTACCTCCCTTTCATGAGTCAAAACATAAGTAGTATAATAATGACAATTTCTGACCCCCCCAAAAAAAATAAATATAATTCGAGGTGGTGATGAGAGTTAACAGTACTGAAAGGTGATTTTCTGCTTATACTTTTTGGAGAAAGCAGATCTGGTTATATTTTCTGCTACTTTTTGCACTGAATATGAGTGAATATCAAAGTATTTCGCAGCTGAATGCATCGAACGAAATATAATTACTTCGCCAGTTTCTGTGTTTGTGGAATTTACCGCCCTCTTTCCGATTGTTTTACATCTTCCAGTATTACCACGTGCAGAGTTCACGCTTTGTGTGACAACACGAAGGTTGGATGAATTATTGTTTTGAGGATCCCCGTCAACATGATCAATAACAAGACCGTCATTGATCATCCCATTATGACATTCATGCACAAATCTATGACAGAGATAGCTTTTCTTTCCTCCCTCATAAGTGAACGCTAGATAACCAGAATTAATGACATGACCAACTGGTCTCCTCAACCTACAGTGTCTGATCATGCCATTACGATCTGATTCGTAATTCTTGATGAGAGGATGTGGGACAAATATATTTTGCTCCATTATAATAATATTATTTGTTTAAATCATTGTTTGTCTGAAATCTTGATATATAATCCTCCACGGATTTTATAGCGTTTTCACTATTATTAATTTTTTTGTCATAATATCTTTTAAGTTCTCTAAACTGTTTTCCACCGCACTTTCCACATAATTCTGTTTTTCCTCGCACTCCAATACCACATCGCAGACACGGTATTGGTCCTAGACTTCCTCGTCGTATACTTTGTAAGTGCATCCAACAAAATTCCTTTCTGCAGGATTTTTTGCATCGATTTACTGAGCCGATCATCAACCATTTGCATTGAGACATTGTATATATATAATTTTCTTTATTTAAATATTTGTTTTAATTATATGAATGAGTTTGAGAGATTATCCCAAACTAGGCCTCTTAAATATAAATTCAACCTCGACAGATTATCTCCAGACTTGCCAGTACGAGATTTGGTTGATCCGAAAAATAAAAGTTTGATCAATTCACGACGCCAAGAAAGAATTTTACACGGATGGTGCATCTCATACATGGTCAACGTTCAAGATTATACGCAATACTGTCAAGGACGCCACAATGAATGACAAGCGAGCGGCAACTATCATTAACTACATCGCTGAGTATGAGGGCAATCAAAAATGTTTCTTCAGAGTAAAATTTATTGTATTAACAGAAACAGGTAGTCGGATTATCCGTGACAAATATGATCCTGTCCTTGGCAATAATAAAATTGCCATATTAAGTAAAAATTCCAGACCGGGTCTATTGACGGGTATTGACAAACCGTATTATGAGCGAGCGTATCCTGTAACAGCGGTTATTTATGGAATCTATGAGATAAATAAAAAACCCAACGTTGATAAACTGACACCCATGAAATTTTCAAGGTTAAATTGTGTAGCCGAGCGAGTAATAGAACACTTTACAAACGCGATGCGTGGAAATGGATTAACTGATTTAAGACGTAAAAAAATAAACTCGTGGGCTGATTCAGTTAAGGATACCGGTGCTACAATAAAAGATGTTGCTGAGTTAGGAAAAATATTAAAATTTCCAATAACCGTAGCGACAATAACGGGAGAAGTACTGTACGAATCGAAATATAAATCGAAAGGAGCTCCAATAAATATTATTGATCATAACGCGCACGCATGGACCAGCGCAGTAACAATATTTCCACGTGATCGAACTATTAGATTTATCCCCCAGATATGTTTGATTTTATCAACGAAATAAGTAAAAACGATCCTGTATCGGTATGGTTATTTAAAAGTAATGAGGAAGGTGGATTTGATCAGTTTGTTAGACCAAACGGTGAAATATATCGAACAGAATCTCTCCACGACGAGATGAAAAATCTCGCGGAGAAGTTTTTAGAGTGCAAGCACTCCGCGGAAAATACTGACAAATTACTAACTAATTGCTTTACCGTTCCATCTGTTGCGGCTCATTTCGCTAGAGAAAGAAATTCATGGAAACCAACACGATTTGATTTACTCGAGGACGTACGCGCAAGTTGCGTCGAATACGGACATGGCAGATTGTGGAATACTAAGTATAATTACAACGATGTTATTTCGGTTGATATGGTTGCATGCTATCCGGGAAGTTTTCTAGGATATTAGGCAATTAATGGACCATTACCTGATTTTGATCTGACTGGATTCGCTTGTGTTGAATCATTCGAGCTTAAGGAAAATTCTCACAAGATTTGTTATGTTTGGTTTGGTAGACATTTTTGTGAAAAACGTTGGGCGCCTATAGTTTTATTACGATATTTGCTAGGTTGTGCGGCACTGACATCGTTGGTGGTTAGTGAGGCAATTATATCATATCACGCGCAGACCGAAGTTTGGTTGCCCATGCCAGATTCTATCAGTGTTGATGAAGTTATTAGCGAGTTTAAGGAAAAATGTCCTGATGTTTCCGAAGATGATATTATCAAAGAAGCTCCTAAAATTCTCGAGATTAAACTTAAAACCGCAAAAGATCTCGGTAGAAAAATTATAGGTAAATTTACTCAAGGTGGTGCATATAATCATAAAAGACATCACACACGATTAATTTTAGATGATGCCGAGTACGATTTTATAATCGCTGATACAACAGCGAAAAATATATTTGTAAATCGAGAAAGTGTTTATTTATCCGACGGAACAAAATTGGGTACGATCGTTAGTTACATAAATGATATCTCCCCACAGTATACTCATCTAAGATCTTCCATGTTGGCTTATGTTTCTATAAATTTATTATCGATGATTAATAGATTTCCTGAGACCGCAGTCAGAGTCGCAACAGATTCGTTTTATATTTCGAGTAAATATTTAGAGTCTGTTATGAAATTTACAAGTAATGATGAACGATGGAGTTCGTGGAGAATAAAAAAGGAAATATTACACAATTATACAGAATCAGCATATGTTCCAATGAGACATTTTTATCGTAAGTGTAATAAAATATCAGAAATGTCGAAAGCGCCATCGTTGAGTGATCCAATAACTAGATATAAGACAGTATATCTCAATGGACCTGGCGGATACGGCAAAACGACTCGAGCGATTAATGTTTTTAGAAATTCAGATATGATCGTGCTGACACCCACACACAGACTTGCACGGGAGATGAAACAACGGCAAGTACAATCGTGCACGTATCATAGTTTCTTTCGGTGGCGCGGGGATACATGGACTCCTGAGCGAATGGGAGAAAAATATATACCTAAAATAATTATTTGGGACGAGATATGTACGGTGTCATTGGATACATTAAAAATGTTTCTTGATTGGTTATTGACGAAAAATACCGCTGTGGTGGTGTGTGGCGATCATGGTCAACCACCGCCTTTTGTTAGACCATCTCCACATGATTGGTTAAAAAATTTCGTTGATTATTACGAAGAAATAGATGATGCTCATAGAGCTCTCGATGCAAATTTAAAGGAATTTAAAAAATTAATCAGATTACAATCAAACAAAATTCAGTGTGAAATAATACGCGGAGTAATCTCAGAGACCTCAATGAGTGATTTTTTAAATTTATGGAGACCCAACGATTTGATAGTAGCAAGCAGAAAAATAATCAGAGACGATTTACAACAGCAGTTATTTCAGCTGCATAAAGAAAAATATTCAGAATTACCCGTACCGTTATGTTACAGACCATCAGATACACGAAAACAGAATATTAATGTTGATATTCCAGAACAGAAAGAGAATCAAAATCTCGTATTAAATGATATTGTCGCTGTTGATATCAGTGTGGTCGAAGATGCATTACACGCTGACAAATCTCCATGGGTGTCGGGATACGCTATGACGATCCACTCGTCTCAGGGATTAACTATTTCTGACACACGAGTCTGGATTGTAGACGATCACATCGAGTGGTCAAATTTAGTTTATTTAGCGGTATCGAGGGTGAGAAATATATCTCAATTACGTAGAATTATAATTCCTGAAATCGTTAATAAATTTAACGTCATTGATGATGATATAATAAGAAAAAAATTAATCGGATACAAACAATCTGATAAAAAAAATAAACGCGATTTTGATCTTGATGCTGAATTTATTATTGAGTTAAAACAGCAGCAGAATAATCATTGCACAAGTTGCAATTGTATAATGCTGTGGAGGTATTCGAGTAATGATTCAAGACAATTTACCGTAGACAGAAAAGATAATAGTTGCGGTCATACACGAGAAAATACCATCTTGACCTATCTTGAGTGTAATCGAAGTAGAGGCGCCAGCGCCTTGGGTGCTGGCACTAGTGCTAGTTAAGTGATCGCGGTGGTAATTGTGTATCCGTGGGAATTATTTGTAGTTGCTCACGTACAAATCTACGTTGAGGAGCAGTCGAATCTAATCTGTAGATTGCAGGTCTACCTGGCGATCTTGTCACGGTGGATATTTTGTGTGTGGTAACACTCCAAATAGGATCAGTCGCTCTCGCGCTACCACCTTCAAGTTCACCCGATTCATATAAATATCTAACTGTAACATCACCCAATATTTTTTGTTTTTCAGTACCTTTTCGTTGTGTTGGTATATTTTTTTTTGTGACTGCGCTAATGGGTTTCATGTTAGTTGTTCGTGTAATCTCGCTATTTAATGCAGCTATCACGCTTGGTAATCTTGCAACTCATTCGCGAGATCTTTTATCTTGAATAAATTCCTTCGCGTATTGATATCCAAATAACCGCTCAGCAAGTGTTCGATTAAATCGCTCAACAATTGCCTGATCACGGTGAATTGCAGTATGACCTCGTCGTATTTTGGTATTATGTCGTTTCATCAACGATGATACTGGACCAAGAAATTCCTTACCAGGATCAACCTGTAGCAGCTGTGGCCATCGCAGACCACCTTGTGGTCCACCACCTCGTTGATAGATTCGTTCAAACGCATCGGCTACTTCAGATGATGTTTTCGTTGATAGCCGCTCTGCCTCTTTATATCTACTTGCAACATCAACTACAGTTAACGCGTACTTATACGTTTTTCCACGCACAGTATCATGTGGTAAAAACAGAATATCTGCTTGATGAACTTCATTAGGAACACTAACATCGAAATACGCGTACTGAATTCGTTTCGGTGGTGGTAGATAAATTTGCCATATTGCCTGTTTGGATAACCACGCGCTAGCAGTAGAATGTTTAACCGCTGCTGCATCAGCGAGTTTACCAATTGCTGCTTTGCCTCTCCAATATCCTTTTGGTGAATAATAAATTAATTCCATTATTAATTACCAGCCCCAAACGCTAATTTACTTTTCATCGCAGATCTTACTAACCAACTAGCTAATGATTCTCTGATATTTTTATTTTTTATGGAATTTAACGCGTGAATTAATTTCACATCTGCAATATGCCTATCCTGTAGATTTTTACTTTTATTAGCTACATCATGAATATGACAAGCTCGATCAATAGCGTTTACTGGTTCCTCACCTGGTTTTGGTTGATCCTGATTATCGAGCCTGATATCGAGTCGAGTACCAGGACCGCAATAACTACATCCTGGAAGATGTTTTTCTCCTGGGTATTTAGCCCATGGAGTACCCGGAAACTTTGACATCAAATTAGCAACATCACCACCGCGCTTATTAGGTAAAAACGAAAATTTCTTTCTGCCGCATACAGAACATTTTCCACCATACGCTATTTTTTTATTTTTTGTTATAACTGTAGCTAAATCAGTAGTCGGAGTTAAAACTTAAACAGTATAAATTCATGTTATAATATATATGGATATAATTGATTTCTCAGCAACTCGGCAGCGAGAACCTCTTAAGCATCATCCTGCGCTACCTAATTCCATCAGAATGATTATCATAGGACCATCTGGATCGGGTAAGACGCAGTTATTACTTAATCTGATAATGAGATGGTTGAAATGGGATAAATTATATTTGGTAGCACCATCCGCTGATGATCAACGATGTTATGAAGTATTAAAAGATTTTAACGAAAATGCAAGATTACTGGACGAAGATAATGATGTTATAGAGTTTATAACAAATATTGATGAAGCACCGTCCGTTGATTTTTGAGACGGATTTATTAATAATTTAGTTGTGTATGATGATGTGATGCTGGATAAACAATCAAATCCAGCCAGGATATTTTCTCGCGGCAGACATAAAAATACAGATGTTATCCATGTTACTCAACGATATACACAAATACCAAAAGTAATCAGGGACAATTGTAATATTTTAGTTGTGTTTAATGGCGTAGACACACACACGCTGCGAAATATTCATCAAACTTGGTGCAGCGGTGACATGGATATAATTAAATTCAGAAATTTCTTTTCACGAGCGCAAGCTACTCCGTATGGATTTATAACAATAAATTTACATGATCCTAGAAAAAGATATCGTGTGGGTCTTGATAAAATATTTGGATCAATTAATAAATTTAATTAAACAGTTATCATTCATATAATGAACAACTGTGCGTGGTTAATTCAAGGAACAACAGATAAATGCAACAAAAGGTGTCGTGGAGAATATTGTAAAAAACATAATTATATTTTAAAGAAAAATCCTCATGCTGGTCCACGAAGTTGTGTTGGATGTAACAACGGCGTTAGAGGATTATATCAGATTTGCAAAAATTGCGGTGGAGATCGATACAGAAGTTTGATGAACTATTACAGAAAAAGAAAGAACATAAATCCAAAACCACCATCAGAACTTGAATATTACTTGAAACATAGAACAAATAAAGATGAAACAGATGAGGAGAACGCGTTGAGAAATATTCATCAAACTTGATATGGTGGTAACAATTTCTTTTGCAACATGAATAGCAGCAGAGAGGGTTCGTCTACAATCTTGTTTGGGACAAACAATAATCGTAGACGTGGTATGACCTATATGAACGAGCACGGATTTTTTTTTGGTCTAACACAAGGGTTTT
Organism: Sinohyriopsis cumingii; assembly: GCA_028554795.2. Lineage (NCBI taxonomy): Eukaryota > Metazoa > Mollusca > Bivalvia > Unionida > Unionidae > Sinohyriopsis > Sinohyriopsis cumingii. The sequence continues at coordinate 118,924 of JAPYKE020000131.1, read as the reverse complement.
GCTCGGGTAATTTGGTCTGTTCACCCTCTCTGCTGCTAGACTTGTCCAAAATCTCAAAATTAAGGAGTGCGACATTGCACATAAAAACGGGGCTGTGGTGGCACAATACCCACAGACCCGACTAATTAAGAATCCTGACCTTCAGGACTTAACGTGTCGCGCAAGCACTAGCTGCGCAGTCGACCTACATTTATTATCGTATCGTATCGTATTCTGACCATCCATTGTCGACTTATTCTCCTACGAAGATGTGCTCAAGATTAGCCAAGCTGAACGAAGCCTACGTGAATTTTCATCGTGTCCGGCAAAGCCTGATACCTAAGCCTGAAGAGATAGAGAATGTCAGAATGTTAAAAGTCACCGAAGTCCTGATAGAAGAGCTCTTCAGAGAGGAAATTTACATGGAAAAAAAAGAATGGACGAAGAAGTACAGACTTCAGAAACAGCAGAGAGAGAGAGAGAGAGAGAGAGCAGCAACATCAACGGCAGCAGCAGGAACCTGACAGAGGCTTTGTCGACTGCCGCGTCGACACCGAAGAGTTCTCCTTCTCTTTCCGAAGAAGTAGACATTATCCTGTGAGGAAATCTGCCACCAGAGGAGGTCGCAATCTTAGATCATAAAAGATTGCCATAGCTCCACGCTCACACAAAAACAACCCTTTTCAGGGCTACCTAATACTCTAGAAAAGAAATAATCATTCAATTGCCAATGGTAAGTTAAAAACAATAGAAGTGAGTCTATAAAACAATAGAAGTGAGTCTATAAGCACATTATTTCTTTATCTTGGTTAGAAAGTGTGACTCTAAGTCCTTCGTTTCCGTCGCTTATCAAAATTTGTAAAATATTGATTGTTAGTAAAAAGTAAGTGAGTGTTTCTTTTAGGTCTGCGCGTTTTTGGGTTTTGATTGATTGATTAGTTGGATTATAGTGGTGTACGCACGTTGTGCGTGTACCACTATTAATGGTCGCACAGCGACCGGATAATTGATCCTGGGGGAAGGAAAAAGAGCCTCATCCCCCAGGCGTATGTGTGTACAAGGTACACTGGTAATTATAGCCTTTATCCGCGGGTCCTTTTGTTTCCTATTGCGGTCTGACTGGAGGGCTGTTTCATGAGTGGGTATGGACCCACGCACTCATGATACTAAAATAAATTTTCTGTTTACCAATCACTGTGGTGTCGACTAATGCAGTTGTTACGTCAGTCGCGATTGGTTGGTGACAATGACGTCACACTGGGACACCAGTATTAGGCGGGTGGAAATCGTTCCACATCTTCGCCCTTTGTACGAATGTCCGGACGTGGGAAGTGGAGGGGAGTTCCGGCATCAGACAACCCGCCCGTACCTAACCAAATTCTATCCAGTTGTTTGTAAATGGACCCTAACAACCAATATTGTGTGAGCCACCTGTGCAATTGAGTCAAATTCAAATGAGTCTGATAATGTTCCTAACTCCTAACAATTGAAATAGTACTAGTACATAGTGTACATAGTGAGATGCCCTAACAATTTTTATTTTCTAATTGTCTAAGCGACAAATAAAAGTTTAGTCACTGTTAGGTAATTGGGTTTAAATTTTGATGCAGGCGACCGAAACGATCAAGTCAGTGGTTTTGTCTGGTTTTATCGAATTGGGAAACCAAGCCAAACTGGTCTCCTTAGATAAATGGCAATTTGTAGCCCTAAGAAGGGTTGTTATTTCTCCCAGGCGGGAAGGTGCCTCGGCTAACTTCTTCCTCGCATATTACTTCAGCTTTCCGTGTTTCCCTTCGCTTTCTGGCTGGAAAACCTTCGAATTCATGGAACCCGCTGGTGGGTCTAATGTGACCTGTGGTGATAGCAGGATTTCTCTGATATCAGCTAGAACTTTTTCTTGTAGCACCTGTTGCATTATAGAAACTGCAATTGGAGTGCTTGTTCTGGGAGTAGTCCTGCTCTTCACTGGCGGAGGTGATTGTGGTTGTGGTGGTGGAGGTTTCGAGACAATGTTGGCAAATGTCTCTTTTCATTTTAATTTATTTTTTGCGGGGCTGGAGCATGGTCCGTCTTCTCCTGGGCAGCCTTAGATTTAGTTGCTGGTAGTTGCTGGTAATGGTGGTCTATCCGGCTGCTGTAGTTTATTCACTTTTGTGAGTGTAGTGGGTTGGGTGCTAGCTTGTCTGGGTCTGCATATATGTATTACACTCCCTCTGCTGCTGCGTTCTTCCACGGCGACCTGATAATTGTTCCTGGGAGAAGGTATGAGAGCCTCATTCCCCCAGGCGTTTATGTGCCCACAATGCACTGATAATTTTAGCCTTCAGCAGCGGGACCGTTTTTTGGACCCATTGCGGTTCTGACTGTAGGGCTGATTCATGAGAGGAAATGGACCCACACACTCATGATACTAATAAAATATTTCTGCTTACCTGTTTAGTTGAGTGGGAATTTACCTGCACTAACTCAGTTTTATGATAATATATCGAAAATTAATTTTTGGTGTCCGCACGTGGCAAGGGAAGAAAAGCGCAGGGAGGCTATCATCTGCTGTCCTTGGCGGTGTCCACTGGATTTAGGTTGATGATTGCGTCGAATTTTGAATTTAGATAATTATTGTTGACAGAGATGGAAAGGATAATATCATGTGCTGTTTTTTTAAATTAATAATTAGGAGAGATATATAATGGGGTTAAGAGAGTGTGAATTAGATAATTTTTAAATTATTTTTTACAATTTTTATTATTTTTTTATTTATTATTATTTATTAATTTTTATTTATCTATTTTCTTCTTCCTAAATTTGATTTTTTTTAAAAAAAAAATTATATACTAGATTGTTTTGAGTGGGCGATTTCAATAAACCCATGCGAAGTGGAGTGCTCTTCAAAGAACCCATGTGAAGAGCAGTGCCCGTGTGAACGGCTGTGTCGGTCTGTGAAGCCACGAGACCTAGTCGGCCGTCATAATTATTTACCTGAGTTTGATATGGGGTTTGAATGATTATTTAATTAAGCTGTTGATTATTGATTATATCTTATTTTTGAGTCCTGTCATTCCTAGCGCTAGGAATTATAAGGAAAGTAGACTGCGTAAACAAATGACAACCTGCAATACCTCAAATTCCAAAACCACCACCACCCCGACAAATGTAGGGAAACTTAATTTAACACCAAGCCCAAACAACTAAGAAATCCGCGCTATTCAGTTACCTTTCACTTTTTCAACCCCAGATTTCGAACTTATTGGTGAACAGGCAAAAAAAACTTAGTTCTAACTCACCAATAACCTTCAACCTTTTCGACACTACAGTGGGGGAAGAAAAGTTAGATGCAACCATAGCAGAGGAATTCGCAAATCTGATACAAACAGCATCATCAATGAATTCATCCACCCCCAACTACTTAGTACTGGCACAATCGCCTAAACATAAACCTATAATCAGTCATTATTGAACCAAGGCAAACAGGGAAGGAAATAAAAAGCGGGAAGAACTCCCCAAACCTAGCGCAGGCCAAAAAAATCCAGGTAAACAATAGCTCAACTACAATAACGCCTGGGGGCTCCACTAATCTAAGCCATATACTACACAATCCCAACTGCTCAACTACCTATCACAATAGTCAAACCCCGGGGCCATCTAAACCGTTAACAGAGAAAGACCTCATTTATAGCCAAACGGATAAGGACAGCCACAATAAGAAGAAAAACAACTCCACCCCCCATCCTAAAACAAACAACATTAAATAGGACGGGAAAGGTAAAGGAAAAGGCCCCCTTAAACAGGAAAAAAAAACTTATGCCTAAGAAAACCCTCTCTAAACCTGAACAGGAAAAAACAACCACCCCCACCCACCAGACAGTTCAAAAAACTAAAACTAAGTTCAAACGTGAAAACATACAAGCTGCCCCACCTAAAAATAACAATGACAACTCAAAACCAACCACTCACCCCCAAATTGGCAAAACAAACCCCACTCAGGCAACAACATAAAAAAACCAGCAAATTCCACCCTGAAGAACTGACCTTATTCATTAAAAGCCCCTCAACACGTTTACTTTACAACAAATAGGGGCTCTCTACAGGGTTCATTCAGGGCAATTCAGAATCATCCGACCAAAAACAGGCTACATAATAGTATACTGTAGCACTCAGAACCAGATGGCGAAATTTTTTGAAATAAAACACATAAAAAATATTCCAATAACTGTTGAGAAACACTACGAAACTAGGCAATACACTCGGGCAACCATCAAAGCCCCAAAACAAAACCTAGAATTGACCTCAACCCATTCCATAAACCACAAACAACTTACACCCAGACCACAACAAACCACTTTCAAAGCAGTATTAAAACTAAAAGGGAAAATCCAAAAACTTACTAATGAACAATTAACCATTCAACTTAAAGAAGAGGGGACACCCATTATCAGGGCATTCAGACTCAAAAATTACAAAGGGCAAGAGACCAACACGGTAGTACTGGAATCGCAAGTACCACTCAGATCACCAGTACGAGTATCCCCCTCAGGAATAAGATACCGCATTGAGCCTTACATAAACAAACCAAGACTTTGCCTCCAAATGTAAATTCCAAACAATCTGCAAACAATGCGGGGGGAATCATAGGGATGTATACAGAAGAACAACCCCCAAATGTACCAACTGCAGAGGCCCTCATCTACCCCAATCACCAGATTGCTCACATACAATCAGAGAAAATCAGATTATCCAACTGATGAACACTAAAAATTTGCAATATCAAATAGCAAAAAAAGGAAATTCTCAAAAATAAAACCCTATATCAACAACACTCAGACAACTCCAAACCAGTCCCACCAAAAACCCAGAACCCACCAACCCCAAAAAAACATTTAACTAGCCAAACCACACAACAACAACCCCTTTTTGTCCGAACAGTAACAACAAAACTCCCCAGATAGAACATGAATCAGAAAGAGTAGGAATCATTGAGCAAATAAAAAAATTGCTATCAAAAAACCTCTTAATATCAGAAAACAAAGTACAACAAATAGAGGAAACATTATAATTAATTCTCCTTAAGAAAAGATGACACTATGGCTCATCAATCAACTAGTTAATGACCACCACCACCATGATTAACACAAATAAAAATATCAGAATTTGGCAATGGAATGCTAGAGGACAGTCAGCAAATATTGATGAACTAAGATTAAAACTACAAAATTTAACTACGAAACCTGACATAATCTGCATCCAAGAAACTAAAATAACAAACAACATCAGACACTTACCAAAGATTCAAGGATACGCCCCAGGATACTTTCAAAATAGACTTAAAGGACAAGTAGGGGGGGGGCCTAGTAACTTTTATCAATAACAATATACTAAACATAACACCAGTCTCTATCAACCCCTTAGCCAACAACACTCAAATAGTCGAAATGCAATCCTTACTAATACACACAGGGAAAACTGACATACAAATATATAACCTATATGACCCAGGTGGCACCACTTAGGAACTGAACCTAAACACTTACAGGCAAATCAATAACCATAAGCGTGTGGATCGGATTGTCGTATGTGGCGATTTCAATGCACATTACAAGCTGTGGGGAAGTGATCGAACTGATAAACGAGGCAGGTTGGTTGAAGCATGGGCTGCTGAATCCAACCTGACAATCCTAAACAATGGTGCCAGAACATGCCTTAACCCTAAGGATGGAACTCTAACTGTACTCGACCTTACCATATGCTTCCCATCAATAGCACAGGTGGCTGAATGGAGGGTGGATCAAACCGACTCAATCGGGAGCGACCACTTTCCATTGATAACCACCCTACAGATGACAGTCCAGTTTAACTCGCTTCAAACTCAACCTAGGTGGAATTTTAAAAATGCTGATTGGGAATTATTTAAAGAACAACTAAACAAAGTCAACCCCAGTGAAATTGAGAACGATGATATAAATATCTACTATGACAACCTAATTAATATTATCAATCAAGCAGCAACCACAAGTATTCCAAGAGCCAATGGCAAAACAAATAAACAAACCGTCCCATGGTGGAGTGAACAATGCAAACTAGCCCATAAAGAAAAGAAGAAAAAAACTCTCAATAAATTTAGACATACAGGTAACTCTTTAGACTTTAACAACTACAAAAACAGAGAAAAGGAACTTAAAAACATAATCAAACAAGCCAAAGAGAACAGTTGGCGAGAGTATTGTACTAACATCAATATCAAAACTAGCACCAAGGAAGTATGGGACAAAATCAAAAAATTAGGGGAAAAACAACTGTACCCCTAAAATCACAGGAGCCAACACCAATAAGGAAAAAGCGGATAATTGGCAAAATATTTCTCAGAAATTAGTAGAAATTGAAACCACACTACTTCATTTCAGCAGCACAGATCCAAAGTAGAACAAACAGATAAAAACCTATTTAGCGACCTAGGACCAAAAGAATCCTACCTAAATAAAGATATAACAACATATGAATGGGACCGAGTAGTAAGATCAAAAAAGGAAACATCACCTGGGGAAGATCAAATAGGATACACCATGTACAAAAACTTACCGACTAACATCAAACAAACTGCAATTAAACTACTAAATCAAATATGGAAAACAGGAAAACTACCCAACAAATGGAAAAATGCTGTGATAATCTCTACACTCAAACCAAAGACCCCAATAATGTCAGCTCATATAGACCGATCTCATTAACAAACAATATATGCAAAATTATGGAAACTATTATCACCAATCGACTTAAAAATTACCTCGAACAAAACAATCTAATATCCGACAACCACTGCGGATTCAGAAACAAAAAATCCACTACGGATCAACTAGTACGACTCGAAATTGCGATCAAATTGGCATTTAATTCCAAAAGGAAATCAGACAGGAACCTCATAGCGGTATTCATAGACTTTGAAAAGGCATTCGACCTAGTGTGGACTAAAGGCTTATTAGCCAAATTAAATCACTACGCCATAACAGGCCGAATGTACAACTTCATCGAAAACTTCCTAACGGACAGCAAGATAATAACCAGAGTCGGTGACACTCACTCTGAGTTACATCCCTTAAAAAAACGGAACTCCACAAGGGAGTGTACTCAGTCCCACTCTGTTCAACCTTATGATGAATAACCTAGATAAGAACTTGGCATCTAACCTAACTGAAATATCGCAATTTGCAGAATATAGTGGAATATGGAGAGCAGGAAACCCCTCCAACCACAAAGTAATTAAAGACTTACAAGATAGCTTAAATAACATAGGAAAGTGGGCTGACAAATGGGGTTTCAAATTAGCACACGAAAAAACTATAGCCGTAATATTTACCCCAAAACGTAAAATAAACAAGCATCTCCCTACACTGACAATACAAAATCATGAAATTAAGTACGAAAAAATTGCACGATTCCTGGGAATGTATTACGATGTGCACTTAAACTGGGGACACCACATCAATGAATTAATTAAAAGATGTAATAGGGACCTCATCCTCCTCAAAAACCTTAAAGGAACCGACTGGGGATCCAATCAAGAAACACTACTAACCCTATACAGGGCACTGATTAGATCCAAACTAGACTACGTGTGCCAGATATACAACTCAGCATCTAAGCAGCATCTTAAAAAACCTAGACAATATACAAAGAAAAGCGCTCATTACAATCACTGGCGCGCTACCATCAACATCACTAGCAGAACTCCAAGTACTAACCGGAGAACTCCCGCTCTGTCTCCGACGACAAGAACAGATTCTAACATACGCAGCCAGATTAACATCCCACTTAAATTCCCACCCAACTAGAATAGCGATAGACAAATGTGACAAACCATTTAGCACTAAACGGCAACACCTAACCCCTACAAGGACATTAGTGCACGAATTAATAGAACAACTCCACATTGGAAATCTCAAACATGAAACAAACAAGCTCTTCGACACTGAACCTTGGACCAACGAAGAGCCAAAAATTAATATCTCCCTCACCAAATATGGCAATAAAAAGGATCAAGAACATCTATTACACACCATCGCAATAGAAGAAATTGACACCAACTACCCAAATTTCCTTAAAATATACACTGATGGATCAAAAACAAAAGGGCCTGACAAAACGGCAGCCGCATTTGAATTAAACATCAAAGTAGGACATAGACTACCCGACCACTGCTCAGTATATACAGCAGAAATCTGGGCCATTAAAGAAGCACTTAAATGGGTCGAGACTAACAACACCCCCATGACTAAATATAAGCGACTCACTTAGCGTCATCTCCTCAATACTTAACAACGATAGCAAATACGGAGATAATCTTCTGAAACAAACCAACTTAACGCTAAAAAGCTTAAACAACAAGCAACAGCACATAGAATTCCTGTGGATTCCATCCCATATAAATATATGAGGCAAAGATCTAGCAGATTCAACAGCTAAATAAAAACTTAACGAACCTAGCCACGTCCAATTAGACTACAGTGTTAGCGAAATATACAGCTTAACAACATTATTAATTACTAACAAATGGCAGGAAAATGGAATGACAGTACCCAAGGTAGGAAACTCTACAGCATCATTAATGAAGTCAACAGAAATAGGAAACCACCCGTACTCCAAAGCAAAGATCAAAATATAAATAATAGAATATATACAGGTCAAACCAAACTGGCTACCAGTTATGGTAAGCGCATAGGACCCTTCCCACACAATCCTAATTGCTATTATTGCCGGGTCCCTGAGGACCTACCACACATATTGAATGTATGCCTTAAATTTAAAAAAGAAAGGGATATATTCAAAACAGAACAAAATAAAATAGGATCACCAGTTTCTTACCCAGAAATCCTAAACAAATCCAACCCTAACCTGAACAATACCTACAAAAATATAATATCCTACTTACGTAAGACAGGTTTAGATAAAAATATATAATAGCTAACCATCGACATATCAATAAGTAGTAAAATAAGGAAAACTCAATAGGGACCAACCAGATTAGATGTCCTTGAACCCTCTTAGAAGGTTCGAGTAATCGACAAGGATGACTATCTGGGACTAAAATAAATCTGATCAATTAACCTCAAATAGGGTACAATGAAAACATATATTAAACCTATATTTATAAAAAATAATTAAAAAAATTGTTTTAATAAAAAATTAAAAAAAATAAAATAAAATAATTATCCATCGACGTACCAATAAAAAATAAAATAAGGAAAAGTCAATAGGGACCAACCAGATCAGATGTCCTTGAACCCTCTTAGAAGGTTCGAGTAATCGACAAGGATAACTATCTGGGACTAAAAATAATCTGACCAATTAACCTCAGATAGGGTACAAAGAAAACATATATTAAAACCTAAAAATAAACAACATGCTAATAAACAACATGAATAGGAATCAGGATAATTAGATAGGGGCTACCCAGATTAGGAGTCCCTGAACGTCTCTTAAAGATAGGAAACCAGCATAAAAAATATCAAACAACCCCTCTCTCTCTCTCCTCCTATCATAACACTCTCTAACAACATCCAGCTAACAACAATCGTAACTCTACCGAATAACTAACACCATCACCTAGGTGACAGCTCCATAAAAATAATCGTCATACCCGCAACACCCCAAATTAATACGTATAAGGTGGTCTAAAACTCAGACCGTCAGGGATAGAACCCAAGACTAGACTATATAAAATAGTTTAAAAAACCAAAGACTTTCAGATCCGGCAGCACAAGGCTGCAAACAAACACGAACTAGGCAATAGGACCCCAAATTAGTACATATAAGGTAGTCTAAAAACCCAAAGACTATCAGGTCCGGCAGCACAAGGCTGCAAACTAAACCGAATTAGGAATTAAGATCCCAAATAACCAATTAACAATAACTACTACGCTTTTATTAGCAAAAAGTGGACAAAAAACCCAATACCAACAGGGCCACATCAAGTGGCAACTCCACAACCATAGCTGTCAACCTAGACTCTAAAAACTACTACTCTAACCAGCTCTCTAACAACAACAGCACAGAGTTATTTATTCAAAATTCAAATTCATAAAGACGGAATTTAGACCTTGGATACCCTATGTCTAAAGCACTAACGACCTGTGCCATAGGCCCGCCTCCCGAATCTCAGTCTGCAGTGCACGCCCTAACAAGCAGTTGTATTACCTAACAAGCAGCAAAGCGACCGTAGGTTGGGTCCAATCCTGCTAGTCGCAAAATCATAGCAACTGAAACACTGAGTGAGTGTTGGGTCTAATCCCACTCATCTTGGCCCTACAGTCAGATCGACAGGCACTCAATGGTACCTCGATCTGACGGCCAAATTAATAATTGTTCTGTGAACACATTAAAGCCTAGCGGAAGTGGCACTATACCTCCCCATTGGAGAAATCAAAAGCCACCCGTGATGTCATTAACCAGTGGTAAATGTCCAAGTTGGACGCACACCACTTTAATTCTAGATAACAACAACAATAACAGTCTGGCTACCCATCGTTGATTGATCAACAGTGAGAATGAGCAGTAGACTTGTGAAGATTGTATAACTTCAGATGCACCTGGAGTACGCCAGGCGAATCCTGAATGAGCAGGCAGCGGAGGCCACTGTAGAGAAAGAAAAGGATAGAGAAGGAGGAGGAAGAGAGAAACAAAAAGAAGAGGAGGAAAAGAAAAGGACAATTTTGTCTCACGTAATAATGAGGCAAACAAGGGAAGTCAAGCCAGTGGTAAGGACGCCTCCACATGTAGCACCAGCACGAGAGTCGCAGCCACAAGAACGAGAACAACCACTAGTACCACAACCTGTAGCAGTACCACAAATTCGGCATCCACGGGTGTGGCACAGCAGGCAGGAAAACTTCAGAATCCCACAAACGGAAAATTGGGATTCTGAAACCGTCCATCCCTCCTGTGCGATCCCAGCCACACGTATCAATTGGGATCACTATTTAAAGATAAGCAAACATAGTCCTCTATGAATGAATGCTGTTGCGTTGTTATTTCTGAGCATATTTATACATGTGATACTTGACACTGTCTAAGACGTGGTTTTATAAGTGCGTATTAAGCAGAAACGAAACCAGCCGAATTATTATATTAACTATCATGAAACAATGAAACCTTAAAATCTCTATTTTTAGGGAATATTTTTTAACAATATTAGTCTTAAATTATTTTCTTATTATTGATGATTCAAGAATGTATAATTTAATATTTTGGCTTTATGAAAGACCTGTTTCTAACTATCCCACCAAAATCACCACATGCAGCCGTCTACCCACTCCACCGGTTTTCACGAAGCACGAACATGATGACCTGTCAATAATACTTGGAAACCTTTTATTAATAGAAGAACTGATTTATGCAAAACAAATCACATTCTTTGCAAACTACGGTATAATGCTTAGTCTAAAACGATTCAATGATGTTGCACCAGTTAAAGTAACAAAGTCACAAGGGGATTTAAGTGTCTTTTCTGCACTTCTATTGATCCTGATGTTTTTTTTTCGAGCCTTATGCTGCATTTTGCGTAAACTGCTTTGGATTAATCATGCAAACTATTGTTTGTTTTTAGACAGGTTTTATATGAATTAAACTGCTTAGCTGTTCTTTAAAACAAAAACCAGTGAAATATTATTAAATTTGCGAAAGTGCAAATACCGTTAAACATTTTCTGTTTGTAGCGTCAGTGCATTGTACAGAAGCAGTGTTATCTAGCAAGGCCTGAAAACAGCGATGAAGGTTGCTAATGGCTTATAGGGGGCCTGAGTCATGGAAGAACTTTTTTTTAGTAGAGATATGTTGCCCTGTAAGAAGCGTACACCGTTTTCATCATAGTTTTGTCCTCGTACAGGCATACCTCTTGGGAAGATATTAAATTTTAATTTGGAATCTGTTTTGTGCGACAAAGTAATTGTCAAAAATGGTTTTCATCACGCGTATATTGAAGAATCAAGTAGTGAAGATCAGTGCTCATTTAGGCTGTCTGTTAAGTAATAAAAACACTAATATTTTAACCATTTTATGTTTGCTAAAATTTCAATACAACATGAGGGTATTTAAGAGTTTCAACGACATATACATATTGGCTTACATTATTCACGCACATCTACTAACTTAAAGATCTTTAAAAAGAATTTAACAATATAGTCTATAGCATTATGGTCTAAAACGTATTGGTTACTAAATACATATATGATTATATGGCTCACCATTTAAATAAATTTGGCTCTGTACTTGAAAATTCACTTGCGATAAATTAGGTATTCTCCTAAGCGTGGAGAAAGCAAATTGTTAAGTAAATTATGTTACTCCAAGAATATTTACCCAATCACATTACGTTATGAACATTAGCCTGCTACCTCGCGGATCCAGCCGTACTAAAAGACGAAATCGTCTTATCCTGTATATTTCGCATAGTACCTCGCCTTGATGCCTGCAGATGTCGACAGTTTTAGTTGAGCGAGATACTAACACGGATGCATGCATAACGGGGTGGTGGTGGTAGGGTAAGTAATGTGATTGGGTAAGTATTCTCAGAGAAACATAATTTACTTTAAAAATGTGCATTCCCCTTCGAATAGGTTCCCAAGCCACAACGCCTTAGGAGAATAAGAAAAAGGAGGAGGTTATGCTTAGCATCCGACCTCTACCTCAGATATACTTGTGGGGATAAACAGCTCGATAACCTTTTCTTATAATGACACGAGCAACTAAGCCTGTGATCTCTGGACCTTGGATTCTAGCTATTGTTGATAAGAGGACGTTTTGTTCTTACCTAAAAAGTTTCTCCGGTGAATCCAAAATTGCTATTGTTCTAGGTGGGTTGTTCTAGGTAGGTCCCAATGGCCACTAGCCATTCCAGATTCAACGTTGGTCTCTACTTCTATAAATCAGTGCTACACAAACTCGAGAAGGTTGACTCTAAATACAAATCATCAGCTTCTACAATATATCAGATCGAAACGTTACGTTTGAACGCAAAGGCTCAGATAGATGGCTCTAATCTCATTAGCTGTAATCTTCATTAGAGGACTGTCTTGAGAGATCTCAAGAGTACACCGAGCACACACCACTACAGCCACGAAGAAAGGGTGTGAGGGAGAAAGAGGCGTCTACGTCATGATACGTGTCTGTGCGTTTCAAGAAGTGCTTGAGAGCGCAGACATAATCTGGAATGACTGCTGTTCACGATTTGTCTATGGAAGAGACGGAGCGACTGACAACTAGCTGGTTATCGACGGACGGTAACCGGCTTTTGGCTACAAAGCCTGGTTGTGTTAGGAGGACCACCGAACCATTCGAACTGAACTGATGATTATTCGGGTCGACTGAAATGACATGTAGCTCGCTTACATTGCATTCGAAAACTAAAGCTATCATGGATTATATATTATATAATAGAAACTTTAGCAAAGTGTGGTCTACAAGCTCGAACTAACTTAAGCTGGAACCATGCTATGAACCAGTATAGATTCTATTTGGCAAGCAGCGTTATGGAATTTGGTCGATAGAGATCAAAACTGGCCAAAAGGTCTGCGAGGTCTTTATCACGCACAAAGTCAAATCGGCCAAGATGTCGGCCTTTAATAGTAATGGCGGCACATCAAACATTTTCTCCTCACAGAACCAGAAAAAGTCAGAAACGTGAGAAATTCCTCACTCAAAGGAATTATGTGAAATAGTTATTCTTTAATGATGGTCAGTTCCTGTGTAGTTTCGAATATACTATTTTATTATATATAAAATATCTTCAGATTGGGGGTGAGGTATGAACAAAATACATACTCATTCCTGCGAAAGGTGATCTGCAATTTTAAAGTATGGTGTATGCTGACCTTTATAAACTAAATAACTGTTTATCATAGCTGGATGTACCAAGGAAAACTTCACAACTAGATATATGACATATATACATATTTCAGGAATTTCTCATGGCATGCGGATATATATTAGGAATATATGGAGACATTTGTTCTCATATTATACAATATTCTTTTATTTGTTCTACGTTCCTTTCATTTCCTTTATTTTAACCAAGTTTACTTTCATAGATTTTTCATACCTACCTAAAAACTGCATATTAGTAATTTTCAAATTACCTTATTCATATGGGTCTTCAAAGTATTAATAACAAAGAGAATATCACATCAGAAGAATTATCAAATAATTATTTAATACAATATATTTTGTAGCACACAAATTCAATCATGTCAATACCACCGTTTTTTTATATCCGTAGTAATATAGTACAATTACTGTTATGATAATGACAAGGCGTACAAATGTAGATCGTCATCCACAAACAAGTAAACATATGAAGGAGATGAACAAGACAAAGTCTTGTTTGTTTTAATTATGTTTTTCTTTATTTTCGTTAGAAAAAAAGATCATGCTAGGTTGTACCGTAAACGCCCCAGCGTTACCCCATGATGATTGATTAGGGACATTCGAATGTCGTGACAGTCTTTCCGCTTGACGAGACAATGATATGGATGTCGCTTCATTAATTATTATAAGTGCTATGAACTTCAAAATGTATCAAATAACACAAGCAATTTAGAAACGCTGGTAGAGTTACATTATCTTTGTTTTCATGTTATCATGTATTGGGATATTCGCTCACTCATGTTTTTATATTTTTTATTTCCACCTTTTTTTTGGTAATACAACTGACAACAAATAGTTCACCTTTTCTGAGATCTAAGTAAACAGTTATTAAAAGAAAAGAATGATTTAGGAGGACACATTATTTTAAATATCTTCATTCTATCCCACCTCGCATTATGACAGTACTTACAACAGTTAATGAACAATTCCAGCAGCATATCATAACATGTATGTGAAGTTCAAAGTCCTTCAGTTCCATTATGTGGGGGAATTACCTACAAAGAAATTGATAAGTAAATTCTGGGTCAGAATTATTATGAAGAACTAAGAAGAACATCAAGGTTTTGGTAGTATGAAAACATAATCGAGCGCTCATTCTCTCTAGCTTTGGACGAAACGAGATTATAATACGTTCAATTACATCAGTATATGGAGCATTGCAGTGATGACAATGTAGTTTCGTATTATGGGATATAACAAGAAACTTGGATAACAGTCCATAAAATTTAACGTGGCTGATTATAAGCTTCCTAGTTCTAAATAACATCTGTCATCTCTCTGAGGTGGATTCTTTATATACTGTGAAATAATTCATTTCTTTCATACAGTAATTTCAGCAGATACGTTTGCACCATCTCGATAAAATGTATTTCTTTAGATAACGTAATCTCGGTGATATTGGATAATTTTAATCTAATTCAAGGTATTTCTTAATAATTAGAACAACAAGCCTAGTTATTATTAAAATCACGATTTTGCTAATTCTTCATCTGGTGTCATGAAAAAATGTAAATTTATTTCATACAGAGATTATGAAATACATCCAACATTTGAATGTTTTCCTATCCGATGCTCGATTACATATAGTAACCGTAAAGCGCTGTTTGAATAACATTTTTATTTTATTTTATATAGATATGCAACAAACATGTGATTCATTTTAGGAGTAGGGTTGTCGTGTCTCGACAATGGAAAACAACGATATTCGTCCTTAGGAACGTTCCCTTTAAACGTCTTTTGTGCAGATCCTGTCAGACCACATAATGATGCGAGTGTTCTGGATCAACATCAATAGTTAGATTTGCACATAGTGTTCCTGACCAGTCTTATTATTACATTTAATTTAAGCTTAACATCTTACTTAGGACGTGTAAGAGATATTAAGCAGTGAGTTACTCCCTTAAACAATTCGTTTGCTAACAAAATATAATAAATTCATATTCTAAGATACAAAAAGTGTATAGTTAAATTCGTCGTACAGATTGTGTTTGTTTAGAGACACCAGGTTTACTATGCCATTACATTTTGTCAATAATTGGCCCGTGTACACCAAGAACAGGACAATTAATGCTATCTGACAGAAAAGGCACTTTTTAACATTATTCTACCCAAGAGTGTCATAACGTTGAGAAAGATAATGTGTAAGGTTATACTTTGATGAATTCCGACGATTTATTCGTTACCAGTCTTGAAAGCATGCTTGATTTTTCTAGTTATTAATTCCACGTCTCTTTGCGAATACTGAATTAATTAGATAACGTCATTTACACTTGCATATTTATTGCGGAAAGTACTCGATAGTTTTTTTTTTTGCATGGTTAGTTAACCTCTATTCTGAAATGCCTGCTATACTGCAGTAGCATTGTTTAATTATCAAGCAGTTTACACTGACACCGCTAAACCCATGTGGCTTTTAGTGTCCAAATAAATAGGTTGAAAACCTGCAATCCAAGATGCTCTCTGTCACATTCAACCTAAACGTATGATCAGCAGTTGGTGAGAAAATGTATTTTAATGCTTACTTTTTTTATTCTCTTTGGCACAATTTGGAATATTTTAAAGATATTTTTTACATGATACTTTCTATCGAAGCTACACATATTACTTATAGAGTTACAGAGACCTTTAAGGGTTATTTTGCGTAACGGTTGCCGCATTTAATAGACTATCGACATCGTTTTTAAAAATAAAATGGTCTTTACTTCAAAATGGTTTCTTCAAAGTTTTGTCAAGTTTTATAAGGTAGCGTTTGCAAAGATATCGATGGAAGATGTTTTATCTATTTTCGTACTGATGACATTATTTGATTCAGTTCTGCATCATTTGTCGAAAATGTATTTGAAGTCGTTTTAAGGTGTTTTTAGTATTCTCGGTCAAAACTGGTGGAGTATTGGCGTCAATTGTACAAAACTTTACATGCTTGCAAATCAGAATGCACTCTGAGAACCCTGTCTAATAATTTACTCGAGGGTTTGGAGAAACTGAAAACAGTCAGTGTTTATTGATGACTACAAAACGAACAAACGGCGGACATAAGACGTGCAATCATATAATAAGATCATTTAGACATATGGGCAAAAGATCTAAACACAACAAAAACATGATCAAATTAATAAAATCTGCTTGCCTATGAACAAAAGCAAAGAAATGTTTGCTGTGGGATTTAGCTGAATCGGATAACTATATTTTATGGAAGAGAAGCACAATAGTCAAGACGACTAACACGTATAAAGTAGGATATATCATTTGTCGACAGCATTTGTTACACAGTTGACTACGTCCGGGTCTTTTTTTTATAACAACATAAATAAGGTAAAACTCTGATCTTATATTTTGAAGGAAATGAAGAACAGGCAATACGTAAGCTGATTGGTACATAAAACTTCATTTTAAAGACTTAAATGAAATACGAATGCATTGTTTACTCAACACACGAGAGATTCACTGAAACAAATAGTATGTCTACCTATATACAACACTAATTTTGCTTGAGTTCTTAAACTGATGAAAAGAAGCATGCCATGCGGGAAAAGCAAGCATTTTCAAATTGGGCCATAGATATGACTTAGATAAGAAGAGTGTACATTAAATTTCAAAGCATCATTATATTCTGCAAATCAGGAATCCCACAAACGACATGTTTAGCGTTCTTTCTTAAATATTTAGCCCCCTGGAGGTGGTGTGTGTGTGTGTGTGTGTGTGTGTGTTGCACGACGGATCACACCAAACTTTGCTTCTTAAGAAAGAAGGTGCTATACGTACTTGGATTTCTTTTGCACATAGCTTGATATATTTACATGTATTTTAGTTAGTCAAGCTAGGCGATAAGTGTAGTTACTCGTCTTATATGTTCGAATCCTGCTTAATGTGAATTATTACTCTCAAACCTGTTTTATTGTATTGTTATTAAAAGTATGTATTTTATATATGGAGCTCCAATATCTTATATGTCCCCCGCAAAGAAATATACCAAATGAATGGACAATATTGCTACCTTTCTCAATATTTCAGTTTCTGTTTACAAGCAACTGTCTGTGTGTGCGAGGTCAGTACCGATTCTGCATAGTTTAACAAATGGTAATCATCATAGTTTTCATATCACTTGATAGACCAACCAGTCACCCTTAAAAAGTAAAAGGACATTATCTTCGGTACCATTTGGGGTGTGCTTTACCAGTGGAAAAGCTGCCATGCGAATCTTATAATATTTGGAAAGGAGAAATGTTAAATTCAGCGATTAAAATCACACGGGAATTTCCTTTCATTCCAATTTAGAAATTTTCTCCCTGTAGCTTTTCGGTGGTCAGTTAACTACACAATAACTACCCTTTAATTTGTATTGCTCATTTCATATACTTTTCAATTGCGATTGATATACCTTATTATAAAAAAGCTTCAGCGTCATCATCATTATTATAGTTATTAATCATGAATATTATTATCATCATTTTTATCATAGTAGCAGTAGTAATAGTATTGAACTATTTTTTTTTAAATGCTTCTTTTCTTTGCGGATTTTTTTGTTACTTCCGATAATATTCTCGGATTACACAGGTACTTATTTTCGTCACATGGAATTCTTTCCTCATGGATTCTTCTTTCTCATCCGCCACGTTTGCTATTTTTCTAAATTTCTAGCCAGTGTCTTAATTTTCTTTCTGTGGAATTTCGTAAATTTCGAAAATAAAATGTCTTTAGATTAACACAACTCTTGATAAAGGTAACAATATTGTCCATTCATTTGGCATATTTATCTTGATATGTTTTATTTATTTTTCTTAATCTGATGATGTCTTGAAAATCGCAAGACTCGGAATGTTTCAATCCTACCTGGAATTTGTTTGAAGTGTCTTTATTGTCCTTGTAAACCCTCCTGTCTTACAAGAATGCTACACCCCAAAATAATAATAATACATTTTATTGTTTTAATGGTGCACAGAATAAAATAACTTTGAAACATTTTCAGTCATCGTAAGGATTGTAGATTAGGAATAGACAAAACGTCATATTTTTCGAACGCCTGACAAAAATGAAACTAGGTCGTCCTTCAATGAATAGCGACTGATAAAATCATGAGATCAGTCTTATCTTAAGATGTGATTCTTTTCTCGCAATAAACACCTACAGACGTGGATTGATTTAATTGATTGTTACTATTATTCCTGGTTCCTGTGTGTGTGTGTGTATATATATATATATATGAATTTTTTTGCGGTACAGTTAATTATGGCCTATGACTGTCGTTATCGTGGTTGACATTGTCACTACGTTGCAATAGTTGACCAACGCCAAACAAACATTAGTCATCAAAATTCGATTGAAAAAATGTAGAGAAAAATTATTGAGTGGTATTTCATTCCAAACACAACTCTTTACCTTGAAAGAAAAGAAGAAAGCCAAAGCAAAATCCAGGAGAACACAAAAAAGGATGGAAGAGAAGCAAAACAGACAAAACTGGCGGAGTAAGACACGTTCCCATTTTTTATTCTTGAGGAGCCACAATTTGAAGAAGCCGTCAAAAACCCAGAAATGGTAGCCTGTGAGGGCACACAAACCAGTCCAGCGGCAGGGAAAGAAGAAATGTAGAGAAATATAGATGGGACAATAAATCTAGAAGAAGCAACCGAATCCCCAAACCAATCCCAAGGCAAGGGAAAGGGGATGAACCAAGATCAGACCACCCGTAAAATGCCCACAAAAAGGAAAAGAACATCCACACCCAGAACTCCTTCTGAATCCGAAATAGTGGACTTCATAAGGAGACGAAAATCACCAGGAAATAAAGAAGAAACAAGACAATCACGAAGTGGAAACAAGGAACAAGTACAAGTTAGAAGAACTGTCTCCCTAACAAAGGACGATGGGAGGAGAACAATCAGCTAGAGCTGATTAGAGCTATAGAGCTAAGAGAACTACACACCACTAGTTAACTAGATATATATATAATTACACAATGATTAAATAACCCTATATTACTACCAAAAATATAAACTGAAATATCTTTATATATTCAAGATGTAGCGATCAAATCTTCAAATCTTGACTATAAATATTAATGGAACCGTAAATAAAATATATAGAATTATAGCACAGACCAAAAATATGACATAATTGTAGTACAGGAAACGCATGGGATGCCAGAACAGGTGGTAAAAAAACTGGAAGAAGATCTCGACGCTCTTGTTTTCACCAGTGACCACCCAAAAGAAAGCACAGCTGGGATGGCAACAATTGTTCGGCGGACCGCATAGGGTCTTTGGATTAAGTGAATCGTCATCATCTTGTTTGTGAAAGTCTACACTTATTGTTTATATTCGAGTGTGACCTTCTTGACAAGATAATCTTCAAGTAGGTGTTTATTTTGTTTAGTTGTTCTAGGTCTGTGGGTCTTGTATAAATACATATTCATTTTCTTTTGGTTGCCTTCATCAGGAATATAAGGTTAGTTTCTTTTGTAAAATTAAATTTGTTATATTACTATTAATCATGTCATTCCGTAAGGACTCGGTCGACTTAGGCAAAGAACTTGGGTATGAGGGAGAAAGTTTAAGGGAATTTATTAAGGAAGAACAAGCCCGGGAGAGGGATGAAAGGGTAAAGGCGAGGAATTAGAAAGGGAAGAACAAGCCCTGGAGAGGAATGAAAAAAGGGAATTAGAAAGGGAAAAAAGGGAAACAGGGGAAAGGCAGGTAGAATTAGAGAAGGAAAAGATAGAACTAGAAAAACAGGCTGAGAAGGAAAAGATAGAACGAGAACAACAGGCCGAAAAGGAAAGGATAGAATGGGAAACGGGAGCTGAGAAGGAGAAGATAGAGTTAGAAAAACAAGCAAGGTTAGAAACTTTGTAGGTAGAAGAAAGATCATGAATGTAAGGTAGAGTTAGCAACAGCTAGAAAACGAGAACACGATTCTGCCTCTAGTAAATTAAAGGGTCCCAAATTACCCCCCTTTGACAATGAAAAAGATAACATGGATAGTTATCCTCATCGGTTTGAGCGGTATGCTGAGAACCAGAAGTGGAGTCGAAATGACTGGGCACTGCATCTCAGTGCTTTATTAAAAGGTAAAGCGCTGGATTTGTACTCGCGACTTCCTAGAGACGATGTGTTTAAATACGACGTCCTGAAGGAAGCACTTCTTAAAAGGTACGAGCTCACTGACAAGGGTTTCCGTAAAAAGTACAGGTATAGCAAGCCCGAGAAGGGAGAAACCTTTGATCAGTTGGATGCGGCAAAGTGGTGAAAACGTTCGAGGGGTTGACTGATTTCTTGCTCAGAGATCAATATTGTTCAACACAGTTGGGCGGGAACTAAGTCAGTTTCTGAAAGAGAAAGTCTTCTCAAACGTACAGGATATGGCTAAGCAAGCCGATTTCTTTGCCGAGGCTCATGGGGGAACCCAAAACGTGGTTTCAAAAGAATTTAAGTCTGGAAACCAGTATACGAGACCGATGCTTAGGGAGCTTGTGAAATCAGCTGAGGCAAGTAGGTCAGTTAGGGATATAGGTCGTCAGGGTATACAATGTTACTTGTGTAAGGAACGGGGTCATGTTCAAGCAAAATGTCCTAAAAGAGAGGGACTTGTACATATCGTAGCCGTGGCTATACAGAGTAAAGGTATATCTGATAATCTAGTGCAGGTAGAACCAGGTATTCATACACTCGGCACGTGTCTTTTCCCCGAAGTGCGAGTACCAACCGCGAGAGGTTTCGTGAACGGTCGAGAAGTCGTAGCATTACGTGACACTGGTTGCACGGGTGTAATGATCAAACGAAGTCTGGTGCAGGATAACCAAATGCTTGGGTGGGAGTCCCCATGTATGCTACTCGATCAGACGATCGGCCGCATTCCCGTAGCAAGGATCACGGTATAAACACCTTTCCTAACCGGAATTGTTGATGCTCTTTGTATGGAAAACCCTATTTACGATCTGACGATCGGTATTGTTAAAGTTTCCCGTCTTCCACACATGGCATATTTCAGGATACCTTGGGCCCAGGCAGTCGAAACGCGAGCTCAAACCCGACGAGAGAAAACCGCGTTTCAGACATTAATAGTCCCTGAATCGATCTCCGGAATTTCGCGTGACGAATTCAAACGAGAACAAGAACGTGACGAATCCATCAAAACTATTATTGAGAAAATCGCGTCCGGTGCAATTAAACACTGCAAGAGTGGGGGAAGCTCGAGATTCGTTCGGAGGAACGAGCTAATTCATAGGGAGTTTATCACTCCGGAGCGTAAGAGGTATTGGCAAGTGGTCGTACCCCAAAGATACAGATCTCAAGTACTTAGGGTGGCACATGAGTATAGCATGGCAGGACACCTAGGTAAGGCGAAGACCACGAGCAGAGTAGTCGCTGAATTCTACTGGCCCGGTATTAATGGCGATGTCACACGGTTCTGTAGGTCTTGTGATGTATGCCAGAAAACCTTATGTAAGGGAAGGGTCACAAGGGTGCCCTTAGAACAGATGCCATTAATAGATACACCGTTTAAAAGAGTGGCGGTGGATATTGTAGGACCAATACAACCAGTTACCGGAAGGAAGAATCGGTATATACTTACTCTTGTGGATTACGCAACCAGATATCCCGAAGCCGTAGCGTTGCCAACTATTGAAACGGAACGGGTGGCTGAAGCATTGGTTGACATCTTCAGTAGGGTAGGGGTGCCAGAAGAAATCCTTACGGATTGTGGTGCCCAATTCACCTCCGACCTCATGGGTGAAATAAGTAGGCTGTTATCCATCAAACAGCTAAACACTACCCCATACCATCCGATGTGCAATGGACGGGTAGAGAAATTTAATGGTACCCTAAAACATATCCTACGAAAAATGTGCGCGGAACGTCCGCAAGACTGGGACCGCTATTTGAACGCGGTTTTGTTCGCGTACCGTGAAATACCGCAAGAAAGTTTAGGGTTTTCACCCTTCGAATTGCTATCTGATGCTGATACTACGCGAACCATGGACAGGTGACGTCGCAAACAAAGAAATAAAAACTACCTACCAGTACGTGTTAGATCTACGTGAGAAACTAGACTGTATATGCCAGATGGCACATGACGAATTAATGAAATCAGGACGCAGATATGCCAAGTATTATAACCGCAGAGCGCGAAATAGGAAATTTCTTGTAGGAGATCAGGTTCAATTGCTTCTTCCTACTAACACAAATAAGTTACTAGTCCAGTGGAAAGGTCCCTACGAAGTTAAAGCGGTCAAGAATTACATGGGCTATACAATTGACATAGACGGTAATTTAAAGATATTCCATGCTAACATGCTTAAGTTGTACATCAAGAGACAGAGCTACAACGAAGAAAAAGGGGTCTTAAATGTAATTTGTACGGCAGTCATCGACGACGAGTGGGGACCACAACAAGATAGAGCTTTTTGCGCGCTGAGAGAGAAACTAATCAGTGCACCTATATTAAAATTGCCAGATGTTAAGAAACCCTTTATTTTAAGAACAGATGCCTCTGAATCTGGGTTGGGATCAGCGGATGTGTTTGGGTGTGCGTTTTGCTGTATTTGGTATTGGTATTGGCAGTTTCTGGGTAGGTGTCCAGTAGCCCCGCATTTATTGCATTTGAGTTGATATTGACATCTTTTATACCAGGTTTTCAGCATAAAACCCATTGTACATAGAAAGGGTGATCTTCTTTGCGTCATCTGGCGATACGCTTATCAATCTTACACCTGTGTACACACTCGGAAAACCCCAATACGTGGCCATTTAGGATTTTATGTACTTTCAAGACTGGACTATTGTAATTCAATTCTGTCTGGTTCATTTCAATATCTACTCCAAAAACTTCAAAAAGTTCAAAACACAGCTGCTCGGAACATAGGGTACCACGATCAGAGCACACCTCCCTGCTGCTCTGTACCCTACAATGGCTATCCATTCGATCCAGAATCAAACACAGAATCAAAAAAAATTCTCTGTGCTATGTTTCACTGAGGGACTCTAGTCCAACATACCTATCCGACCTCACCCATGTGTACACACCAGCAAGATATTTACGTTCCTCTTCTGACAATCGTACACTCATTATTCCCACTATGAAAACAAAGTCATATGGACAGCGTTGTTTTTCATACCAGGGCCCAGCAACGTGGAATGAATTGCCCACTAAACTTATACACAGCGACGCAGTGATCCCATTCAAGTGTGCTCTCAAAACTCATTTATTTCGACTGCAAGAACAAACTTAAAGACCTAATAATGTTTCCTACCGTAAATATTCTCAGCATGTTTGTTAATTCTATGGTGTTTGTAATCATATCATTAAATATTTTATTTTTCTTATCTTATAGGCCTAGTGGTTAGAGCGTCCGCCTCGGATGCGGGAGGTGGTGGGTTCGATCCCAGGCCGAGTGATACCAAAGACTTACAAAAATGGTACTAACAGCTACCTTGCTTGGCGCTCAGCATTAAGAGGTTAGTGTTAGGACTGGTCGGCCTGGTGTCAGGATAATGTGACTGGGTGGGACGTCATGCTACGTGTCTGCGGCATGATGCCCCAGTGTTAGACATCACTATAAACTGTCACACTGCAGACATTGATTGATTGATTTTATTTTTAACGACGCATCAGCACTGTTAGGCTATTTAGCGCCAAACAAAATGTTATTTGTATAATCTTTTAAAAATTATAAAAGGTCCTATA
Organism: Sinohyriopsis cumingii; assembly: GCA_028554795.2. Lineage (NCBI taxonomy): Eukaryota > Metazoa > Mollusca > Bivalvia > Unionida > Unionidae > Sinohyriopsis > Sinohyriopsis cumingii. Next base: position 94,360 of record JAPYKE020000131.1, on the reverse strand, counting down.
TCGACCAGCGATATAAAAGAACAATTGATTGAAATTAAAACGGTAAGATGGTAACGGTGCAAAATAAAACTTCCCGATCAACGGGGAATGTAAATGTTCTATGTTAATGAAAAATGATGAAACGGATTTAAAATGGGACGGTATATATAATGCACAAAACTACACAAGTGATAGCATAAAAGTTTAGAGTAAATATTTACTGCTTTCAGGAACTCCATAATACGAATGATGTTTACAGGATCAAAAAGTTCTTTCATGTCATGCACAATATAATAACGACCGCGCGTACGTTGCAGGTCAAAACACTCTATCATAAAGTGATTAACAGTGAATGGTTCATTGCAAGAAATGCACTCTGCTGGGTCTTCACCTTTTAATATGTGGGAGTGGGTGATATAAGTATGACAAATTCGGATTCTTGCAATGACTACCTCCTGCCTACGTATGGTTCTGTAGGAAGGAGTCCATTCTCCTAGAGTTGGCTTGATTGCATGAAGTTTGTTATTCACGGCATCATTCCATGATGCCTGCCACTTCTGACGAAAGGACTTTCTGAATACAAGGTTTAAAATCAGTATACGGTATATTAAAATCAGATGGTTCTTGAATAAGGGCCATTTTAGCAGCGCGATTCGCTTTTTCGTTACCTTTGATACCAATATGGCTAGGTAACCAACAATATATTATATTGTGGGAGACACTCAGTTCGGTATTTTTGAGGAGTATGTTTTACAATAATGGATTCTCCAGTTTCTATTGTGTAGTGACTGAAGTACTGATAGTGAGTCGGAAAAGATGATGCTGTTTAAAATACGTTTGTTTTCTATATGTTGCAGAGCAAGGTCTATTGTTCTGATTTCGGCTGAAAAAATTGATGTTCTATTTGGTAAGCGAACTTGCACAACGCAAATTGATTTCCACAAATGAAGGCTGCAGCAGCCTTTTCCTCATCCTTTGATCCATCCGTGTAAATTATTGTGTAGTTTTTAAATTCGGTGAGGAGTTCATGGTAAGAGTTGTGGAAGACAGAAGGACTTGTCTCGGATTTGTTTCCATCGTGTAGCGTAAAAAGTACTTTTGGTTGTTTAAGTAGCCAGGGTGGTGTTTCGGAGATGGACGTTTTCTGAATTTTAGAAAGATCTATTTTTGTACTGTCAAGGCTGGATGATATTCTAATGCCAAAGGAAGGTATGGCGTTTGGTTTATTTTCGTACAAGGTTTTGTATTTGGGTTGAAAAACAGCCGAAAAAGCAGGATTCAGAGGGTTTGATTTTAATTTGAGAGCATACTGTGCAGAAAGCATTTCTCTACGATGCGATAATGGTGGTTCGTTCGCTTCAACTAGTAAGCTTTCACAAGGGGATGTTTTAAATGTTCCCAGAGCCAGTCTTATTCCCTGATGATGAATTGGATCAAGCATTTTCAAATATGATTTTCTGGCTGAACCATACACAACGCGACCTTAATCCAGTTTGGACCGTATAAACGTTCTATATAAATTGAGTATGACTTTTCTATCAGCACCCCAGTCAGTGTGCGCTACTACTTTAAGTAGGTTAAGTGCTTTAAAGCATTTAGCTTTCAAGTTCTTTAGATGTGGAATAAAAGTCAGTTTTCTGTCAAAGATAATACCTAAAAATTTTGTTTCCTCAACAACTGGAATAGGTGTTCCGTCCAGCGTGAGGTGAGTTTCATCGTGATGTCTTCGTAACTGACAGAAATGCATGCATACTGTTTTGGACTTCCAGAATTTGAAACCGTTTGCACTGGCCCAATTTTGAATCTTGTTTATATTTTGCTGAAGTTGTCTTTCAATTGTATGCAAGTGTTTCGATCGATAACATATGAGAAAATCATCAACATATAGCGAGCAATCCACACTTGGTGATGCGATTAATTTTGATATTGAAAAGTGTCACAGATAAAATACTGCCCTGGAGCACACCCATCTCTGAGATCTGAGAGAGTAGAGCCCACTCGTACCTTGAATTCTTTGTCTGAGAGAAAGTTAGATATGAAAGAGGGCAGACGGCCTTTTAGACCTAGATCGTGCAGGTCATTTAGTATCCCGTACTTCCATGTCGTGTCATAGGCCTTTTTCAAATCAGAGAAAACCGCTACTAAGTGTTCTTTCTTGATAAATGCGTCGCGAATGAATGTTTCTAGTCTAACCAGATGATCGTTGGTGCTCCGGCCATATCTAAAGCCACTTTAGAAAGGACATATTAAATTGTTAGTATCCAAGTACCAGACAAGCCGAGAATTGATCATTCGTTACATCGTTTTGCACAGACAGCTTGTGAGTGCAATTGGTCGATAGCTGTTAGGATCTGTGCTATCTTTACCGGGTTTGGGAACTGGTATTACTGTTGCCTCTTTCCAAATTTTTGGTACATTACCAGTAACCCATAAATTATTGAAAATTTCCAGAAGGACTGTTAATGAAGGTTCTGGGAGGTGTTTCAAAACTGGTAATGTATTTCGTCAGGCCCTGTGGACGTATCGTGGGCCTTATTCAGAGATTCCATCAGCTTAAACAGTGTAAACGGTTGGTTATAACTTTCTGAGTTATTCGATGTGAATTTCAACCCTGTCTTTTCTTTGTGAGTTTTTAATCTTCTGAAGGCTTCTGAATAATTAGAGGATGATGAATTTTTGGAGAAGCTATCAGCAAGTATATTAACTATGTCATGTTTGGAATTGATATTCTTGTTGTTTAGTTTGAGATGTCGAAACGAATTGTATTTTCCCTTTCCATTTATTTTGCGGATCTTGTTCCAAACTTTCTTTATAGAGGAAAGAGAATTTAGAGTGGAAACATATTTTTTCCATGATGCTCTTTTACTTTCTTTAATTGTGCGGCGGACTTTGGCCCGAACAATACGGTACTTAGTTAAATTTTCGGGCGTTGGACGATTATTAAAAGTTTTCAGTGTTTCTCTGCGTTGTCTAATGGCCTCTTTACATTCCTTTGTGAACCACGGTTTTGAGAGTTTTTTACTGTTTGGTGAGGACTTGGGAATGGATTCTTCTGCAATGTCGATTAGAACAGAAATAAAATATTGAAAAGGGTTATTGTCGTTTAAAACAGTATCCCTGTTAAGTCTAGTTTTACAAAGTGTTTCAAATTTGGCCCAGTCGGCTTTCTTTAAATTTCAATGTGGAATTGCTTCGTCAACTGTAACGTCGGTGTTGTTAAGAGAGATTGGAAAGTGATCACTGCTGTGAAGGTCATCAGCGACCTTCCATTCATAGTCCAAAAGCAGCGATGGGGAACAAATTGTCAGATCGATACATGTGTATGTACCCGTTCCTGGGTGTAAATATGTCGGTGATTTGGTATTATATAGACACAAATCGTGTCTGGAAATGAAGTATTCTATTTTGTGACCTCTGTCACTTATGTCATTTGAACCCCATAAAATGTTATGGGCATTAAAATCCCCGAGTAAAACAAAGGGTGCGGGGAGTTGTTGAACAAGGTTGTCTATTTCGTTTGGTAATAGGTTGGTGTTTGGTGGTATGTAAATAGAACAAAAGGTAATCACTCGACGTAGAGTGACGCTCATAGCAATGGCTTGCAAATTTGTGTTTAAAGGGATGACGCTATGAGGGGCTCTCATAACAGAGACTCCTCCTGAGGCCCTGTCAACATTTTGAGAGTAGTTGTTAAACAGGGAGTAGTTTTTAAGTGTGATGTTATCCGTATCTTTCAAAAATGTTTCCTGAAGACATAGTACTGCAGGATCATGTTCGTTTAAAAGCAGAAGAATATCATGGTAGTTGGCTTTAAGTCCTCTACAGTTCCATTGTATGATGGTGTTCTTCATTACAAGTTTATATTGAAGATTCTGGAGCTAGGTTAGACCTTTCGCGGAGGCAATCTGTTTGGTTATTTATCTGGAGGAAGTACGGGGGTGTACTTTTTGTTGTTAGGTCTGGAGCCACCTTGAGGACATGGAGCAGATTCTTCTGCATCTATATCTTCAAAGTCTCCAAACCTATTGTGCAGCTTTATGGGGTCATCAGACCCTTTTTGCTGCCTATTTGTTGGCGACTTTTTTTTACTGTTTGGTGATCTTGGTGGTGGAGTATTGTTGAATGTTGTTTGCGTCGATGTTGAGTTTTTCTGGGGTTTGTAATGCGGAATGTTCGAGTCGGAACGGGATTCAGGTGGGTTTGTTTGGGTTTCGGCGTCTTTCGTTGCTTTTTGGTTGCTCTTCACTATAGTTGAGAAGGATGGGCCGGAGAGTGATGTTCTAGCTTGTACAAGCTTCCTGGCCTCTGGATAGGGGATGTTGGACGTGTATTTAACCCTCTGGATTTCCTTCTCTTGTTTCTATGTGTCGCATTCCTTTGAATTAGCATGGTGTTCCTTGCCGCAGTTGACGCAATGCGGAGTGGCTTTGAACTCTGATTCCCGATGGGAGGGGTCGCTGCATCGGCCGCATATTTGCCTTCTAGAGCATCTGTCTTCATGATGACCGTATTTTTGGCATTTGTAGCATCGGAGGAGATTTGTTCTGTGTATCTCAACCTTAATTTGTAGGAATCCAACTTTGACCACTTTAGGTGCTGTTGGCTTGTTGAAGGTGAGTACAATAGTGTTGGTATCCTGCAGATTGTTGTTTCGTTTGATACGAATTCTGCGGACTGCAGTGACACCTTCATTTTTCATGCCCTCGACGATTTCTTTGTCGCTGACTTCAGCTAGGTCACGGCAACGAATTACGCCTTTTTGATGTATTAAGTGTAGAGTGGGCGAAACAGGTTACTGGACTATCGTGAAAGGTTTTAATTTTTGGATATTTTCAGTATGTGCTTTGCGCTCACACTCTACAAGTAGGCCGCCTGATTTTAGTTTGTTGACACTTTTTGGCTTGCCGACTAAACCAAGTAGTCTTTTCGACTATAAATGGCGATAGAGCAGCAAGTGGTTTCGATTCGTCTTTTGATTGGATGACCATGAAACGAGGAAAGGATTCCACACTACATGGTTCATCATCCGACTCTGATCCAGTTTCGGTACGTTTATTTTGGTCTCTTTTTTAGTTATCCATGATGGCTTGATTAAAATTCAGCACCCGTGATCCCCACCCACCAAGGAACCACTGCAGACATCGTAGCGATATGACTGAAAAATTGTTAAAGCTACGTTAACAAATACAAATCACACTCATGTTTTATAGGTATTTTCTAATGTTGTAAAGCGCTTAGAGCTTCTAAAGATGATGCGCTATACAAAGTCCTCATTATTATTATTATTATCGACTGGATTCATCTGTGCAAATTGTACATGAAAGAGATCAGATTAAGGCAGCGCTGGAGAAGCGTGTTTACATCTGCAAGTGTGTTTGTTCTGTCATTGACTATTTGAAATCATAATGTGGGGAAAATATGTAGTGTTTCAATTGCAATTATCAAAAAGACGCTATTGAAGTTAATGTTTATTTCATTTTGAGTGCAGTAAGGAGGATGTAATTGCAATTGGAATATAGTCGAAATTACAGTACAATTTCGAAATGTGTAATCAAGCTTGAAAACTCATGATATGGCTCATGTAATTCTAATTTGCACAACTAAGAAAGTAATTTTGAGAAAATTCAGAATGTAAAACTGTAAGTATATTTTTTTGCCATTTTTATTACTATCTGTAGATACCAAGCAATTTTATTAAATCTGGCGTCTATCGCCAAAGTCCGAAACAAGTTAACGCGGAATGTAGCTGGTATGTGGCAGTGCACGAAACATCTGCTTTAGTTCACTCAGAAACAAATTTAATCAACCAAAACGTAAAGCGTCTGCTACACGAGAGTACATGATTTGTTTACAAAGTAGTTCCTAATACACTATTGGGCACACGTGTCCTGCTCGTGAGTGCAATATGTAGGTGTGCAATATCGTAAAATACTGAACGATTCTGACAATGTAAAGTTAACGGAGAACAAAATGAGCATACAGTAATAACAATTATGAAATTAGTATATTATATATTAGATTAGTAATATTGTGTTATGCATATCTATATTGTATGCATAATGTTTTAGCCGAAATATTGTAGATCGTACTTTAATAAAAATGTCATTTTGAAACGAGATGTTTCCATAGCTAACATTTGTCCATGTTGGCAGTTTGTAAATTAGATACTGACATAGTTTATTTAGCTTAGAATATTCTATAAACATCGTTGTGCAGAATGTGATTGGAATTTTCCATTAGAATTACTCATATATAGATCAATTGAAAATGTGTATACATATTAGATCTAGAAAACACATAATTCATTCCTGTATTTTTTCAATCTCTGGAAATGATTCGTGACCAGCCTTTGCAGCTGTGTACAGATATCATTCAAGATGAATTACGTATTTAAGTATTCATGGAATTACTAGGAGTTTTGATGAACACATACATTTCGAATCACTATGAAATCCTGCAAAGACAAACTGGACTGCACCAGTGTCGTTCATGGGGATATTCATGACTTTTGGGATTCATTAGGAACATTGTATACGTTTGGACTCGTGAGAAAACATTTAGGATTATTTGGAGTTTAATTTACATCACTGTGTCTTTTTAAGTTGTAACCTCGTATTGTAGAGACACAATAACTTGTTGATTTTACTCATAATTGCTGGGTTTTTATTTTCTTTTTGTTACATAATTTAAGACCTAGAATCATAATATTAGGAATGCATTATTCTATAAATACCGACGCTGTAAAGAATAATGCAACTAAACAGGAATACAAGATACCGTTAGCAATAACTACTTAGACAAGAGGAATACAAATGACGAACGTAATCTAATCAGGATAGCAGAAATTTCATTAAGGACTGTGGTACCTACAATCACGACTAAAGAATCCACAGTGAAACATAATACATAGAATTAAAACGACAATGTATGCAATCAAGACATTAATAACTGCAATTAATATTCCTCATGATTTAAAGGACATATATCATAAAGCAAATAAATAGGCAAGTAAACAGGCATTTGTTAGTTTGTGTATTGTATTGTTTTAGATGTGACATTATTTACTTTCTATTCCTTATGTTATCCAAAGTTAAAATCTGTAATTCAGTCGGACAGAAGAAACTAATTATGAAACGGAATAATAAATATGCACCTCTAATCATGCCATATAATGCTGCTTATTCCTTTTAAGTTTATAAAACAAATACATGGCAATATGTATCATACCCCTCTAACGTTGATCTCTGAATGAATGACTAAAACCACCTTCACCTCTACCACTACCTCAACCTACAATAACTTGTAACATTCTGTATAAATTTTGAAAACGTTGCATGGTTCGACCAAAAGGTGTTGTTATCATATCAATAGCTGTGTATACATTATCAAGCGCCACACACTTCTTTACGGTAGCTGCTCTAGCCCTTCACATAATGTTACATCTTGGCTGACTTGGACTGATATTAACGTTTTCTCTTTTTAAAGCTGTGACTAGTCTTTCCAAACTATCTCTCTCTCTCTCTCTCTCTCTCTCTCTCTCTCTCTCTCTCTCTCTCTCTCTCTATATATATATATATATATATATATATATATATATATATATATATATATATATATATATATATATATATATATATATATATATATATATATATATATCTATATATATATATATATATATATATATATATATATATATATATATCTATCTATATATATATATATATATATATATATATATATATATATATATATATATATATATATATATATATATATATATATATAATATGGCGTTTAAAGTGTTGTTATAAAGCAAATTGATATACCAACACTATTTGTATTTAAAATTGTGATCCGCTCAACACTATTTGTATTTAAAATTGTGATCCGCTCATGGCGCAATAATACGCATATATAAACATTCACGCAAATGTGTGCTGTTGATTCTAGACCAATGATGAATTTTCCCCCATTAATCATTAGTGACTTATGAACCTAACGATAAAAAGTGTTAATGATTACCGTTTTCTAAATGAATTTAATAAGGTACACAATTTGATTGCAATTCTTTATGCTTTCTTTTCCCCTTTTCCTTCTGATGCATAACGGAAATAAACTTCGCAGAATCTGGAGTGAGAGAGAAAAAGAATTTGGGTTGGATGAAAACCTTGAAAGTGAACGTACACCAAATAATCTACAAGAACATGGTTCGTTGTAACGGCATGTGTGCACTTTCCTTGGGATTTACATACAGTGTTTATATACTCAATGAAACAAAGTTTCAAAGCTTGTCGACATTATACGGTACATTTCTCGTTACGTGGTACACATATTGTGATGTATTTACTGTTTTGTTGCTGTTGGTTCTTAAATATATTATGTTCTAAAACGATATTAATTAAACACGAAAATGTCCAGACTCCGCTCCTATCTCTCTCTTTATCACTCTCTCAGGTCTTTCTTTGCAAGATACGGGCGAAAATCTACGAAAAGAAGAGCGTAGAGGATTTTCGCTTAGTTTCTATTCCACATGAATTTCCATGAGCCGGTACGTGAATGGCTTAACGTTCACGTGAATGTCGTAGCTAACCGAGTGTTTGTAGTGCTCTACATTCTTCATTATAAACATCTTTCATGTTTAAGTCATAGGTGTGTATTATATTGATTTAATCAATGTGAAGAAAAATAGAAACTCAAAAAGAAAACAATCAACTTATTATTATGCAAAGATGGTGGTGAATAGCCAAACGTTATAGAAATACATTTTGTAGCGAACACACTAGGGGATGTGAGGAGTTCATTAACTTTTTCAATAAACAGCTGCCTGTAGTAAATCTTAACTCCGTTCAAAGGACAAATATATGTAATTTTATGTGAATGAAAACTATCTGGAGCAATTATTTGTAAACATACTTTTTTATCTGTTAACTTTAAATTGTCGGAATCGTACAGTAATTCTCCACACTTCACGGCTTCATACTGCACGACACGTGTGTTTAAAAATAGTACCGTGTATTGGGAACTAATTTGCAAACAAACAATGGACGCTCGTGTAGTAGACGGTGTAGTTTTTGATGTGTTAAATTTGTGGATGAACTAAACATGCTGTTTCGTCCATGTGAAAGTACAAATGATACAGTTAACGATGGGGTCGAGTTCAAACAAGCGAACGTAAAATTTGCATATAAACGTGAGATATACAGTAAATAAAATTACCATTCTGGTCATTTAAACAGTTATTTAGGAAAAATGTATTAACGTTTCGCGAATAGAATATTTCAGACTATGACCTGTGCTCTCTGGGGTCTATAAAACTAACATCAAAGCAAGCTGAGGTCAAACTCTATCGCATATCTATCAGAGTCGTACCATTTTTACAACTCAAAACACTAAATTGAAGAAGCATATGCAACTGAAGGTTTTGGTAGGAAATTAGGAGCATAAGAACAAATTAGCCAAGACGACTTATACGTCTCATTTCCGCTGACAAAATTGACTGTCACAAGTCAGCTGCATTGCAATTTTTTCCCTTTAACTATTTTGATACAATATTAGGCAAGCGATAGAAGCCATACACGTCATAGCTGGGGTATCGCCAACTAAGGGCATGCAAGTGACAGGTCATACGCACAATTCTCTTCAACTGGAAATAAGAGTGTCATTATATATATATTAATGCATTTTGAATTTCCTGGAATGTACATTCTTGAGAATTTCAATTAAAAGCACTCATATTTCCCCACATTATGATTCTAGACGATCAATAACAGTACAGAAGCACAGGCTCAATTGATTCAACTATTCAAATCACATGTACATAGTAGGGACAGAACCCAACAAATACAGTCCATCACAAACAGAAAAGCAGACTTGCGTTGGATCAATAACAAAAAAATCTTTATTTTCCAGAAACATCCAGGTTGTAGTCATATTCGACATCTATGTATCAGGTTATCTACTTTTTGTTGATTGAAGTTTATTTGATATAGAACTTAGAATGTTTCCTCTGTATTGTATACGTATTTAACATTGTACCATTTATGTTCTGAGTGTATGCGTATGTGTGTGTGATCTGGATTTTTAATGTAGCTTTAACAATTTTTTAGTCACATCGCTATGATGTCTGCAGTGTGACAGTTTATAGTGATGTCTAGCTCTGGAGCATCAAGACGCAGACATGTAGTATGATGTCCCACCCAGCCACATTATCCTGACACCAGGCCGACCAGTCCTAACACTAACTCTTAATGCTGAGCGCCAAGCGAGGCAGCTGTTAGTACCATTTTTGTAAGTCTTTGTTATGACTCGACCGGGGATCGAACCCACGACCACCCGCATCCGAGGTTGACGCTCTAACCATTAGGCCACCCGAGCGGTCATCAAGCCACTATTTATTATTACCAATATTGTACAACATCAACATTATAACTAAAAAAATATCAATACTTAATTAAAATATTTACAATATTAGGCTCTATCTTTTGGGGTTACTCATGGACTAGAATCTGAATGTACAAAACTATGATTCACAATTAGTGCTAGGCTGATCCCAGCATTACAGGTTATTCTGCTCGGATCCCAACTTAAGTAGAATCGGTGCTAGGCTGATCCCGGCTCAAGTAAAATCGGTGCTAGGCTGGTCCCATCATTCGAGTGTATTCTGGGTTGATCCAGATTAGTGGAATATAGGTAGGATGATCCCACAATGAAGAAACTATCTTTAATTTTTCCTACCTAAAATGTTACGTGTTTAGGCTCTCATGAACAGTAACAAGAACAAAATGATTACAACAAGCTTTGTAAAATTTAACAATTTATTTCCTAGAAAAACAAGTTAAAAATGAGGAAACGAACTTACGGTTTTAAGAATCAAATCCCCAAAAAATCCAAGCATAATCCAAGGATAGAAGTCCTAGTAATAAAATGTTCTAATTAATTTGAGTTCGAGTCCCGATGAAAATCCAGAATGGAAGGTGATGACAAATACTGTAGTCAGTATAGTACTGAAATGTAAATAGTTGTGTTGAACCACATAAAATCATATCTAAGTTTTGAATTCCGAATAAAATTTCAATAAATGTCTTTGCCCAACAAGACCTCTGTATGAGCACTTAAATATTTCCAAGAAAAAGAATTAATAATTAAATGAAATATAATTTCAACTCAAACTCGTCGCAAGAATAGAAACACCTTGCTGTGTAAGTGTTTAAAAGCCCAACTGAAATTATTTCTCAAAACATCACTATTAAATGTGGCTATTGCGCAAACGCACGGATAAGGGTCATCCCTCCGGTAAAACCAGAATGTCCAAATAATTTGTACATGTTTAATCCCACGTACTCCCAGTACATTCTCGATTTCACTTTATAAATCCCACACTAAGAATGAATAAAAAATAAATAAAGAAGTTGTTTACTTCAACTCTCATTGATTCTGAACCAGGTCAGGAACTAGGTCAGCATTTGATACAAAGTTCTAATATTAGGTTTTCGAAACAATGAACTGGATTTCTGGAAAATAACAAATTCAGCAAATAAAATTACATTACAATAGCGTGTAATGGAATGAAAACATAAAAATTAAAATTAAAAATAACAAGCAAACAATTAAATCGAATCAAATATAAATTATATCAAATATACATTACACTTTTCCCCATAAAAGGAATGATTTATATGATAAAGCTTTCTTTATGCCAAGGATTAATTATATATGAAGTTAAAAAAACATAAGAAGAACTCTTAAGAATTATACACAGTGTGGATAACATAATACATTTATTTACCTGCTATTAAAGTATCTTTTCCCTTGATATGCCTGATGTCAATATTATATATCCGTAACACAAAACTCAACCTTAATAATCTGTTGTTTTTTTTTTTAAATCTTGCCGATGATAGTAAGGGGGTTGTGATCACTAAAGACAATAATCGAAGAAGGAGCTGAACTAAGGTAAACGTCAAAGTGATGTAATGCCAATATCAAAGCCAAACATGCCTTCACGATTGTTAAATAATTTCTTTGGTGCTTATTTAATGTGTTAGAAAAATAGCACACTGGATGACCAACACCATTTTCGTCTTCTAGAATCAATACTGCTCCAACTCCAACATCACTTGCATCAACAGACAGTTTAAACGATTGAATGAAAGTTGGAGTAGTAAGAACTGGCGCGCTTGTAAGCATGGCATTTAACTTGTCAAAAGCCTCCTAACATTTGTCAGTCCAAATAAACTTGTTTTTCTTGCTCAATAAATTTGTCAGGATTTCAGCAATTACAAAAATTGAACAAAATTTCCGATAGTATCCAGCGATACCTAAAAATCGCATCAGTTGCGTTTTATTAACAGGCACAGGGAAATTGGATATAGCCTTGACCTTAGCATCTATAGGTTTAACTTGTCCATGTCCCATGATATGTCATAGAAAAGTTACACTAGCACGGCAGAACTCAGTTTCGAGAAATTGATTGTCAAACTTGCATCTGTGAATCTGTCAAAGAATTTCCGTATTGTCGCTAAATGTTCTTTCCAGATGTCGTTGTAGATGATGACATCATCGATGTAAGCATCAGAATTATATAGACCAGAGGTAATCATATTCATGAGACGTTGAAAAGTAATTGGCGACCATTTTATACCAAACAGCATTACTTTATACTGATAAAGTCCATCTGGAGTCACGAATGTCGAAATTTTCTTCGCTCTTTTTGTTAGTGGAATCTGCAAAACCAATCAGAAAGTCAAATTTGGTGACATATTTGGATTTCCGATCTTATCAATACAATCATCGATTGTTGGTAATGGAAGTTAATCTGTTTTGTCACACTATTCACCCTCCAATAATCAATGCACATACGGAAAGTTTTATCTGGTTTCAGAACAAGAATACCTGGTGATTTTCTTCTTTCAAGTATTCCTGCTTGAGAGGGTCATCCTGTAGGGGTGTTGTTTCACAGGTTCGGAATTTACAATTTCAACGTAATGGAAAATTTTGTTTGTTCTTCTAGGAACATGTGAAAGTAAGTGCTCATATTCCAAAAATAACAGTTTAAGTTGATTTTTCTTTTTTACGTTTGAAATATGAAAGTTTCTGGTCCAGAGCTTTCATAATTGCTGAATTCCGAAGATTTGTCAGTCCAATATCAGTAGAATCCGATGATTTTCCGTCACATATATCTTCACCGAGTATGATAGGCACAACTAAATTAATTGCATGTTTTACCTGGTTATCTCTCACAATATTCTGGTAGTCCTTTAATTAGTTTAGATCCCATGAGTAATATTATTATATTTTATCTCATTCATTTTCTTCTTAACTTTGTATGGGCCGTAATAACTAATCGGAAGAATGTTTGAAGAATGAGCAAGAGAGAAAGAACTCTGTTACCAGACTCAAAAGTTCTCTCTATTGTAGTTCTGTAAAATAGTAATTTCACTTTTAATCTGAAATGCTGGATGCCATATTCAGGCATAATCAGCTGGAAAGTTCCAGACATAAAATTCAATGGTAGGCAAAATATTGCAAAAATCGTTATCAAAATCGAAGCTTTTACTTTTATTTTAGATTTAACATTCCTCAGAGGAATTGCCTCTGGAAACAATGTTGACGCACACATTACGGTTAACAAGTATAGGTTAGCTGACTTGGTCTTAGGTAAGGGACCAACACAATCTACCATAATTCTGGTAAATGGTTCGTCAAAGGCAGGAATAGGTTGCAGCTGAGCTTTAGGTATCTTTTGCTTGGGTTTTCCTACCATTTGACGAGTATGACAGGATCTACAATATCTACAAACATGAGTTTTGATTTTAGCCCAATGAATGTTAGTCAAGATCTTGTGATAAGTCTTATTAATCCCTAAATGACCAGCCAAATGAGTTTCATGGGCCAGACTAAGTATTTCCTGTCTGTTAGATTTTGGAACTACAATTTGATAGTTCCTAAGTCATATTGTCAGTTGATAGTTTTTGTGCCAGAAATGTATCCTTTAATTGAGCAATACAAACTTGCGGTGCCACACAATACTTAATGCGTTCCTTCAATCTTTGTACCTTTAAATAGGAAAGAGAAATACGTCGCTACTTAGTTTTCTGTGTCACGGTAAGAATTCTGGTAATTCAAAATTTTGTAAGCTTTAGTAGCCAATACGCTTAAACATAAATTTAAAATAATTGCTTGTTCCGATATAGTAACGAGTGAAAACTAAAATACTGTTCGCTCCTATCAACTCTTGAGTTTTTACTCACGCAGAGAAGTATATCCGTTATTCGCTAGTTACAAGCACATATCTTCTACTTACATAGTTCACCCATGCAAATATATAATGTAATCTTAAAAACTACGAAAAAAATAAAAATGTAGTTTCTGAGATATTGCAGTCAGAAGTGCTCTAAACCTGTTCTATTTTAGTCAAGGTTGAGGGAATATTTTCCACATTTTGTCACATTATTTATCTTGCCTCATAAGCAAATTTTAAGTTCTCCGTTAAAGTGGAAATTCTTACTTTTATACTTCATGTCATTATGTACATATTTTGAAAGATGTTATCTGATTGCTTTAGAGCAGACTCTCAACCCCAGACTGAAGCTTAGTTTTTTTTATAATCTTCAGTTCAGTGTTGTAGGGCATACGTCTTCATTAAAACAAAATCAAGTGCATGACCTTGCGCATCCAACTCAATAATTTTACTTGCAAATGTCGTTGATGACTGTGGTCATTAATTAAATCAAATAAAATAATGATGCTGAGGAAAACTCTATAGTATCCATTTTTCAAAGAAAAAGAACTGATTTGTATAACTCCTAACTTTGAGAGGAAATCAATTAATCAGGGAAGGACACTCATAAAATTTACACATCTGATAAATTTTGAACTGAACCTGACACATTTTCCATTACATTTCATGCTTCATTATGTATATTCTTATCTTTTCTCACCACTGATGGTTGAAGGAAAATATTCGGAAAATGACGTTACTACTTGACATGTGTGTTTATATATATAATGCAAACGGAGTTACCACCCCCATTCGATACCGACAGGATGGAATTCTTATAGTTAATAGAGGAGCATAAAAGAAAAACACGAAGGTACAACATATTTTATTCTTCATGCAATGCAAGCATTCACACATCTAACTAGTAGATCTAATTTAAGGATTAAGTAAAGAAAAAGAAAACCGGCCTAGGGAAACAAGTGCGATGTTTTCAAACGGATCGTCATTTCTGCTTTTGTGGACTCAGTTTCAGCATTACTGCCAGCGAAAATGTAGCTTCGAAGCAGATGGATATGTACTATTCCGTCATCAGGCCAGATGATCCAAAAAAAACATCCATATATTGTCTACAAGTGAGTCGGTTGCCTTTGCAATTCCAGACAAACAACAATTACAGCAATAACAAACACATTTTAAAAAATTTTCAGAAAGGAAATGTTTCTGAGTGGGTTTAATTGGAGCCAGTTTTATTACATGGACATATTGTACGATATTTTATTCCACAGTGAGCCAGATATGCTTTTGTTACAATTACGGAGACTTCGCAGTTTGAAACGATGCAACGGATTAAATAACAAATTGATTGGTAGTAGTTTAATTCCCAGTGGCCTACACGACAAAGCAAAGCAATTGATTCGTTTGCAATTTAGAAATATTAAATTAAACGATACAGATTCGTCATTTGTTTCGGATACTATTTTTTTCCAAATTGTAAAAGCAATTATGTATCATCATTATCTTCAACCGAGCGATCAAGATCGTATTGAAAATAACGCTAATGCCAAAATCAGACCGTGTGTTATTTCAAGAATCCGCCTTGTCTTTGTTTAGGTGACTTATCTTAGAATTTAATTATACACTAAAGGCACGACATAATTCTTCTGATGCTTGTCATTGTATTGAATCAGCCATTTTTGTGATACTATTAGTACAAAAGGCGAACAGTTGCATCTGCATACCTCGTGGCTCTGAACGACTGCTCCCGCAGAGCCTTCATTGAAGACGGGGTATGATGTTGATAAGGAAAATTCCTTTAGCTGACACATGTATTGATCAGGCTTTTGATGAAGTCACTTTTACTCCTTGTGTGGGTCAGTCACGGTGATCCTCTTTTAACTACTCGTTCTCTTTATTCTAGTCAGGATGACATACGACCCTCACTTGTCGTCGAACAGAAAAAAAGATCATGAGAACTCGTATTTCTTTCAAAGGACCATTGGTGAAACTGAAGCCACTAAAGTACAGAGCTGTTATTTCATTAAAAATATGGAAGTCTCATGAGAAAATGGAGACCTCTCGAGGTATCTGCTGGTGACGAAACTTCACTAATTCAGGCACTACTATGAAATAATTAGTTTTATGTTTTGTCTAATTAAGAAATAAGTTAGGTATGAGTGAATTTAGCCTAAAATTTGCAAAGGTTAAGAGATTTTGGTATTTTAATTGTTTGAAACCTAAGTAGTGTTAGAAATAAATTAGTCCCCGTGTTATTTATTTCATACCATAGACTTACATATAAATATATTCAAATATTAGACAACATGAAACAAATTATTTTCCAATTAAAATCCGGTAAATTAAAACTGTATTACCTGATTGTCTGCGGCAAATCGTCATTGGAATATTATATAATAGATGGGCAAACATGTCTATCTACGCCATAACGAAACAATAACATATGACAAAGTACTTGTACAAATAATGGAATGTGCAAATAATGCAATCGCATGAAAACAAATACCAGATAATATAAATATATCCCCACTGTCCTAGCTGTTTTCAATGTAAAATTTGCAATTGTCATGCAGGTTGTGCCCATCTATATTATTGTCTACTATCTTGGTTTAATTACTTCTGTATCTTTTATCAATTATGATATCTATGTTATCACGAGTTCAACCTTTCGGTCATAAATTCCAATGCTCCACATAGCATAAAGATTTTCAAAGACCGTTTTACCTGCCGTTTGACTGCAACTCTAAAGTACACATTCATTACCTCTTTATAATGCAGAACAGAAGCCTGAGACTAGAAATTATATCTATGTGATTTACGGATTTGGAAACATTACCGGGCTATATGTATGCACTGGTCTGGGGTGTTGATATGGTTATGATAGCGTACATTATCAAAACGGATATATATATATTTATGTTTCCTAAAGATGCGGCGGATACACCCATGTTTACTGGCTCTATTTTATTAGTTAATATGTACACGCAGGGCTTAATGAATACTTTGATAAATTACTCAGACAAATAAAGTATTTATATTCCTCTGATATGTCATGTGTTAGGTCAGGTTTCCGCATGTAACAGTAGACTTTACTACCTATGCCTGTTGACCCAAAGTATACAGCTATACACTTCCACCTGGAACGTTCTCAACCTTTTCAATCGACAGAGAGAGACAAAGTCGCAAGCAGAGCAAATACGTTCATCTTTCCAGCTGCGAAGGCATATACCACGAACTGCGTGGACAGCGCAAGGCATCCACTCACCTGCGGTACTAGGTTATAGCAATGCACTGGACACATATTCGTCTATCCTTAAGGATGGTCTGGATGAGATAATAGGGTGACTTTGCTCAACATTTGCGTACATAAATCCAACTAACAAGCATGTCGCCACATCATACACATCTCCCCACCAGATACCTTCAAGTCCTATCGGCGAAGCAAGAGGTGCACACAGTCTGAGCTTTAACTGCAGACATGATCATACGGCTCAGGGAATACGCTTGTGTTTCGCTTTATCGAAGCAGTAGTGGACTTCGGCAGCGCCTTGGATGACTGAGTAGCAATGTTTTTGGATCAGACTGATAACTTCAGTATTATACAGGCAGAAGTCTACAAAGTATAGGCTCGCACAAGACACATACACTGTCTGAACTATTAAAGTTAACGTGCACTCAACTATACGCCTTGAGTACAGGGATACATCCACTCTTCACTTGTGTAAGCAGACAGCAATCGAACATCTCATTGCTGCCAATAGATGGTCAAATCCTCGCCAGAAGTCAGTAAGGCTGCGTGAAGGACGAGGGACCGCATATACGGTGCATGCAGCTCCTCATCTCAAAGAGAAATGCTAGATTCAACCTGGACATGACATTCATCGACATAGTCGGTCATGGGAGTCTCTGGAAGGTAATGGTAAAATTTGGCTGCCAAGAAATTTTCATCGCAATTCTTCGGCAATTTTATGACGGCTTGGAAGCGACATTGCGTCATATTGCGTCATATGAACCAGTCCTTTCCAGTTTAAGCACTACAGTGATGTCCAAGATTGAAGTCAGACGCGATGGCAAGACCATGTGTACAAGACCCTTGGAACTTACGTTTGCCCAGAAGAATTACTTGAGATTGTAATTGCCCCTGTACGAAGCCACGGGCTAGGTGGTGACCAACAACAGTCACAGTATTTCGTACGAAGATTATGCAGGAGGTAAGCTTTGTGGGCCGTTGATTTCATTCCAGACCAAGACAGCGACGAGAGACATTTCCACCCTATAAAATCCGGTCAACTGCGTATGGAACTTCAGTTTGCAGAAGCTCTAACCGAGACGGTGAACGTCATCTTGTGTACATAATTCGACAATACTCTAGAAGTCAACAGTATGAAAGAAGTAATTCTAGAATATTAGAAATTATGGAAACTTCTTATCTCTCTTTGAACGGTGGAGACGCTTTGGAAATAGGGACCGAAGCTTTTTTGGACGTAGAACCAACCCCCCAAAAACAGTGAAAAAGAGAGCAAGGTGGTGCCACGATGGCAAAACAAGAACATTTAGTGTCCTGTTTTGCTAGATATCTGGCGGAAACAATTACAAACACTGCTATGGATTGCAAAACGATCATCTCAGTCAAACTCAACACGATAAATGCATGATGAGTCAACAAGAAAATTCTGACGAGTATCGGCATGAAGCTTGTGGTCTTGTTTCGGACGCAGTAGTGTTGCATCAATGGTACAAAGACTCACGTAACTAGTACTACCCTCCGTTGACTGCTCCTTATAATCATGTGGTGTGCGTTAAAGATCAATTTTATCAACGAAAACCTAGCGACCATCAAGTCTATGTCATCATCACCGATGGCAGTCATCACCCAGGGACCCAAGGGTAGCCATTAACTTTCCCCATGATGGTCGTGTGGAGCATTTTGATTCGTATGGATTACCGCCTTTGGAAGAGGTCATCATCGACTTTATGAGAAGAAATGCCAAGGCGACCCGCTTCAATAATGTGAAATTACAAGGCACATATTCCATGGTGTGTGGACAATATTGTGTGTATTTTCTTCGTCATTATATCAGAAAGAGAAATTCTGAGCTAAGGCATACTATGTACTCAATCCATATAATTCGTTTTGTTCAGTACAGCTATGAAATTGGAGCACAATTAGCCTACTGGTTTACAAGACTTGGGGCACACTTAGCCAAATGGTTTCCAAGAATCAGATTTTAATTTTCCAAACACATGGTGTCGTCTTTTTCATAGCGGGATCTGATGTTTTTGACGTGTAACCGGCACATCTGGATGATTCCGTGATAACGTAACACGGTATAATGAACATGACGCAATCGACGTGAATGTATGCCTTTGTGTGTGTGTAAGTAGTTGTACGAATTCGGTAAATGCAAAAATAGAATATACAATATGAGTATTATAGGCTCTCATAAAACGTGCAAATCTAAATCATTACCACTATCAAGTGCAACTAGACGTCATCCGACCAAGATAAACGGAATTCATTCTACTAGTTTGTGAATACCTTGAGAGACTTAAAAGGCACCAACATCAAAATTGCCTTTGAGAAAACATAAATATATTCTACCATAATTCGAAAATGTCATGCACTGACGTAAAATGATATATTAGTTTGTCAATTTGAAAAGAGCGAACCTTGTTCTCTACAGGACCTGATAAATAACTCTGCCCAGACTTCACAAGATACGAGTTATTAGGATAGGTCAAAAGAGATACAGTCTCAGTGAGGTAGATGTCATCTTTACGAACAACAGAAAGTGAAAAAAACTGGTCTAAAACTAAAATACCATTATGCCTTATGTTGTAAAATGACTCACTGTTAATTTTATGTTTTTGTAATTTCTTGCATTACATTCTAAACCCATCGTAAACAAAAACTATTGCAAAATACATTAATCACAATTGGCCTTTTTGTTTGTAATATACAAATAAAACTTCTCGTCATTGAACACAATTCGGAAAATATCCACTCCGTCACCAAATTATGCAATTAATTTGAATTCGTGTTGAAAGTTGGATGTTGCGCACTAAATCTTGTCACTAATTTCATCAACAAAGATAAGTGAAATAACTCAATGAAATCGCAATATATGTATTTGTCTTGTTCCACTTCGTTTTTAGTTAATGTAAATTATTTCACTGAATTGCGGTTCAACTTGTCTGCACCTATCGTATCCAAAAAAATGATTCATTAATTGAGAGCATATAAGTCAGACATCCTTAGACCGCAGATATCCTGATGGTAGTTTAGATTTAATTTTGTTTTTAGTAATAAGGAGGCATTCTTACATGAATCAGTGCGTCTCGTTCTTCTGTTCTCGAGTTCTGTAATTATACCTGACGATTGAAGAATTGTGTGGGACTGTATTGAGACAAAGGGATACGGAATATGTGAAAAATGTTGCTGAATCTGAGACATGCGCAATATGTATGAAGTTTGAAATCAAACAATTGGAGGAAAAACAGCAAAAATCAGAATCCACCTAACTTAATCAATCCTGCGTGCGACATTAGCCCAAACTTTTAAACATATTAATTATTTAGACGGAGTTTTAAAAATCGTCAACAACCTCGAAAAGCTCATTGCAATCTACGGCCACCGACCAAAAAGCAAATACACATAGTAAAAGTATATAACAGTCATAAAGAAGAACAAATGATGTATACAACAATATTTCTTTTGAATATTAGTGAAACGTACATATGATAATATAATAATAAACCCACATAGGAAGATATTTTATGAATGATACCAAATATATAAAAGATACAGCAATATAATTATTGTGTACAAGTGAAAGTACATCTGCAATCAGATCGTATTCTCCCTTGATGTTCCTAGTATCAATGATATGTTCCAGCAACAAGTGGTTTGTCTAGGTGTCGTTGTCGATGAAGACGTCCAGTTTTGTGAATATTGTAAATCCATCGATGTTTGGTATTAGAAGAGACTCTCATTTTAGGACATTGTTCAATCTTCTATAAGGAAATTATTATCTAGTTTATCCACAATAATACACGGAGACCAACAGTTACTTCTACTTGGTTAAATATAATCGATCTCCAACAAATACAGTATTTCCTTTTTCAGACATTCCTGCTTGATAGGATTCAACAATTAAAGACAATGTTTCACAGGTGTGGAATATGAAAACTATGGTAAAGTTTATTTTTCGTGTTGGAACATCTGGTTAAAAGAGCTCATATTCACACTATATCTGTTTTATCTCAATCTTTTCTTGTGGTTCTAAATGTGAGAGTTTCTACTAAAGATGCTTTAATATTTCCGAATTCCGCAGACATTAAACCAAAGTAACTACAGTCCCATTGTACGTCATTTCTTGGGACAGGTAGCAATGTATTGACTGAATAATTAACTAAGCTAAAGATGTTATTTCCTCCTCCTAGTAGTGTTATTTATATAATTTATGTTACATACTTCACTTTTAAAATATTTGGAACTATAAAATTAATGTTTTTCTGTCTTACCTTTACGTCATATTTTTCTGAGGAGAGTGAAGATCAGTTCTTGATTGTTCACGAACCCTTAACAAACAATATTTGAAATCATAATCAAGGAGATTAATCTCTAAATCTTGCGTTGAAAGACGTTTACCGTTTAATAGTTTTAACAATCCGTGTACATTATGTCTAAAACTTAGTTCAACTTAGTTCAAAGGTAATTAAACCTAATTATTCTTGAACTGATTCGCTAACAGCAAACAAATGCATTATGAACTCCATTAATCTAATTTTCTTGTAACAAGGTAATATGACCGAATCATATTTCTTGCAGTCACATCAAATCTTTCCTAAGTCCCTAGACTTTCAGGATGATATACAGTGGACTTAAACTGGATTTTTTGTAATCCATGCATAACATATCGGAGTAGTCCTGAAATTGAATTTGACCTTTGACCTGGAAGGTCCCAAGTGTAAGAAGAAAATAAAGCTGATTAAAGTTGTTGATATGGTTTTTCTTTCCACATTCATTAAATGAATTAATTCTGGAAATCTTTTGGACGCACTCATTATGGTCAACATGTACTGGTTGCCTAAATCACTCCTAGTTGTGAGATTGAGTCATCCTACCATTATTCTACTAAATGGATCATCAAATTATGAAGTTTGTTGCAGACGATCCTTAAGTATCTTCTGACTGTGTGCTCCTACCATTTGACAAGTATTACAAGTTATACAGTATTTAAAAATATCACTTTTAATGTTCGGGCAACAAGACATTCAAGATCTCTTTCTAAAACGTATTGACTAATAAATAACCAGCCAATGGCTGTTCATGCGCTAGACTTACAGTTTCATGTCAAAACGAAGTTGGAGCGCTTTTGGATAGCTCACTGAACAATCATCACTAGCAGGTACCTCCGATGGTCTCATTTTCTCATAAGGATGCAATCTTTGTACAAAATAACAAGCTTAAGTTTCGCTAATAAACCTCAAAAACAATAACTCTCATTAGATCTCAATATGTTGTTCTTTATTACTATAGGTGATTGCATCGATTAAAATAAAGCAAATACATAGTAAAGAGTGGATCAGAGTAAAGGCTTTTGCCATACCTCTAGTAAATGCAAAAGCAGGGTATAAATCCAGGATATCATTCTCAATAGGAGCAAAGTTTTGATACAAACAAGACATATCAGTAACAAGCAGATTAACCACAACATTATCTCCAGCTACATTAATACCCTGATGACACATTTACATAATGGAGAGGATCATTACCAAAGCCCTACGATGCTCCCTGCATGATAATATTTCCCTTCGTCATATTATAATTCTCTCAAAAACAGCAAAACGATGGTCATTACCTTCCCGCTCGGTTATGGAGAAACCTCCCCATGTCACATTTTTGCAAACGATTCTCTAGTGAAGTGCACCTGATGGATAATGTGTTCCAAAAGGTTCGCTCGAGAATGGAAAAGGGATTTAGATGATATCTTAAAATCAAATTTTCGTTCGCTACCATTCATCTTAAAACAGATGGTGACTCGAGGAACGCGTATTTTAAAACATAACACTTTGATGTAGGAAAAAAAGGCGTTTTCAACAAGTATGCATTGATGCAAAAAGTCCTAAAGAAGCCTTGATTGAAGCATGACAGCATGACACCCTGTATCCGTCATATTAATGCTTAACATTTTCTTCCAATTTATTGTATAAATATTGATTATCATTAAGACAAGAGACATGGGTGTATATATTAACTTTAGTTTAAAAGATTTTAAGCGGTCAGATATGGTAATGTTCGAAACAAATTCTACCTAGTTCACATCTGATACTGATAACGATTCTGACATACAGGAGTTGGAGTCTGCATTTGTCATCACTGTTGTTTTGATAAACTATTGCCCTGGTGTCAAACTACAAAATTGTTCTCTGTAAAGTGCAGTCGTCTTGAGCCCTAGCTTGGGTGAACATTAAAAACTGGCTGGGAATATACTTTGTGTTGGATATTACTGTTTCCAACTTTTGTACCCCGTTACACACCCCTTTACTTCCTCCTCCAACGCTGAAGAAGGTCAGCTCAGAATAAAATTTTACAAAGATTTTAAACCTCCGAGAACTGTACGTTTTGTTTTTACTAACTATATTAAAAAGGTGATGAATCGAGATTCTTGCGAATGTTCCGCGTGAGAACTCGATGACTCCGACGATGATACAATACAAGAATCATAACCGGTACCATTTCATCGTGTCATCTTTGTCCACTTACATAACCTATTGACTTTGAAATCAACGGACAAACCGATACATAACCGTTACATGTATTTGATAGTGAAGTTCTCAAATGGACAAAACAAATCAAGCACAATAACATAACAGATCCTGTTAAAAATTTCAAGAATTGTTTGTTCAACGACAGGAATTTTATCTGAACAAAAAAATAGCAGTA
Organism: Sinohyriopsis cumingii; assembly: GCA_028554795.2. Classification (NCBI taxonomy): domain Eukaryota; kingdom Metazoa; phylum Mollusca; class Bivalvia; order Unionida; family Unionidae; genus Sinohyriopsis; species Sinohyriopsis cumingii. The sequence goes on along the minus strand of JAPYKE020000131.1, from coordinate 70,196 downwards.
GTAACATGGGCACCTACACGTACGTGGAAAATCCCTTAACCACGATTATACCTGGATGCTTCCGTGTTGTGAAAACCTAAGGCTTTTAATATCTTCAATGACAAAACATTGACAGAAACTAATGAGACTAGCACTGATGGAAAATAAAAATAGGACGCATGTCGGAAAAAATGCCTCGTGAGCGCTCGGATATAAGGTTCCGAGACTTGTTGAATAGCAGTGTTTTTTATTCGATAGCTAATGATAACATGTGCAAATCGAACACTAAAGAAGCCAAACTTTGTGTGTGAGGTGTAGAATTCTTGCCTGAAGTTGGAAAAACATCATTCAAACCCTGAACAGACTGCGGCCTTTAAACCTTCTACAACAAGTGGAAGTGAAAACCGTAACTACTGCCTCTGAAGACCAATGTCCTTTCTCCTTACAGATATAGCAAGTATCTTGACTTTTATCTCGAAAGGAGTTAGAGTAGTCCGTCGGCTTGTCTGAAGAAAATTTTCTGACGACCCCTCGCAAAGCTCTGATCAAAAGTTCGACCTGTGTAGGCTCTTCCATCGTTCTGCTCAGTTTGAGAGTGAAATGAATAGTGGAAGGCAAGAAACACACCCTTTATATAAGCTGGTCTGTCATGGATATAAAGGGACCCATGGTGTTTAACATGTAGTCATTTGACTTTTTGCAGTCAAGATGAAACGATCGCATCAATTCGTGAAGAAAGGAGAAGAAGAAAAAAGTAAGAGGCAGAAACGTGATTTATCGTCTCGCACAATAGCTGAAGTCTTGGCACAAATTCATGCCAGTGATTTTGAAGATGACATGAGTGAACCAGAATCCAGACCCAGAGAGTCTTCACCTAACCAAAGTTCACCACCCTTAGTAAACCCTGAAAATTACTATCACATTCGAGAGACGGAAAAGCGCTCCTCTAGAAAATTTAGAACCACGGCTTACACTTGCAGGGTGAAGTTTAAAGATTTCACTGAAACACCAATGTCAAGCCAAAGAAGACGATCGCTTGAGACTTTCCATTCATCACGACAGTTTGAAGTCCCCTGTTTGGATCGAGTTTAGCAACCCAGCAGAATTTACACCTTCCAAAGTCATCGACAAGATTCAACACGTGCAACAATCCAATGACCAATTTCACATCACCGATGGAAAAGCCATACTGTTTAGGACTCAGGTCTCTCTCCCCAAGGAGACCGGACAACGTAAAAAGGTGTTATTGGTGGACAACCTTCGTAACACCAAAAAGAGCCTCGTCCAAATTAACAACTCTCAGGACCAAATGTGTTTAGCCCGTGCCATCGTGGTGGGACGAACGTATGCCAACAAGAACGACACGGTAGAATGGAAAAGAGCCTGGAAAACTATTCAAAAATCGGACCGAGCCAAACAGTGAAGTGAAGCAGAACTCCTTTTACAACAAACAGTCCTGTCCAAAGACACACCCTGTGGCATTCCTGAAATGCAAAAATTGCAAGATGTTTCGAGGCAAAGATTTAAATAATGGAAAATACATTCACGTCTATTATCACAATGAACATTTCGATACCATTACCAGTATCACTGCATTCTTGGGATACAGCTGTTACTGTGAGAAATGTGACTATGGCTATAACAATCGAGAGCAACACAAACATTGTGGATCGAAATGCTCAGGATGTTTGGCCTCTCAACCCTGTCTGGACAAAGGACAAGAACGAGTGTATTCACCCGCTTGTCTGCGTACTTTTGTGAGCCCTGACTGTTACCATCAACATCTAACAACGCAAGGTTCACAGCAGAAATGTGCTTGTCAACTGCTGGGATTGTGTCCTACGTATGGACAAGGCATTCTTACCAATAATGCCAAGGCACACGTATGTTCAGGAAAGAAGCGATGTCACATTTGTCACCAAATCGTTGACTTGGAACCCCAATGCTACATTCAAAAATGCCATCCCCAACAGGAAGATGATGACCACAAGAGGAAAGGGAATTTCATCTTTCTCTATTTCGAATGCATGCATGAGACCAGCATTCACATTCCTAATTTCTGCGTGGCTCATCGAGCGTGCGATAAGTGCATCCAAGAACCTATCTTTTGTCATTGCCCTTACTATAACAAGATTCCTCGAGGACGTGGAAAAATCTTTCGGGGGCCGAACACGCTAGCCGAATTCGCCCAGTGGATCTTAGACCCCATCGACGAAACTTGGAGCCAAGAGGACATTGAACGTTACGGAGATTGTCATCGTCATGCCACGGTGATGGCCCACAATTTCTCGGATTACGATGGACAGTTTCTTCTCAGATACTATACGGAACAAGGTACCGAACGTCCTAAAGTGACTTTTTATGCAAGTGGGGCAAGTACAGTTTAAAGATTCGATGAGCTATTTGGCCATGCCTTTGATCGAATGCCTAAAACGTTTGGAATGACCGAAATGGCCACACTTTTCAATACCGAAGCCAATCAACATGCCGTTCTACCCCATTTGCATGAGGCTAAAGACAACGACCCCGACAACATGCGTACCGAACAACGAGAAGCTTTCTACGCTTGGTACCAGGCTCATACCTCTGACCCTTACGACTTTCAGGAAGAATGTTAAAGTATTAACGTTCCGACGTGGACATTTTACGGCGTTGCTGTGGAAAATTTCGAGAACTGTTCATGGAACACGGAGGGGTCAATCCTTTGAAAGAAGCCTGCACCATTGCCAAATCGTGTTCCTTAGTGTACCACCAGCGATTCATGCCTGAAAACACCCTGGCTGTCATCAGTCCTCACACGACCAACTTTGTCAAACGTCAATACTTGGTCAAAGCCCTACGTTGGTTACATTACTTGTGCGACAAGGAAGACAAATGGATTCAGCACGATCGCAACGGAGGAAGCAAAAAGACCATTGGAACGCATTTGGTAGATGGCTGGAACTTAGAAAACCGCAAGATCATGTACTAGTTTAACGGTTGCTTATTTCACAGATGTCCCATCTGCTACCCTGAACGTGGCACTATAAATCAGTTTTTACAACGAACCATGGAAGACTTGTACCAGGCCACTTGTCAGCGACGCTTGAAGTTAGAACAGCAAGGATACCAAGTGGTGGAAATATGGGAACACGAGTACGATCACTGTTTGAAAACCGATTCCGAGATTAAACGCATCGTGGAAAGTTACAAGTTGATGGACCCCCTGAACCCTAGGGACAGTTTGTACGGAGGAAGGACAAATCTCACCTGTTTGCTCTAATACGCTGACGAAGAGAAAGGAGAAGAAATCAAATACTTGGACGTGTGCTTGTTGTATCCCTATGTGTGCAAATCTTGTCGCTTTTCTGCAGGGCACATGCTCACGGAACACATTGACCTGTACCACATTCGACAATACGAAGTCTTGTTCAAGTGCAAAGTTTTGCCTCCTACCGACTTGTACCATCCCGTATTATCTCATCATTGCCAAGGAAAACTGAAGTTTCCCTTGTGCCGTAGTTGTGCCGAAACGTGCAATCACGATCAACCTTGTCACCACACCCAGGAAAACGCACCTTGACGGGAACGTGGGTCAGCTTGGAATTGTTCAAAGATCTGGACATGGGATACCAACTGTTAGAAGTGTACGAAATTTACCACTTTCCCAATATACAACAATACCACAAGGGTGACCCAACTCAGAAAGGCATTTTCGCAGACTACGGTGGATGTCTTTTTCAAACTGAAAAAAGAAGCCAGTGGCTATCCTTCCTGGTGTCACACTCCCGAAGACCAAAAGACATTCAAAGAGAAATACCGGGAACAAGAAAGCATCACTTTAGACCACATCGAGAAAAACGAAGGCAGTCGATCGTTTGCCAAAGTGATGTTAAATTGATTGTGGGGCAAAATGGCACAACGACCGTGTTTACCCAAGACGGAATATTTGACAGAACCTTGCCGCTACTTCCAGATGATTCACGACAAAACCAAGTACATGAAACACATGGACGTCGTCCGCGAGGATTTGATCTTAGTCAATTACGAAGATCTGGACTTTGTACAAGCCCACGAATTTGGAAATGTCATCATTGCGGCTTACATGACAGTCCATGCTCGCTTAAAGTTGTACGAAGCTTTAGAACTGTTAGGAGATTGCGTCCTGTACTTTGACACGGACAGTTGCATTTACATCGATCGGCCGGGTCAACATCACCCTGACATTGAAGGAGACCGTTTAGGAGCCTGGACAGACGAGCACCCCGACGAGAAGATTTTAAGTTTCGATAGTGGCGGTCCTAAAAATTACGGCTACGAATACCGAGACAAACAAGGAGAAGTGCACGCCGAGTGCAAAGTGAAAGGATTGACTCTGAATTATCGCACCAGTCTAGTGGTGAACTTTGGGGCCTTGCAATCTGGAGAGGATGGGAACTTTAAATTCAGCACCTATCAACCGTTCAAGATTGTACGTTTACCCACTCACCAAATCGTCAGTCGACCCCTTGGAAAAGGTCTATTAAAAATCATGTAGCAGAAGCGAGTGCGTCTTTCCAATCACTTCACTTTGCCGTATGGACATGTCGGTATAAAAAATTGGTTGTAAGAGGATAGCCACCAACAACAACTTCGCCACAGCAAGAATTGAGTGAGAAACCCAATGAGAACTCCAAGTTCAAACCCTACCGTTTTCCGGTCTTCTTGCCTGACTATTGTGATTGTGCCCGTCGATTAGAAACGTTTTAAAAATGACCAACGGATAGGGAAGGATTACCTATTTCGAATGCTTTAGCTAGAACATCATTTGTCTACTTGGGACCTGAGACTGGATTGGAATACGAAGTACAATGTTTCAGTTGCGGTATGAAGTTACGAATGGATCTATGTATCTATAAAGATTCAGCTATTCTGGAACATACTCGATGGTCTCCGCACTGTCCTTACCTTTCTATGGCCTTTCCACCCATTACACTACGGTACAATTATGACGGTACCTTAGAGAAGGTAGTACCGTTGTCCAGGAAGAAAAAAAGGAAGACTTCCAAAACTATACATAAAAAAGGAACAATGTACAAGCTTGAGACTTCATTGCAACTAGTATAAAATGGGACAATATACAAGATCGATAGTTCATTGTGACTACCAAGACCAAGCGAACAAGACTAATCTTTTGAAAAGACGTCATTCAAGTTCGTGGATTGTAAAAACAATTTACCTTCCCATAGTGTGACTAATATTGGATGGTCAAAACCCATGCATTGCAACGGAAAATGTCCGAAAGGAAACTGTAACTGTCCATGCGGTTACCATTGTAATTGCGTAGCGGACTACGATCCTGTGTCTTGCGATAAGAGCGATGCTGTACGCTGTGACCACAGTGGTGCAGTAAAGCATCACTGGAACTTTGTTCTCACTACACCTCCATAGAAAGTGATGTTGTGCCTGTCAAACCTGACGGATGCGAAAGCGATGCCACTCCTTATCCTGGAAACACTACTGGTTTTCATTGTGGATGTCAACCTTCACGTCTACCACCCTACGGATGTCACCCAGTCCTGAGCAAACTCCTGTCGATGTCACCTCATCGAAACGAACGTGTGAAAGACGAATATTCGTTCCCTGTGCGTTTGCCTGAATACTGCAACTTTGAAAATCATTTTGAATCGTTCAAAGGAAAATGGCCTAAATATCTGGGAGGACCGACCCCCAAAGAATTAGCCAGAGCCGGATTTTTCTACTTGGGCGAAGGGGATAAAGTCAAGTGCTTCAGTTGCGGTGTGTCACTACACCAATGGGAACAACAAGATTCGGTTTACCTGGAACATGCTCGATGTCTCCGAATTGTCACTACCTACCTTTAGTTCCCACTAAAGTCAAATCATTGGAATTGACCTACCATGTCGTTGAAGAAACCAGATTGGCTAGGAGTCGAATGTTGGACACCACTGAGACCAGTATTTAAACCCCATTAAAAAAATTATATTCAAGCATTACCAAACGAACTACAAGAGAAGATCTACAAGGAAGTTTGGCAGGGACTAGCCAGAGCGAAATCTCAATGGGTGACTGTAGAAATTCACAAGAGGAAAGTGAAAGAAGTCAACAAATTTGTTAGATTTCTCTGGATCAAGGGTGCGTTCATCCTATTATTCCGCTTTAGACCGTTTACATTAGAAGATTTCATTGACATTCTTGGGCGTTACCCTGAATGGCTGTGGCCAGAAATTACTCACTATGCTGATTACTTTCGCTCTAGGAGAAGGTTGCAAATACATTAATACTGACTGTCTTAATCATGGATACTTTACAAGAGAACATTCTTGGCTTGAATGTGGAGTTGAGAGAACGCATTTACCGAGAAATGGTCAAAATACAAGTCAAACGTAAAGAACAATAACATCCGTTACGTCATCGGTGTTTAAACCACTGGTACCTGAATGCTATAAGAGGACTGATTCATGAGAAAGTGTTCCAGTGGTCAGACCTTGTTAAACACTTCGAGGACGAGAAGGATCATCATGTTCATAATATTCGTTACTTCGAGATATACCTACTGCAACGAATTGAGGAAGAAGAGTTGAAGGATTACAAAAATCTTTTATGCAACATCTGCTTAGTGGAAGAGGAAACTTCTGAACGAACTCTGAACTTTAGGTTAGTGTTTGGAGCATTTAGATTCCCTACTGGAGAACGAATATCTGAGGGTGGAAAGTACATTTATTGCTTCCGAAAAAAAGAGGGTATAAAAACAAGCTGCCATGCCAAGGCTTTTATCAAAAGTGATTCAACAGATTCCGTGGAAGGAAATCAATGACACTCTTCAGACCGTTTAAGATTACCAACACTTAGTACGACAACTGTATCCGTTGAATTTGGGTCGACGTGTAGTCTGTGTCTTAGTGACTTGTTTTCTGGGATTTCGTTTACCAGCCGTTTCCTTGTGGACTCTTTACGAACAGTACTTACCACCCAATCAAACATGAAAGTGGTGCCTATAAATGGTCACGAGAGACTCATTTTGCTCAAAGCCTTGCGTTTTCATCTGGATACTTCTCGACCTCTACCGAAAAAAAAATTAGTCAACCTTTAGGTACCGAAGAGATGTATGGCGATGTGTGTGTAGCTTGTGACTTGCACCCTTATTTGACAGTTGTACGTGACTGGAAAAAATGGGGTTTTGAGGCTTGGACCCAAGTGACTCAGTATGCTCAAGAGTTGTGATCCTTCTATCCAAAGTCCAAGTAAAAAAGTCACTTTTCAACCTGTGTTAGTGACAGTACCTGAAGAACCCGTCATGGACATTCCTGAAAGACCCTTTCGAGAGGACACTTGTCTGACAATACTCCCTGTAAAAACATTACACCCTACCCCTAGGTCATCTTGGTTACCCAAAACATGTTGTACAGAGACTTGTTTCTATTCCACTTTGATCGTTTTAATGTGCATTTTATCGTTGTACTTAACTCTTTGGCTTTTATGTATTTTAGTCTTCCGTTTTTATTTTTAAAACATCATTAAACGTGTCCTGAAAAAGTATAAAAACTCTTGTTTTGTCTGTTTTCGTGTCACAAGTGACATTCCTGACACTATGGCTCTGCTCCCTCTTCCTCCACCTTCAAAGTCATCGACGAACACTTAGATCGTGCCAGTTGGGAGGCTTTGTATCTTCGCCATCTCTTTAACATGCTCATTGCTGGACCTAGCGGTTCAGGTATTTGTCAAACGTTTGATCGAACATCAACATCATTTTTGATCTATCGTCAACCTCAACGTATCGTGTGGCGTTACAAAGAGTGGCAATCGGTGTACAGCCTCTTGCGAGAAAGTCAATGCGATTCCATCGTGTTTGTGGAAGGCATTCCTAACGAAGACGACGGAATCGTGTCTGACCCCCGTCAAACCCATCTGGTCATTTTCGACATGTTAGGAGAAGACGAAGAAGAAATTAAACTGTGGTTTACGCGCAAAAAGCATCATCGTAATGCCAGTGTCTTTTACATTACTCAAAATTTGTTTCAACAAAGTAAAGCCCATCGCACCATCAGTCTCAATGCTCGTTACGTGGTCTTGTAAGTGCAAGTCTTAGCCAAACAGTTGGGAACGCCTCGGCTAACTCAGGCGTACGACGATGCCACTCAAACTCCACACGCCTATGTACTCGTCGATTTGAAACCCACTACTCCCGATTATTTGCGATTTCGTACCCATTTGTTTCCACACTGGTTCAAGACAGAGGGCCTGTCCTGTACATGTCTCCGTCCTCGACTTAACCCCAACAAATCTATAAAAAAAAAACCTCTGACACTTTTCGTCCGTCTCACACAGCGTCAATTTGACGTCCCTTCAGTCTCATCTTCCCGTCAAATTGATTTGTGTCTGGTATGGCATCAGTCGAGAGAAAAATCCACAAATATGTGCTCGTGTTTTAGAAGCCAGTCTCAAAGAAGTCTTAAGATGGTTTACAGTGACAGCACGCCAATTACTGCAAGGCATCATTCAGATTCCTCATCAAACCAAACACTTTTTTGATAGACACAAAGTAGCTTTAACCCAACTGGCCGATCCCGCATCGACACTCAAACCAAAAAACAAATCATTTTGAAAACTGGAGGGAGCGGTACTCTAGGAGGTGTCATCAAACCTTACATTCGCTGCAACGACGGTGACCACGTCTCCGGTAGCCTCAGGTTCATCCACTTCTCCGTTGATGACACCCGTGTCTCCAAGAACTGCTCCTCCAGTGGTGACACCATCCTCCTCTTTAGCTGCAGTGGCAGCTGCTTACAAAGTACTAGCTCCCAAAATCAAAGTTCAAGAGAGATCGGGCATGTTACAGAGTTTACTGGATTTGTCCAAGCAAGAACTGACTCGATTTAGTCTGTTGCGAACCCCTGCACGACGCGTGATGCCTGTCATCAAGTTGATACGACGTTAAAGACAATCAGTATAAAAATGGTCTGAGACAAAGCGTGGGTATCAGTGATTTTGTGCTCCTGAAAACCCAAAGATATCACCACAAAGAAGTTCACACCGACTATCGTCATTCTCCTGTCCAAAAAGGAAAGAGACAAAGACAGTCTTGTCATCCGACAAAGCGCTTAGCCAAGCATCGACGTTACCTTAAGAAAAGACACAGGCGTCCAAAGAAAAAGAGGAGTAACCAAAGGAGAGGATTCCTTGGCGATTTTGGAAAACACACTGTCACTTTTCTGACGAAGAGATACTCCAAAAGAAAGAAAAAAGGGCGTGTGCTAAGACATCGACGTTAGTGTAGTTTTGGTGAATGTCGTGGAACCAACAAGCAAAGATCTCACCCACCAGAAAACATCCTTCTTCTAAACCGAAAGGAAAGAAAAGGAAAGGACTGCCTCCTCGTTTAGTATATTACTTCACCGTCTCCAGCATGCATTTGGCATTCATGATACAGCCTTACTGTGGTTCAAGTCCTACTTGGTCAACAGGACACAAATTGTATCTGCAAATGGAATACACTCCAGCCCAGGTGATCTATATTGTGGTGTTGCACAGGGGTCTGTTCTTTTACCTGTTCTCTTCATTCTGTATACTCAGTCGCTCTCAAGTGTCATAGATCATCATCCAGTGTCTCACCAATTGTACGCTGATGACACCCAAATATACAAATCTAGCCACCCAACTGAAGTTGATGCTACTATCCAAGGTGTAGAGAGGTGCATTTCTGATGTGAAATCATGGATGACATGTAACAAGCTGCAGATGAATGATGATAAAACTGAGGCTATTCTGATGACAACAAAAGACTTTCTCATTCACATCCTTTACCTCAAACAATAAATATCAGCAACACCAACATTAAATTCACACAATCAGTACGAAACCTAGGTGTTACTCGGGACAGTACTCTCACACTGTACCAACATGTCATGAACATATGCAAGGCTTTCAGCTGATGCTACTAAAACACTTATGTGTTCATTAATACTTTCAAGACTGGACTATTGTAACTCAATTCTGTCTGGTTTATCTCAATATATACTCCAGAAACTTCATAAAGTTCAAACACAGCTGCTCGGATCATACTTAGTGTACCACGATCAGAGCACACGTCCCCACTGCTCTGTACCCTTCAATGGCTATCCATTCGATCCAGAATAAAACACAAAATTTGTTCTCTGTGCTCGTTTCACTGTCGGACTCTAGTCCAACATACCTATCCGATCTCACCCATGTGTACACACCAGCAAGATACTTACGCTCCTCTTCTGACAGTCGTATACTCATTATTCCCACTATGAAAACAAAGTCATACCGGGGCCCAGCAACGTGGAATGAATTGTCCACTGAACTTAGACACAAAGACACAGTGATCACATTCAAAAGGGTTCTCAAAACTCTATTTCGACTGCAAGAACAAACTTAAAGACCTAATAATGTTTCCTAATTGAAATATTCTTAGCATGTTTTATATTTTTTAATGTTTTTCTACTTTCATGGTATTTGTTTTTGTAATAATATTGTTATGTTTTTATCTTATAGGTATTGTCTAATGTTGTAAAGCGCTTAGAGCTTCTAAAGATTAGGCGCTATACAAAGTCCTCATTATTATCATTATTATTATTATTATTATTATTATTATTATTATTATTATTTATTATTATTATTATTATTATTATTATTATTATTATTATTATTATTTAGTCAAACATGGGGACATGTTTTCTGTCCTGTCCAAAGCTTCTCCACCCATGCGATAAAAGCTCATTCAAACGACTTCCACAGATGTCATCGATACCGTGTGCGAATGTTGTTTGAACGTCTTGAAAGGTACGACACCTTTGTCGAAACACCAGAAACAATGCTTAGGCAAACATCGTCACGTTGTTCGCCAAATGGTTCCAAAAAAAAAATCCCCATTCGTCAAAAGAAGAAGATGTTGGTCCAACGCGGAGGAATTTTGCCTCTATTGTTAGGACCTTTGCTGAAAGGAGTATTGGGAACCATGTTGTGAGATAAAAAAAAGAACCTCTGGAGTCCCAGGATCTCAGACGTGACCCTTTACATCGAATGGAAGGACGAAACCTAGATTTGGTGCCTTACAAACGATGGATGAAATATCATGGTTGACAAGAACAACGAACCCTGCATTTGCTTCCCAATCCCAATTTGAGCGAGATGTCCCAGTTACAACACGAATTGCAGTCATTGATGGATCGCCATGATATGTCCGAAACAAAAAATATCGCAAAAGTACGGTCAACTCTTGCAACGACTGCAACTCTTTCACCAGAAGCTTTAGACGAAACAGTTCTACCCACTCTGAAACATTTTAAGACCTTGATAAAAAGTCCATCCCCCACATCACCACCACCACCACCATTACCAGTGGTCATGAAATAATCCACCCCACGAAAGCCTGAGAAAGAAGAGATACGAGAAGTTTTTAAACACCGTCAGCAGCTCCCATTTCTAGTATGATTGCAGCGTCCTTGTTGACCCCTCCCCCACACCCCAACTAGACGAAATGAAAGCTTGGGTTAAAAAGATGATGTCCACTCCTCCTTCGACAGAAGTGAAAAAGAAAGAAGGGAAACCAGAAGTGAAAAAAGAAAGAAGACCAAAGCCATTCATTACCACCTTCACCACTAGCTTCGACTTCTACTCCCGTGGCCCATCGGACACGTAAATCCGTTTCCAAACCACCCTTTCGCCCTATCCAGAGTAGCAGTGTGTTAACCAGCATTTACTACGATCCATCCCATCCTGCAGGTTACGGAGGAGTTCAAAAATTGTATCGTGCTGCCAAAACTGGACTGAAAAGTCTCCGTTTACCTCAAGTGCAACGATGGTTACAAGAACAAGCTACCTACACTATACATAAACCCATTCGACGCAAGTTTTCCAGAAGTAACACCCAAGTGGGAGGCATCGATCATCAATGGCAAGCCGATTTAGCCGATGTCTCTCATTTGGCCACCTACAATCGTGGCTACAAATATTTGTTTTGTGTCATCGACGTCTTTTCCAAATTTGCCTGGGTCGTGCCATTGACTTCCAAATCGAGCAGCGAGTTAGTGCGAGCTGTGCAACTGGTGTTGAAAAAAAAAGCGGTCTTCACCCTCTTCGATGGACAAAACGGACAAAGGCACCGAATTTCTGAACCAAGCTTTCCAAAAAGAATTAAAGAAACGTGACATTCATTTTTTTTTTACCATCGAGAATCCTGAAATCAAAGCCAGCATCGTGGAACGTTTTCAACGCACTTTGAAAGAACGCATGTGGAAATATTTTATGCATCACTACACTCTCAAGTACATCGACATCTTGCCGCACCTGGTTAAAGCCTACAACCAATCTTACTATCGAAACATTTGACGTGCCCCGCAAGATGTGACTCCCGACAACGAAGTGCTGGTTTCTGCTTGCCTGTTTGGTACGTCACCGACGGTGGCTGTCCCCAAGAAAGGTGAAGAGTTGGCCATAGAAGATTGGGCACGCATTGGCAAAACCAAACGCACTTTCGACAAAGGTTACTTACCTAACTGGACCACCAAATTGTTTTGTGTCACTGGACGAGTGCATGGCCGTCATCCTGCCGTCTAGAAATTGGAAGACATGAACGGAAAAGTGCTCAAAGGAACGTTTTACTTACCCGAGTTACAACGTGTCACCAAAAAAGAAGACGTGTACGACATCGAAAGCATTCTCGAACGCAGAACCCGTTAAGTGGGCAAACGACGTGTCAAAGAAGTCAAATTACGTTGGAAGGATATCCACCCAGTTTTGATTCTTGGATCGACGCTTCGAAAAGTCATTGACTATAAAAAGAAGTGACCATCATGCCATTTCACACAGCCTCAGCTACCGCTACCACTGCAGCGACCACTCCTTCACCCAGTTCTCCTCTGCAAGACCTACAAAAGCAACCCTTGTGGGTGTGGTGTGGAGAACGTGTGCCTAAAACGCAAATCGTCTTTTTCTGCCATATCTTTGTAGTATATTGTGTCATCGGTGCAGCCATTGCAAATCTGAGTTTGCAACAAGGAGGCAAACAATTGTGGACCATTTTATTGAGCAGTTGCATCGCCTACCTTCTTCCCAATCCATCCCTGAAATTCTCCTCGAACGGAAACAACTTGAATCTTGTGTCCAGTGTCAGTCACCACTCCAACAACAACAACCCCATTTTGGGCGGAGACACTCCTCTGACTTCCAGTAACCCCTCGGACAGTCACAGAACGCTGGAATTATGAGCCACCAGAACCAGTTTTACTTAACCTTACCCAGTGACAGTTCCATGGAGGTGTTTCCCAATAACACTTTGTGCTGTTACACAGTCAAATTACCTCAGGCTATCCAATTAGATCACGACGCCTATTGGGCAGTGGCTTTAGTGGATATCATTCACCCGACCCAAGTCCTCAATGTCCTTCCAAATCAAATTTTTTTACGGTCGAAGTTCATGACAAGCAAATGTAAAAGTACTTGAATAATTTAAAATATGAGAATAAAGCATATAATGAACAAATTCAAAAGTGGACCTACCACTTTATCATTCCCCCAGACTATTATTTTAGTGGTCAACATATAGTGGGCACCATTGCATCCAGGTGTAAAGTCGTGTTTCTTAAAGCTTTGGAGAGTGTCAGAAAAAGTGTCATTCTTGAGTACCACAAAATAGCTCGTCGCTTCATGATGAAACTTGAGGGGGGTAAAATAATATCTATTTTATTTTGTCCTGAATTGTTTGACATCTTGGGCGGGGACATGGTGATGATCAAGAAAAACGAATTACCAGTCATTTCCGACAACGATTATTTTACCAAGTTATTTTGTTCCCCAATAGAAATGAACCAAGGACTAAATTTGATCTTTGTGTACTCCGATGTGGTGGAGTACAATGTGGTGGGACACACCTCCGTACCGTTACTGCCTGTCATTCCTTTCAAAGTGGATTCTGCCACGGTCACTGACGAGGAAGGTGGAAACACATATCACGTTCACCGCGAATTTGTACATCCTCAGTAAGTCGTATTTTGACACTGTCAACATTGCTATAAAAGGAGATCATGGACAAAATATTCCATTCACCAAAGGAGAAGTCACGGTGAAACTCCATTTTCGAAAACGATTCTCTTACGTAAGTCATGCATCCAGTGTACCGAGGTGTCTCTCGACACCGAGGACATGGTTTAGGAGATATGTTAAAATCGGCCTTTCGTTCGGTGGCTCCAGTGTTGAAACCAATGGTGACACGAGGATTGCACGCCTTGAAAGATACCGCACTGAAGCATGGCAAAGAATTTCTCCAAAATGTCATAATTGACAAATAAAACCCTAAAGAAGCATTCTTGAGAGCAGGCAAAAATGTCTTGCTGCAAACGGGTAAAGACATTTTGGGCCGACGAGAAACTCCTATAAATGCCCTGAACGCTACCGAGTCAGGCATTCCTACTTCCCTGACGAAACAGCAAGGACAAGGCAGAAAGAGACGACGAAGAAAACACCCTGTTCCAAGTCGGAACTGGATCTGTTTGCCATGCCAGCCACCATGATGACGATGTAAGAATCCCAGTCGGTCGAATTTCATCCCGTCCCCTCTTTGACGGATTCAGCTCCCACTGAGTTTGATATCAAAGGTCAGCCCGAAGATTACACTGAATAGCAGTTACTTGTACTTGAAAGTCAAAGTGATCAAAACGGACAACACTAATCCTGCAGACGTTGCTAGAGTAGCTCCTGTCAACAATTTCATGCATTCCTTGTTCAGCGAAGTGGACTTGTAGTTGAATAACAAACTGGTCAGCAGCAGCATGGATACTTACCCTTATCGAGCGTACCTGGAAAATCTCTTGACGTACGGAAAAGAGAGCAAGAATACTCATCTGGATGCTTGCGTGGTATGGAAAGCTGACATAGCGGGTGAGAACACGTTTAACGACACAGCCCTGACAGAAGATGACAATCTTCACAATGTGGGGTTTAACGAACGTCGTAAGAAAATTCTGCAAGGATGAAGTTTAGAATTGATGGATCGTTTGCATTTGGACATGTGGTTACAAGAAAAGTATTTGCTGAACGGTGTGGATATTCGCCTGAGCCTGAATCGTAGCAGTGCCGCATTCCATTTGATGGCCCATGCTAACGAGTACAAAACCATCATCCAAGCCAGGCTCTACGTGAGACGTGTGGAAGTGTTGCTTAAAGTGGGAAATGACATCAGTCACACTTTGAGCAGAACGACCGCCAAGTATCCGATACGACGCGTGGAAGTGAAAACTTTCACTATTCCTGCTGGACAGCGATCCATGATCGAAGATCATCTATTCGAAGGACAGTTACCCAAACGTTTGATCCTTGGCATCGTCAAGAATGCAGCCTTCAACGGAGCCAACAACGAAAACCCTCTCCAGTTTCAACATTACAACTTAGCCAGAATCGAAGTCAGTCGCGATGGCAAGACACTGTGTGCCAGACCCTTCGAGCCTAAGTTTGGTGACAGGAATTATTTGAGATTGAACTTGTCCCTGTACGAAGCCACCGGACAGGTAGGAACCAACACCAGTCATGGCATATCGTACGAGGATTATGCAGGAGGCTACGTTTTGTGGGCTTTTGATTTCACTCCAGACCAAGGCAGCGACGAGGGACATTTCCACCCTATAAAATCCGGTCAGATTGGTGTGGAACTTCAGTTTGCGAATCCAATACCCCCTGATAACACAATGAACGTCATCCTGTATGCAGAATTTGACAATACGATAGAAATCAACAGTTTGAGAGAAGTCATACTAGACTATTAGAAGCCATGGAAGACTGTTATCCCTCCTTGCATAGTGGAGAAACTTTGGACATGGAAAGTGAGGAGACCATGAAAGTAGAAGCCCAAGACAAAGACGAAGAAGTCATAATGATGAAGTCCAGATGGCCAGAACAATAAGAACATTTAGTCTCCTGTTTTGCTACATACCTGTCAGAAACAATTAAGGAATTGATCAAAAAAGATTGCTATGGATGTTACAACGATCATCCCAATCAAATTCAACAGGACAAATGTCTGATGTTGAGTCAAGAAGAAAAATTGGACGAATATCTGGAGGAAGCTTGGAGTCTCATCTCGGAAGAAGACGTGTTGCAACAGTGGTATAAAGGCTTGCGTGACCATTCTTGTCCTCCATTAACAACTCTAGAGATCCATCGCATTGAAACTGTCTTGACTCATAGTTGGGAGACAACGCGAAGAAGCGGTTACTTGTCAGACATTTTCAAGCAAAAAGTCAGGATTGAATTGATCACTTATTATCAACTGTGAAGAAAAACAACACAAACATGGATACCTGGGAACTTTATTACCTTTTGAACCACAGTTCGTACGCTGCTTCTTGGAATCCTGTCGTATGTGCTAAAGATGAACTACCTTCGCAAACCTCAAGACCATCAAGCTTATGTGATCAATACGGATGACGACAGTCATCTCCCAGGAACCCACTGGGTAGCCGTCTACTTTCCTCAAGAAGGATGCATGGAATATTTCGATTCGTATGGATTGCCCCTTTGGAAGACGATATCATTGACTTTAGGATAAAAAAATGCTCTGACAACACGATTCAATAATGTGAAATTACAAGGCACATATTCATTGGTGTGTGGACAATATTGTGTGTATTTTCTACATCAACGAAGTCTGGGATATTCTTTAGAACATTTAGTGACTTATTTTGATCGTCATTCTTCTAGAAACGATGAGAAAGCAGATCGATGGTTTTGTGACGATTATGGTTATCTTTTGTCTTTAGCAAGGAAGCGTAGTGTACAACAATGACTTCCAACAGTGGAAAAAACAATTTCATTCACAACGTTGTCAACCATGTCCAAAATAGATAGTTAGTTGAAAAAAATATTTGTTGATTGAATTTTTAGTTTTAAAAATGTTAATTGTTAGTTGTAAGTTATTTGAATAAAAATGTTGTGCTTTGAAAAAAAAATGTGTTTGTCGTTTGTTTTACAATAGGCATCATAAACCATGCTCTTTGACTTCTCTCTATCCCTCACATTACACTAATTTAGCGTTCCGACTCGAAACCGTGTAGGGGTGTTTTCATTCGCGTCCGCGCTTTTAACATAAAAGCGGGGAAATCTCCAGTCTCTCCAGTTTGACCAACAAAACCAGGAAAAAAAATGACAAAACACAATAAAATGAAACTAAAATGGAAAAAACTAACCAAGAACAGGATCAACAGAAAACGGATGGAACTACAACAACACAGAAAGAACAAAACTCGGAAACACTATTGGGAACTTACCTCACATCACCAACAACAAAAGAGATAACGAAACGGAATCTAACAACTCAACAACAATACTCACCCAGGGTCACAAGGACAAAAGCAAAGAAAGCAAAAGACAGTATAACGACCTTGGACGCGGCTATACAATCACTGTCAACAAAAAAGAAACCAATCAACATACAACTTAAATCCAAAAAGGATTTTGTTGTAGGGTTTAACGCCATTTTTTAACACACGATAGGCTATACATGGCGGCTAGTAGTAATGGTGGAAGAAGAACCCGGGAAAAAACCCCGGAAAGAACCACCGACCCACGAGAAGCTACTGGCAAGCTTTCTCACATACCCACATTGGCTGAATCCGAGACTCGAACCCACGCAGACAGAGGTGAGACGGCAGTGATCCGTAACGGAGAGCGCTTTAGACCACTCGGCCACTCGGGGCCCTCGAAAAGGAAAATAAACTCAAATACAAGACACTCAAAATGCAACAGGAAACAAGGTAACAAACACTGTAGCAGCAACCACAACGACTGGGACAACACTCCAAGATGACACAATAGATAGCAATACAACACAAGCATCAACAATTATCAGCGTACAAGAGGATAATAATACTAGCAACAATACTGTGGAAACAAAACAACAACAACAACAAATAGTAGCCAGATGATAGACACAACAAATCAACAAGAGACCCAAGATAACTTAAACCAAAATAGACAGGACGCAACAGAAAACAACAACGAAGACTCTCCAGAACAACATACCAACATGATAGCGACAGACAACATCATACATATAGTAGACAGCAGAAAGACAACAGCACCACCAACCCACTCAACAGCAAATAACAACACTGCACTATCTACAACTCCAACAACAACAACACACACGATCACACTACACCCAACAACAAACAAGAACACCAAATACACCATACACAATAGCCAACAAGCAGGTCCATCCGAACATATAACACAAAGAGAAATATAAGTCAAAAGGGCTATCCAAGAAGCAGACCAAAAAGAGAAAGAAACAACAACAACAGCAAATAAAAATTACAACAAAACAGACCAAGAAGAAGAACAATGGCAAAGTAAAGGCAAAAAACCAATTAAAGGCAAGCAAAACATTAAAAAAACACCCCAACACAAACAAGTACAAAACCACAACACACAATCGGAGAATAAACAAAACAATAACAAAAGACAAGTGAACAAGAACAACAATATGTCAAACACCAACAACCACCCAATAATGCACCAAAACACACACACAACCAACGAGCAACACCACCAACAGAAGAATGACAAACCCATGAAGTATCAATATTACCCACCAACACTAACGCTGTGTCTTAGCAGCAGCAATCAAAAGTTTGTTAAAATCAGCAGCAAAAGCTTAGCAAGCACACTGGTACAAAAACATGGTGGCACATTCAAGATCATCAGACCGGATGAAAACTATATCATCATCTGGTGTAACAACTGGAAAAATACCTAGAAATTACAAGTATAGCAGGCATGCCAATCATAGTCAATGTTGTTGTTGTTTTGGGGCTTAACGCCATTTTTCAGCACACGATAGGCTATACATGGCGGCCAGTATTAATGGTGGAGGAAGAACCCGGGAAAACCCCGGAAAGAACCACCGACCCACGAGAAGCCACTGGCAAGCTTTCTCACATACCCACATTGGCTGAATCCGAGACTCGAACCGCCGCAGACAGAGGTGAGATGGCAGTGATCCGTAACGGAGAGCGCTTTAGACCACTCGGCCACTCGGGGCCCCTCAATCATAGTCAAAAAAAGCCGAATCAAGTTCACTAAAAACTACCCCAAAGAACATCAACAGAAATGACAAGACCATAACACCCACAACCACCATCAGAAACCAAGAAGAAAACAAATCCAACAAGGGGTTTAAAGCCGTACTTAAACTAACGGGCAATCTGCAGTGGAAAACTGCTAGTGAGATAGCATATGACCTCACATACCACACCATCGAATACAGACGCGTCCATAAACTCCGAAATCAGCTGGGAAAAGAAACACCAACAGTCCTACTAGAATTTGCAGAACCACCACCAAAAAAACGGTAAAATTAGGGGGACCCATAGGAAAAACTATCAAATTAATCAAATATATAAACAAACCACGATTCTGTAACAACTGCCAACGGTGGGGCCACTTCACTTCTAGTTGCCGATCCCATACACGATGTGCAAAATGTGGTGACAAACACAAAGGACAATGCACTAACAGCATTCCCAAATGCGCCAACTGCAAAGGAAAGCACACTCCTTACTCCAAAGACTGCCATTATATCATACTGGAAACAAAGACCATACAAACAATGGAAACTCAACAACTGTCCTACAGTCAAGCAAAAACAAACTAGACCAAAATATCAGCAAACAACAAATAACATATTCACAAAACCTACAACCACCTACACAATTAGAAACAACCCCCTTGATAGGAAATCAAACTAAAAGCATCACACACCAAACAATCGACACAAATGACCCAGCAAAAAACATTTCTTACCATACCAATGAGGAATACCTCAGCTATACACAAATCACACAATACCTGAATGAACTAAAAGAAGGAATCCAACAAAATAGAAAAAAATCAGATTAAGAAACAGGATTGAAGAACTGCTATTTAAGATGATAGAGATCCATTTTCCGAAGGATAAATAACACCTACCATACAACAGTAATCACAACCTAAAACAGCATCCAATAACAATGGATAACGAAAAAACTTATATAAATCAATTCACCATAGGGCAGTGGAATTGCACAGGCCTAACACCAAATCATGGGGAATTGATAGCGGCCATAAACACTGCCACCACCAAACCCCACATACTATGCCTACAAGAAACACACTTATCTGAAACAAGTAAAACAATACCAAAAATAACAGACTACGAGACAAAATTTCTCAAGCACAGACCCAATGGAAAAAAGGGGGAGGACTAGCTATCTACATTCACAACACCGTCCCAGTGGTAATTGAAACAAAACAAGACACTGATCTAAAAGAAAACCACATCGAATATCAGAAAATCACTCACTGTAAATTTAGGTCCAAAAAAACTCAACATTTACAACATTTATGATCCAGGGGTAAGTAGTGTCAACTCCACCCAAAACTATACCGATATATTCAAAGAAAAGGGCACAAACAGTATTATATGCGGGGATTTCAATGCACACAAATTAGAATGGGGTGGAGACCACGTAGATATAAGAGGGAAAACATTGAAAAATATGCTAGGGAACACCCGCTCATAATATGAAATACAGGCACTCCCACCAGAATCGACCCCAATAGTGCACTGATTACAGACTGAGAAGTCTTGCAACAAAGCACACTGGGCAGTGATCACTTCCCAATATGTATAACAATACATCAAAGAAATCTCAAAGGACAACAACAAAATATACCAAAATGGAAAACAGAAAAAGCCAACTGGCATCAACCAATACTACAGCAATATAATTGAAGCAATAAATGGAGCAGCACAAAACAGCATACCCAAAACAAGTGGGAAACCTAGCAAAACCAGTATACCATGGTGGACCGACAACAGTCGAATAGCCATTAAGGAAAAAAAGAAAGCCCTCAATTGCTACAAACACACCAAAAGGGCTTCGGACTTCCTAATTTACAAACAAAAGGAAAATATCACCAATGATGTACTAAAGACAGCAAAAACTAACTCATGGCAAGCATAACTATCACACAAACTCCAAAGAGGTCTGGACAAAAATTAAAGCCATGAGAGGAAAAAGACCTCAAACAACACCAAAACTAATAGGAGCTGATAACAACCAAGCAAAAGCAAAACTACTAGCGCAACACTTCGCCAATTCCAGCAGCAACAAAAATCACACCCAAAAATTTACGGCACAAAGACTAACACTAGAAAGAAAATATCCACACCTATTCACGGATCAAAACAACAGTCACCACTAAACGACCCCTTCAATTTGCAGAATGGAAAAAAGCATTAGTAATAAAAAGACAACATCCCCAGGAGAAGACAATCTTGGATACGACATCTACCAACAAACATGCAAAACATAACACTAGAACTCATCAACCTAATATGGACAACAGGAAATATACCAACATTTTGGAAACAGGCAATAGTCATAGCCATACCAAAACCAGGCAAAGACCCCAAAGTCCCAACATCACATAGGCCAATCTCCTTAACAAACACCATCTGTAAAATCATATAGACGATAATCAACAACCGATTAAAGCACCACCTGGAAGAAAACCAACCTGCTAACAGAGAAAGAAAGCGGATTTAGAAACAGACGCTCAACAATTGACCAACTAATTAGATTGGAAGCAGACATCAAACTAGCATTCAATGCCAAAAGAAAGAGAAACAGGCACCTGATTGCAATATTCCTAGACCTAGAAAAGGCGTTCGATATGGTCTGGACCAAAGGCCTCATCTCTAAACTTCACCAATATGGCATAACGGGGCGAATGCACCAATGGATAGCAAGATTCCTAACAGGGAGACAAGTCAAAATCAGAGTAGGTGATGCTATATCTGACATATACACTCTGGACAATGGAACTCCCCAAGGAAGTGTAATAAGCCCCACACTCTTCAACATAATGGTCAACAATCTCCACGACAACATTACCAACCAACTAACTGAACTATCCCAATTTGCCGATGACAGTGGAATCTGGAAAGCAGGCAACCCAAAAAACCAAACCAACATCAAACAAATACAGCAAATCCAAGATGAAATTGGTAACTGGGCTGACAACTGAGGATTTAAAATATCGGACACCAAAACAGTAGGAATGTTATTTTCACCAACAAAAAATAAACAAGCAACATATCCCAAACTTTATCTATAAAACATAGAAATACAATTTTTCAAAGAAACATACTTCCTAGGAATGTTAATGAATGAGACCCTCACATGGGAGAAACACATTACAGAACTAACCAAAACATGCTCACAAGACCTCAACCTACTAAGAAACATCAAGGAAACCAAATGGGGAGCTGATCAAACAACAATGCTCATCCTCTATAAAACGCTAATCAGAGCTAAACTTGACTATTGCTGCCAAATATATGCGTCAGCTAACAACACTGTGCTCCAAAAACTAAACAACATGCAATACAAAGCACTCAGACTTTGTACCGGAGCCCTACCCAACACCTCAGTGGAAGAGCAACAGACATTAACAGGGGACCTACCATTACATCTGAGACGAGAGGAACAAATACTAAGATATGCCACTTGAAACTCAATCCATAACAGCACCAACCCAACTAAACTTACAATCGGAAGATGTAATACCCCGTTCAACAAAAATCTTGTACCCCACCCACCAGCAGGCCAAAAAGTACATACACTCTGCAAAGAAATGGAACTCACAGCCATCCAAGCAGAACAATACAAAATATGTGATCCCACCCCATGGAAAATCAACACCCCAAAATTTTTACCACCATATCAAGTTTGATGAATATTTCTCAACGCGTTCTCCTCATCTGTTTCATCTTTATTTGTTCTATGTTTCAAGTAATGTTCAAGTTCTGATGGTGGTTTTGGATTTATGTTCTTTCTTTTTCTGTAATAGTTCATCAAACTTCTGTATCGATCTCCACCGCAGTTTTTGCAAATCTGATATAATCCTCTAACGCCATTGTTACATCCAACACAACTTCGTGGACCAGCATGAGGATTTTTCTTTAAAATATAATTATGTTTTTTACAATATTCTCCACGACACCTTTTGTTGCATTTATCTGTTGTTCCTTGAATTAACCACGCACAGTTGTTCATTATATGAATGATATCTGTTTAATTAAATTTACACCCTCTCTGCTGATATCAATTAAAAAATTTATATTTAAAATAATGGTACATCCAGAATCTCATACTGCAAGAATAGCACGAGAACGATTAGAAGCAATTAAAAAATTTCTTCCTGTCAGAGACTCATTTAGAAAAAATCTACAAGCGCAGCAAGAAGCACAAGATGAGTACGAAGAAGAAACTAAAAAACTGTTTAAACCCGTCACTGCAGCTACTGAAAAGGTTACAGCTGTCATCAAAGAAGATCTTCTTCTGGTATCAAAACAAACAGCAGAACAAACTGAAAAAATAGCAAGAAGAACTAAACAGACAAAGAAGATTTTACGAGATCTTCCAACTGATATAGCTGCGGCTCAACCTCCACCTGTTGGTGAGGAAATACTTGAAAGTATTGGAAAACTTCGTACTGAAGTTGCCGACGTGCAAAAAGAACATGCACCTGAACCCGAACTAGTAGAAAAAACTTAGAATTGATTGCAAAATTTAGGAAAGGGGTTGTTGAAGAAATTAGAAATACTAAAGAAGAACAATTACCCGAAGCAATATTAAATAGTATATTTAATAGATCTAGTATTTTAAAACCCCATTATGAAAAAGTAAATGATGATAATCTTATTAAATATATATATCGCGTATATTACAACAAAAAACAAGCTAGAGGTCAAAAATATGAAATTATTAGTGAAGAAGTAAAAAGACTTTACAGAGAGAGACTGAAACAACAAGAACAACTCGCCCAGCAGAAACTTCCTCCACCTTTACAACAAATAGAACAACAGCAATTGATGTTGAAACCATCTAGAGAGAAAAGGAAGCAGATGGCAAAGGAAATGAAGCAAAAAGCAGAAGAAAAATGGAAACAAGAAGAAGAAATATTTAGAGATATAGAAACTAAACAACAGGAGAAATTACGTTCACTGGGTAAAGAAAGAGATCCTGACGATGATCCTCCAAGCGCTGTAGGAAGTGGGTTCCTGACTACATCAGAAGGAAATAATTTTATTTGTCCTGATAATATCCTCAATGACGTGTCACGGTTAGAAGTTGTCATAGGAGGAAAACGTGCCGGAAATAATTCACCAGAAATAATTAATGAAGCAGCTGATATTTGTCGGCGATTATTTCAAGGCGGTATCCTGGATATCGGAGTTTACCGAGAACTTATCGATGAACTTGTTGATGTGGCCCCAGTGGTTCATGGTTCTAGCGAAAATTTCAACTTGGGATTTGCAGCACGTAGAAGTATGTTGATAGGAGACAATAGAAGATTTTCATGTGCAATTCCACTATCGCATATTTTTGGATTTTGTAGAAATTTTAGAAAGGTTATTTTTGGAGCTAGACACACGGTTGTTCTTGTGCGAAAAGGTGATGATAACGATGCTCTGTGGAGACCTGTTGGTGATGCTGGTAAAGTAATATTGTCTACACTTTCACTGTGGATGCCGGTAATGACTCCAACGATCGCAGTAGAACAAAAATTAATTTCTTTCATGGACACTAGTGGTAAATCCTTATTGTCATGGTTAACAACCATGTCATGTTGTCATGGTTAACAACAAGCACAGATAGTATGCAAACTAACGTTAACGGTCAGTTTACATGGCATATAGCATCACAACAGGGTGTTTATGCACCGCGACATATTTTTGTTGCGTTTCAGGAAACTAATCGATTAGGCTCACAAGTTCACTCTCATATGATATTTGATAAACTAGGTATCACAGATATTTCTTTACGGATAAACGGACAACAAGAACCAACAGAAAATATACAACTAAATTATGAACAGAATCGTATAGGACGTGCATATCATCATTTAATGTCATTCATGGGACGTGATCAAAATGTTGATACTGGATTGCAAATATCACAATATGATTTCAGATTTCATGTATCCGATTTATTATTTTTCACTGGAACATCTTGATCTATCAAAACAATCTGTCGTTGATGTACATCTTAAAGCAACACTGAATACAGGTGGTGCTAATTATAGAGCAATCGCGGTCATACTCAGCGATAAAGCCATGTTACTTGAAGGTGGTAGTGGTCGAATGAGAGTCGTTGATGCACCAGTGGAAAATCTCTAATTATTCAGAAAATATTATTTATATAAAAATGTCGTATAGTCATGTTAATGTTACTCTGACTCCCGGTCAGGTCAAAAAGCTTCAATCAAAAACCACCAGCAAATGTGGAACTAAAATATCACTAAAACGAGATCAGATGGGTGGTGGTCCAAACAAATTATCGTTGACAAATAATCAGATTAAACATTTCAATAAAGCCCTAGAATCAAACACTGGAGTTCAATTACGTCTTTCTCCGAGTGCCATCAAAGACATGGTTAAAACGGGTGGTATATTTCCACTTCTTGCGGCTATTCCAGCGTTAATAGCTGCTGCCGCTCCAGCCGTAGCAAAAGCAGCCGCGTTAGGTGCTGTTGGAACAGCTGCTGCAATGGCTCTAAAGAAAGCAACTGGTGGACGATATAGCAAAAAAAGGGACGCGGTCTAAGATTACCGGGATCTCGCTGGGGAAGCGGTCTGAGGCTCCCACGTTAGATGTTCCAGCATCAAATTTTGATTTACTTGATGCTGCTAAACGATTAAAAATAAAAGCTTTTAGAGGTGTTTTTATGCGAAATCAATTACCAAAACAACCAAACAAACTCGAAACAGGTATTATTAATCTAGACTCGACTTCAGGACCCGGTACTCATTGGGTATCATACGCGGTTGATCCACGTGGAATCGTTTATTTTGATTCGTACGGGTTAGCTCCACCTGTTGAATTTATCAAGTATGTCGCACCACTCCACGCGCAAGTTTGGTATTCAACACTACCCACACAAACAATGACAGATCCGCCAATATGCGGCCGTGAAGTAATTAATGTACTCGACGCTATATCAAAATCATCCAAACCGCCACATAAAGTTGTGCATTATTATACAAGCAACCGATTCGTTGCGCGTAAAGCGTTTTATATAGATCTTGGATCTTAAAATATAATGGTTGATATTTACGGAAGAAGATCTTCCCGCGTTAAGAGAAAATCCGGCGATGTTGATCTGTCGAAGTATGGGACTAAAGATGAACTTGCTGATATCATGAGCCTGGCTGGAGTTGACCCAGATGAGGTCGTTATTTTTCAAGATCGATATGGTAAACTAAAAACGAACAATATCAGATGGAATGATATAGTTCGACGAGTACTTGGTGCAGCTACAGATAATATTCCTGTGTTCACTGACGGTGGTAGAATCAGAGATTCAAGTGTATCATTTACAACTATCAGAGATGAAATTGCAAGAAGCGTTGCTAATCGCGTGAAAAATACCGGTGACACAATGACGGGTGAACTCAGCATGAACGGAAATAAAATAGTAGTTTTAAGAGATCCAACATCCGACGAAGATGCAGCAACAAAAAAATACGTCGACAACTTAGATAGTAAATTATCCACGTTGCGGGTCGAGTATGACGTTCACGTGGGCGCTTTTGGAAGATTTCGCAGAAACCATCAAAGAACCACAGAAGAATTCTTCGGCATTCCGCACTCCGTTGACATGAAACTTTCTGATATCAAGACGAACATCGACACGATCAAACAAACACAGCAAAACATCGTAGCGGGGATTCCTGATATCGTTAATAAAACCAATTTGATTAAAATTCCAGCCGGAATAACTCCTGGGCATATCACAAACATCGTATGCACTGTATCATCGGGATTCGCAACATGGTCGCAGCAAAATAAAACCATCAAATATACCGCAACAGTCACTGGCGTGTACAGGTTGTCTGTGTTCAGTGGTGCGCGATTTGAGATATTTACAACGTATCCATGGCGTCATTCAACGGATAGGTTTTCCAGGGTTGTATCTGTTATATTAAATAGCGGAACCGAAGAAATTTTATCCTGGAAGCAGATGATAAGAAATTAACCGCAACATCTTACTGGTGGTGTTTGGAATTTGTAGCTGAAACAACTCAATTGGTTACTGCATAAAAATATATGGACTGTGCACAATACAGATACAATCAAGCGCGTGAATGGCAGGCGGCGCTAAAAGATCAAGTCGAACAATATACAGTAAAAGTACAAAAATATCGACGACGATTAGTTATCGTTGATGTGATTGTTTATTCAGTATCCGCTGTTGTTGCTGGAACCGGTGTTATATTATCAGCGGTGACAATGATGGCACCAGCAGCCGTAACTATTTGTATTTCAGTAGCAACAACGATTGCAGGTGTGCTTAATATCATCACAAAAGAAATATGTACTTGCATGAATGAAAAATTATCCGATTACATGATAAAATTGCATACAGCGACGGTCGCATACTCGAAGTTATCTTCGTTGTTATCAGCGAGTCTCAGTGATGGAATTATATCTGATGTCGAGTTTTCAATGATGGTTAAAATATACGACGAAGGTATCGGTATTTAAGACATAAATACTAATAATGACAGAATTACTCCAGCAGATCGTGACTAACACAACTCCGCCAAAGATAACGATGATCTCGGTAAGTTCAACTAATCCTGAATTTAGTATTAACTTTCCTACTGCAATTCCAGTAAAAGAAATAGCATTAGCTCAATTACGGGTATATTACAGCTGGCCAAATATCAGATCAAAATCATTTAATGGTACACCAGCAAATAATTTGCTTGTATTTGCTAACAAGAACAAACCAGATGGTACTCCTGACTGTATAGATGTTGGAATACCCACTGGTAGTTATGAGATCGAACAAATCAATGAGGAATTTCAACGTAGAATAAAATCAATAACCGGAAAAGAAGCAAAAATATCAATTAACGTTCATGAGCCGACGCTGTCCTCGACGGTTGAGATACATTCTCCTGATTATGCCGTTGATATCTATCAATCCACGATAAGATCCGTACTAGGTTGGCCAGATGTTCCCCCGGTGTATGAAGGACCACCAGAACCGAAAAAATCTGATTTTACGTCAACAAATAGATCTCGTCACGAAGTTACAATGAGAGATCTTTGGTGGTGGTGGCGTGGACCTCGAACTTGGGATGATAGTTTGGATGATTTAATTGGTTATGGTGGTGACATATTTTCAGCTTTACCAGAAGATAAAACCCCTGGCCATATTCATGAACACGAAATTGAAAGAACTATTGACGTTTTCAATCTTGATCATAAAGATCAACTAAATAAACTACGCGAACGTCTCACTGAGTATCTTTTCGATATAACATCTCACGAGACACGAGGGGAAATTATCAAACAAACAGAAATTCTGAATTATATCGCAGAAGCTATGGAACGCACTCACAACAAAATTATAGACATAATTTTAAAATCATCTCCTGCTCCAAAAAAGTTTTTAATTGATAAATATAAAATCAAGGAATCTGATATACCGACGTTCAAATTTCCCGATTATGACCCGGACGCTCGGAGAAAATCTGTCACTGATGTCATTGATGAATATTTTCCTAAAATACTCGAGGCATGGAAAAAACTAACACCACCTCCAACTGTTCTCAGACATAATAATGATCGACATGGCGGCGGCAGGCACGTTTCTCCCGGAATCGTTAATATAACCAGCACGATTGTGGTCAATCTGGTTTGTGATGTAGTCGATGGCAGCTATCAAATAGACCTCGGAAAATCAAATCAGGCTCAACAAGGATACATCCTATATACATTTACACCACAAGTCCCCCCTGGAAGTTTAATCGTGCAAGAACCAACTAATCCTGTGTATCTGCGGTGTCACAATAATATGTTAACACGAATAAATTTTAAGCTCACAGACCACCTTAATCGCTTAATTGACATGCGTGGAGAAGAGCTTGTGATAAATCTGTATGTGAAATCTTAATTAATCCAGTAAATGTTATATAATGTACCAGCACGTGATTGTTTTTTATACACTTGAAAAACGCCATCAGAACAGTGTTTTCAAAACACAGAGCAATTTAGCGTTAATTTAGTTATTGATGAATACGGAAGCGAGAACAGTTAGATGAACTCCGCCGAGATCATCTGTAGAGAGATCAGATTCTAAATTATACACACTCCTGTATTAAAGTCGATCAACTTAAAAACATAATATTTCAGAATAAATAAATATAATCACTGATGGGATAAATTAATCAATTTTGTACATACTGATGGGGTGGTTGGTACTGAAAATTACACAAATCAATCAGTGTGCTAATTCTGATGGGGTAATTGGTACTGAAAATTATACAAATCAATCAGTTTGCTAATTCTAATGGGGTAATTGGTACTGAAAATTCTACAAATTAATCAGTTTTCCAAAAAATACTACAAAAAATATTGTATTATTATTCTGAAATATTTTTATTATTATTCTGAAATATTTTATTTTTTTATGAATCAATCTGATGGGGTGGTTGCTACTCAAAAGTATACAAATTAATTAGTGTGCTAATTCTGATGGGGTGATTGCCTCTTAAAAGTATACAAATCAATCAGTTTGCTAATTCTGATGGGGTGGTTGGTACTTAAAAGTATAGAAATCAATCAGTTTTCCAAAAAATATTTTATTATTATTCTGAAATATTTTATTTTTTTATGTAAATTAATTCTGATGTGATATACAGTGAGGGAAATTATACTACTACTCACTCGTTACCCGCTGACATAATTTTTCTTAAGTATCTTTTGCGGGTACTGATTGTTTTTTTTTGTTTTTTTTTCATATTCGCTGGATAATTCCGACCTGATCTTTTCTATTGCAACAGAAAGAGGAATAAATTCGTTTACTTGATCATCGTTCACCATAGCCAGTGACTGAAACATAGCTGCCTGAATCCGTTTTATGAACTTATATTGAGATGATAGAACATACTTATTTTCATTTTTAAGTTCTTTAAACGTTTCAAAATCAAATATTATTTTTTCAGGATTTAGTTCATCAGATATATTAAATCCGTTTTCTTCTAGTTTTTAAATAGCAGAAATAATGTCTTTGATATTTTCATGGTTCATTATATAATATGTAAACTTTAAAATAAAATTTTTTTTTATCCCTGAGCCCCTATCGAGTTCAAGGTACAGGTACACGAAACACTACCCTATGAGAGCCCCTAACCCGTCAAACAACGGTCTAGAGGCCCAAGAGGGTGTGTTTGGTGAAGATATACAATGAAATGGGTATGTACAATGAAATGGGTATGTACAATGAAATGGGTATATACAATGAAATGGATAGATACAATGAAATGGGTATGTACAATGAAATGAATATATACAATGAAATGGATATATACAATGAATGAAGGACATTACAAACATATATTATGAAACGAGTTTTTTTAGCAAGTTCATTAAGTATGAAATGAAATATATACAATGAATAATTGAATAAAGGACGGCACAAACATATACGCTCAGCAAAAACCCACCCACAATAATCAAGCCCGTGGGTGATACGAAAATATGTGTCAACCACCGGTTGATACGTGGTTGAGTTTTGCTGAGCGGGGGGATCTGGCGGAGCCCCCAATTATTATAAAAATCGCAATTATGCGCAAACCACCGACATGTTGTCAGCCATGGGGATTCGATCCTGGACCGCGAGCGTCACAGTCCAATACGATACCGATTGAGCTATCAAATCTTGTTACAAACATATGCTTCGGAAGTTAATATATAGCTAATAATCATTGAAAAGGAACTAATTTCGAATAATACAATTCTGAATTCAAGAAATACGTTTATATGATATATTTTCACCAAACAAAGCTAAATTAAGGAATTTCCTATTTACTATACCACGCCATGTATGATAGAACATCCGGTCTAGATCATCTAATTGCTAGACTGGTCAAAGGGAGTTTACTCGATAAATAAATAATCACACATACATACACAATCTCGCATTATATTTCTGCACTGAACAAGGAAAATTCAACTGATTTTTAATTCCAAACACTATCGTGGACCTATGAGTCAGTACATTGCCACACGATACAGACTAGACGCTGGATTCTGCACTCAGTAGGCTGGAATATACATGTCGGTTTTCTGTAGGTTAGGATGAAATATACATGTATTCTATGTGTTGCATTCCTTGAACAAACAATAGGTAGCAGTGATGTCCTAAAGTATACATGGTTATAAGGTGGGGGTCGAATGCGCTGTTCTAATAGGGCAGAAAAATACACGAACTGTAAGTTAGAAATCTGTAATGCATACTGTATCCACCAGGCATCACAGACCTTGGATGTTGTATATGATTATGACCATAAATTACCTCCCTTTCATGAGTCAAAACATAAGTAGTATAATAATGACAATTTCTGACCCCCCCCCCAAAAATAAATATAATTCGAGGTGGTGATGAGAGTTAACAGTACTGAAAGGTGATTTTCTGCTTATACTTTTTGGAGAAAGCAGATCTGGTTATATTTTCTGCTACTTTTTGCACTGAATATGAGTGAATATCAAAGTATTTCGCAGCTGAATGCATCGAACGAAATATAATTACTTCGCCAGTTTCTGTGTTTGTGGAATTTACCGCCCTCTTTCCGATTGTTTTACATCTTCCAGTATTACCACGTGCAGAGTTCACGCTTTGTGTGACAACACGAAGGTTGGATAAATTATTGTTTTGAGGATCCCCGTCAACATGATCAATAACAAGACCGTCATTGATCATCCCATTATGACATTCATGCACAAATCTATGACAGAGATAGCTTTTCTTTCCTCCCTCATAAGTGAACGCTAGATAACCAGAATTAATGACATGACCAACTGGTCTCCTCAACCTACAGTGTCTGATCATGCCATTACGATCTGATTCGTAATTCTTGATGAGAGGATGTGGGACAAATATATTTTGCTCCATTATAATAATATTATTTGTTTAAATCATTGTTTGTCTGAAATCTTGATATATAATCCTCCACGGATTTTATAGCGTTTTCACTATTATTAATTTTTTTGTCATAATATCTTTTAAGTTCTCTAAACCGTTTTCCACCGCACTTTCCACATAATTCTGTTTTTCCTCGCACTCCAATACCACATCGCAGACACGGTATTGGTCCTAGACTTCCTCGTCGTATACTTTGTAAGTGCATCCAACAAAATTCCTTTCTGCAGGATTTTTTGCATCGATTTACTGAGCCGATCATCAACCATTTGCATTGAGACATTGTATATATATAATTTTCTTTATTTAAATATTTGTTTTAATTATATGAATGAGTTTGAGAGATTATCCCAAACTAGGCCTCTTAAATATAAATTCAACCTCGACAGATTATCTCCAGACTTGCCAGTACGAGATTTGGTTGATCCGAAAAATAAAAGTTTGATCAATTCACGACGCCAAGAAAGAATTTTACACGGATGGTGCATCTCATACATGGTCAACGTTCAAGATTATACGCAATACTGTCAAGGACGCCACAATGAATGACAAGCGAGCGGCAACTATCATTAACTACATCGCTGAGTATGAGGGCAATCAAAAATGTTTCTTCAGAGTAAAATTTATTGTATTAACAGAAACAGGTAGTCGGATTATCCGTGACAAATATGATCCTGTCCTTGGCAATAATAAAATTGCCATATTAAGTAAAAATTCCAGACCGGGTCTATTGACGGGTATTGACAAACCGTATTATGAGCGAGCGTATCCTGTAACAGCGGTTATTTATGGAATCTATGAGATAAATAAAAAACCCAACGTTGATAAACTGACACCCATGAAATTTTCAAGGTTAAATTGTGTAGCCGAGCGAGTAATAGAACACTTTACAAACGCGATGCGTGGAAATGGATTAACTGATTTAAGACGTAAAAAAATAAACTCGTGGGCTGATTCAGTTAAGGATACCGGTGCTACAATAAAAGATGTTGCTGAGTTAGGAAAAATATTAAAATTTCCAATAACCGTAGCGACAATAACGGGAGAAGTACTGTACGAATCGAAATATAAATCGAAAGGAGCTCCAATAAATATTATTGATCATAACGCGCACGCATGGACCAGCGCAGTAACAATATTTCCACGTGATCGAACTATTAGATTTTATCCCCCAGATATGTTTGATTTTATCAACGAAATAAGTAAAAACGATCCTGTATCGGTATGGTTATTTAAAAGTAATGAGGAAGGTGGATTTGATCAGTTTGTTAGACCAAACGGTGAAATATATCGAACAGAATCTCTCCACGACGAGATGAAAAATCTCGCGGAGAAGTTTTTAGAGTGCAAGCACTCCGCGGAAAATACTGACAAATTACTAACTAATTGCTTTACCGTTCCATCTGTTGCGGCTCATTTCGCTAGAGAAAGAAATTCATGGAAACCAACACGATTTGATTTACTCGAGGACGTACGCGCAAGTTGCGTCGAATACGGACATGGCAGATTGTGGAATACTAAATATAATTACAACGATGTTATTTCGGTTGATATGGTTGCATGCTATCCGGGAAGTTTTCTAGGATATTAGGCAATTAATGGACCATTACCTGATTTTGATCTGACTGGATTCGCTTGTGTTGAATCATTCGAGCTTAAGGAAAATTCTCACAAGATTTGTTATGTTTGGTTTGGTAGACATTTTTGTGAAAAACGTTGGGCGCCTATAGTTTTATTACGATATTTGCTAGGTTGTGCGGCACTGACATCGTTGGTGGTTAGTGAGGCAATTATATCATATCACGCGCAGACCGAAGTTTGGTTGCCCATGCCAGATTCTATCAGTGTTGATGAAGTTATTAGCGAGTTTAAGGAAAAATGTCCTGATGTTTCCGAAGATGATATTATCAAAGAAGCTCCTAAAATTCTCGAGATTAAACTTAAAACCGCAAAAGATCTCGGTAGAAAAATTATAGGTAAATTTACTCAAGGTGGTGCATATAATCATAAAAGACATCACACACGATTAATTTTAGATGATGCCGAGTACGATTTTATAATCGCTGATACAACAGCGAAAAATATATTTGTAAATCGAGAAAGTGTTTATTTATCCGACGGAACAAAATTGGGTACGATCGTTAGTTACATAAATGATATCTCCCCACAGTATACTCATCTAAGATCTTCCATGTTGGCTTATGTTTCTATAAATTTATTATCGATGATTAATAGATTTCCTGAGACCGCAGTCAGAGTCGCAACATATTCGTTTTATATTTCGAGTAAATATTTAGAGTCTGTTATGAAATTTACAAGTAATGATGAACGATGGAGTTCGTGGAGAATAAAAAAGGAAATATTACACAATTATACAGAATCAGCATATGTTCCAATGAGACATTTTTATCGTAAGTGTAATAAAATATCAGAAATGTCGAAAGCGCCATCGTTGAGTGATCCAATAACTAGATATAAGACAGTATATCTCAATGGACCTGGCGGATACGGCAAAACGACTCGAGCGATTAATGTTTTTAGAAATTCAGATATGATCGTGCTGACACCCACACACAGACTTGCACGGGAGATGAAACAACGGCAAGTACAATCGTGCACGTATCATAGTTTCTTTCGGTGGCGTGGGGATACATGGACTCCTGAGCGAATGGGAGAAAAATATATACCTAAAATAATTATTTGGGACGAGATATGTACGGTGTCATTGGATACATTAAAAATGTTTCTTGATTGGTTATTGACGAAAAATACCGCTGTGGTGGTGTGTGGCGATCATGGTCAACCACCGCCTTTTGTTAGACCATCTCCACATGATTGGTTAAAAAATTTCGTTGATTATTACGAAGAAATAGATGATGCTCATAGAGCTCTCGATGCAAATTTAAAGGAATTTAAAAAATTAATCAGATTACAATCAAACAAAATTCAGTGTGAAATAATACGCGGAGTAATCTCAGAGACCTCAATGAGTGATTTTTTAAATTTATGGAGACCCAACGATTTGATAGTAGCAAGCAGAAAAATAATCAGAGACGATTTACAACAGCAGTTATTTCAGCTGCATAAAGAAAAATATTCAGAATTACCCGTACCGTTATGTTACAGACCATCAGATACACGAAAACAGAATATTAATGTTGATATTCCAGAACAGAAAGAGAATCAAAATCTCGTATTAAATGATATTGTCGCTGTTGATATCAGTGTGGTCGAAGATGCATTACACGCTGACAAATCTCCATGGGTGTTGGGATACGCTATGACGATCCACTCGTCTCAGGGATTAACTATTTCTGACACACGAGTCTGGATTGTAGACGATCACATCGAGTGGTCAAATTTAGTTTATTTAGCGGTATCGAGGGTGAGAAATATATCTCAATTACGTAGAATTATAATTCCTGAAATCGTTAATAAATTTAACGTCATTGATGATGATATAATAAGAAAAAAATTAATCGGATACAAACAATCTGATAAAAAAAATAAACGCGATTTTGATCTTGATGCTGAATTTATTATTGAGTTAAAACAGCAGCAGAATAATCATTGCACAAGTTGCAATTGTATAATGCTGTGGAGGTATTCGAGTAATGATTCAAGACAATTTACCGTAGACAGAAAAGATAATAGTCGCGGTCATACACGAGAAAATACCATCTTGACCTATTTTGAGTGTAATCGACGTAGAGGCGCCAGCGCCTTGGGTGCTGGCACTAGTGCTAGTTAAGTGATCGCGGTGGTAATTGTGTATCCGTGGGAATTATTTGTAGTTGCTCACGTACAAATCTACGTTGAGGAGCAGTCGAATCTAATCTGTAGATTGCAGGTCTACCTGGCGATCTTGTCACGGTGGATATTTTGTGTGTGGTAACACTCCAAATAGGATCAGTCGCTCTCGCGCTACCACCTTCAAGTTCACCCGATTCATATAAATATCTAACTGTAACATCACCCAATATTTTTTGTTTTTCAGTACCTTTTCGTTGTGTTGGTATATTTTTTTTTGTGACTGCGCTAATGGGTTTCATGTTAGTTGTTCGTGTAATCTCGCTATTTAATGCAGCTATCACGCTTGGTAATCTTGCAACTCATTCGCGAGATCTTTTATCTTGAATAAATTCCTTCGCGTATTGATATCCAAATAACCGCTCAGCAAGTGTTCGATTAAATCGCTCAACAATTGCCTGATCACGGTGAATTGCAGTATGACCTCGTCGTATTTTGGTATTATGTCGTTTCATCAACGATGATACTGGACCAAGAAATTCCTTACCAGGATCAACCTGTAGCAGCTGTGGCCATCGCAGACCACCTTGTGGTCCACCACCTCGTTGATAGATTCGTTCAAACGCATCGGCTACTTCAGATGATGTTTTCGTTGATAGCCGCTCTGCCTCTTTATATCTACTTGCAACATCAACTACAGTTAACGCGTACTTATACGTTTTTCCACGCACAGTATCATGTGGTAAAAACAGAATATCTGCTTGATGAACTTCATTAGGAACACTAACATCGAAATACGCGTACTGAATTCGTTTCGGTGGTGGTAGATAAATTTGCCATATTGCCTGTTTGGATAACCACGCGCTAGCAGTAGAATGTTTAACCGCTGCTGCATCAGCGAGTTTACCAATTGCTGCTTTGCCTCTCCAATATCCTTTTGGTGAATAATAAATTAATTCCATTATTAATTACCAGCCCCAAACGCTAATTTACTTTTCATCGCAGATCTTACTAACCAACTAGCTAATGATTCTCTGATATTTTTATTTTTTATGAAATTTAACGCGTGAATTAATTTCACATCTGCAATATGCCTATCCTGTAGATTTTTACTTTTATTAGCTACATCATGAATATGACAAGCTCGATCAATAGCGTTTACTGGTTCCTCACCTGGTTTTGGTTGATCCTGATTATCGAGCCTGATATCGAGTCGAGTACCAGGACCGCAATAACTATATCCTGAAAGATGTTTTTCTCCTGGGTATTTAGCCCATGGAGTACCCGGAAACTTTGACATCAAATTAGCAACATCACCACCGCGCTTATTAGGTAAAAACGAAAATTTCTTTCTGCCGCATACAGAACATTTTCCACCATACGCTATTTTTTTATTTTTTGTTATAACTGTAGCTAAATCAGTAGTCGGAGTTAAAACTTAAACAGTATAAATTCATGTTATAATATATATGGATATAATTGATTTCTCAGCAACTCGGCAGCGAGAACCTCTTAAGCATCATCCTGTGCTACCTAATTCCATCAGAATGATTATCATAGGACCATCTGGATCGGGTAAGATGCAGTTATTACTTAATCTGATAATGAGATGGTTGAAATGGGATAAATTATATTTGGTAGCACCATCCGCTGATGATCAACGATGTTATGAAGTATTAAAAGATTTTAACGAAAATGCAAGATTACTGGACGAAGATAATGATGTTATAGAGTTTATAACAGATATTGATGAAGCACCGTCCGTTGATTTTTGAGACGGATTTATTAATAATTTAGTTGTGTATGATGATGTGATGCTGGATAAACAATCAAATCCAGCCAGGATATTTTCTCGCGGCAGACATAAAAATACAGACGTTATCCATGTTACTCAACGATATACACAAATACCAAAAGTAATCAGGGACAATTGTAATATTTTAGTTGTGTTTAATGGCGTAGACACACACACGCTGCGAAATATTCATCAAACTTGGTGCAGCGGTGACATGGATATAATTAAATTCAGAAATTTCTTTTCACGAGCGCAAGCTACTCCGTATGGATTTATAACAATAAATTTACATGATCCTAGAAAAAGATATCGTGTGGGTCTTGATAAAATATTTGGATCAATTAATAAATTTAATTAAACAGTTATCATTCATATAATGAACAACTGTGCGTGGTTAATTCAAGGAACAACAGATAAATGCAACAAAAGGTGTCGTGGAGAATATTGTAAAAAACATAATTATATTTTAAAGAAAAATCCTCATGCTGGTCCACGAAGTTGTGTTGGATGTAACAACGGCGTTAGAGGATTATATCAGATTTGCAAAAATTGCGGTGGAGATCGATACAGAAGTTTGATGAACTATTACAGAAAAAGAAAGAACATAAATCCAAAACCACCATCAGAACTTGAATATTACTTGAAACATAGAACAAATAAAGATGAAACAGATGAGGAGAACGCGTTGAGAAATATTCATCAAACTTGATATGGTGGTAACAATTTCTTTTGCAACATGAATAGCAGCAGAGAGGGTTCGTCTACAATCTTGTTTGGGACAAACAATAATCGTAGACGTGGTATGACCTATATGAACGAGCACGGATTTTTTTTGGTCTAACACAAGGGTTTTGCTCGGGTAATTTGGTCTGTTCACCCTCTCTGCTGCTAGACTTGTCCAAAATCTCAAAATTAAGGAGTGCGACATTGCACATAAAAACGGGGCTGTGGTGGCACAATACCCACAGACCCGACTAATTAAGAATCCTGACCTTCAGGACTTAACGTGTCGCGCAAGCACTAGCTGCGCAGTCGACCTACATTTATTATCGTATCGTATCGTATTCTGACCATCCATTGTCGACTTATTCTCCTACGAAGATGTGCTCAAGATTAGCCAAGCTGAACGAAGCCTACGTGAATTTTCATCGTGTCCGGCAAAGCCTGATACCTAAGCCTGAAGAGATAGAGAATGTCAGAATGTTAAAAGTCACCGAAGTCCTGATAGAAGAGCTCTTCAGAGAGGAAATTTACATGGAAAAAAAAGAATGGACGAAGAAGTACAGACTTCAGAAACAGCACAGAGAGAGAGAGAGAGAGAGAGAGAGAGAGAGAGAGAGAGAGAGCAGCAACATCAACGGCAGCAGCAGGAACCTGACAGAGGCTTTGTCGACTGCCGCGTCGACACCGAAGAGTTCTCCTTCTCTTTCCGAAGAAGTAGACATTATCCTGTGAGGAAATCTGCCACCAGAGGAGGTCGCAATCTTAGATCATAAAAGATTGCCATAGCTCCACGCTCACACAAAAACAACCCTTTTCAGGGCTACCTAATACTCTAGAAAAGAAATAATCATTCAATTGCCAATGGTAAGTTAAAAACAATAGAAGTGAGTCTATAAAACAATAGAAGTGAGTCTATAAGCACATTATTTCTTTATCTTGGTTAGAAAGTGTGACTCTAAGTCCTTCGTTTCCGTCGCTTATCAAAATTTGTAAAATATTGATTGTTAGTAAAAAGTAAGTGAGTGTTTCTTTTAGGTCTGCGCGTTTTTGGGTTTTGATTGATTGATTAGTTGGATTATAGTGGTGTACGCACGTTGTGCGTGTACCACTATTAATGGTCGCACAGCGACCGGATAATTGATCCTGGGGGAAGGAAAAAGAGCCTCATCCCCCAGGCGTATGTGTGTACAAGGTACACTGGTAATTATAGCCTTTATCCGCGGGTCCTTTTGTTTCCTATTGCGGTCTGACTGGAGGGCTGTTTCATGAGTGGGTATGGACCCACGCACTCATGATACTAAAATAAATTTTCTGTTTACCAATCACTGTGGTGTCGACTAATGCAGTTGTTACGTCAGTCGCGATTGGTTGGTGACAATGACGTCACACTGGGACACCAGTATTAGGCGGGTGGAAATCGTTCCACATCTTCGCCCTTTGTACGAATGTCCGGACGTGGGAAGTGGAGGGGAGTTCCGGCATCAGACAACCCGCCCGTACCTAACCAAATTCTATCCAGTTGTTTGTAAATGGACCCTAACAACCAATATTGTGTGAGCCACCTGTGCAATTGAGTCAAATTCAAATGAGTCTGATAATGTTCCTAACTCCTAACAATTGAAATAGTACTAGTATATAGTGTACATAGTGAGATGCCCTAACAATTTTTATTTTCTAATTGTCTAAGCGACAAATAAAAGTTTAGTCACTGTTAGGTAATTGGGTTTAAATTTTGATGCAGGCGACCGAAACGATCAAGTCAGTGGTTTTGTCTGGTTTTATCGAATTGGGAAACCAAGCCAAACTGGTCTCCTTAGATAAATGGCAATTTGTAGCCCTAAGAAGGGCTGTTATTTCTCCCAGGCGGGAAGGTGCCTCGGCTAACTTCTTCCTCGCATATTACTTCAGCTTTCCGTGTTTCCCTTCGCTTTCTGGCTGGAAAACCTTCGAATTCATGGAACCCGCTGGTGGGTCTAATGTGACCTGTGGTGATAGCAGGATTTCTCTGATATCAGCTAGAACTTTTTCTTGTAGCACCTGTTGCATTATAGAAACTGCAATTGGAGTGCTTGTTCTGGGAGTAGTCCTGCTCTTCACTGGCGGAGGTGATTGTGGTTGTGGTGGTGGAGGTTTCGAGACAATGTTGGCAAATGTCTCTTTTCATTTTAATTTATTTTTTGCGGGGCTGGAGCATGGTCCGTCTTCTCCTGGGCAGCCTTAGATTTAGTTGCTGGTAGTTGCTGGTAATGGTGGTCTATCCGGCTGCTGTAGTTTATTCACTTTTGTGAGTGTAGTGGGTTGGGTGCTAGCTTGTCTGGGTCTGCATATATGTATTACACTCCCTCTGCTGCTGCGTTCTTCCACGGCGACCTGATAATTGTTCCTGGGAGAAGGTATGAGAGCCTCATTCCCCCAGGCGTTTATGTGCCCACAATGCACTGATAATTTTAGCCTTCAGCAGCGGGACCGTTTTTTGGACCCATTGCGGTTCTGACTGTAGGGCTGATTCATGAGAGGAAATGGACCCACACACTCATGATACTAATAAAATATTTCTGCTTACCTGTTTAGTTGAGTGGGAATTTACCTGCACTAACTCAGTTTTATGATAATATATCGAAAATTAATTTTTGGTGTCCGCACGTGGCAAGGGAAGAAAAGCGCAGGGAGGCTATCATCTGCTGTCCTTGGCGGTGTCCACTGGATTTAGGTTGATGATTGCGTCGAATTTTGAATTTAGATAATTATTGTTGACAGAGATGGAAAGGATAATATCATGTGCTGTTTTTTTAAATTAATAATTAGGAGAGATATATAATGGGGTTAAGAGAGTGTGAATTAGATAATTTTTAAATTATTTTTTACAATTTTTATTATTTTTTTATTTATTATTATTTATTAATTTTTATTTATCTATTTTCTTCTTCCTAAATTTGATTTTTTTTATAAAAAAAATTATATACTAGATTGTTTTGAGTGGGCGATTTCAATAAACCCATGCGAAGTGGAGTGCTCTTCAAAGAACCCATGTGAAGAGCAGTGCCCGTGTGAACGGCTGTGTCGGTCTGTGAAGCCACGAGACCTAGTCGGCCGTCATAATTATTTACCTGAGTTTGATATGGGGTTTGAATGATTATTTAATTAAGCTGTTGATTATTGATTATATCTTATTTTTGAGTCCTGTCATTCCTAGCGCTAGGAATTATAAGGAAAGTAGACTGCGTAAACAAATGACAACCTGCAATACCTCAAATTCCAAAACCACCACCACCCCGACAAATGTAGGGAAACTTAATTTAACACCAAGCCCAAACAACTAAGAAATCCGCGCTATTCAGTTACCTTTCACTTTTTCAACCCCAGATTTCGAACTTATTGGTGAACAGGCAAAAAAAACTTAGTTCTAACTCACCAATAACCTTCAACCTTTTCGACACTACAGTGGGGGAAGAAAAGTTAGATGCAACCATAGCAGAGGAATTCGCAAATCTGATACAAACAGCATCATCAATGAATTCATCCACCCCCAACTACTTAGTACTGGCACAATCGCCTAAACATAAACCTATAATCAGTCATTATTGAACCAAGGCAAACAGGGAAGGAAATAAAAAGCGGGAAGAACTCCCCAAACCTAGCGCAGGCCAAAAAAATCCAGGTAAACAATAGCTCAACTACAATAACGCCTGGGGGCTCCACTAATCTAAGCCATATACTACACAACCCCAACTGCTCAACTACCTATCACAATAGTCAAACCCCGGGGCCATCTAAACCGTTAACAGAGAAAGACCTCATTTATAGCCAAACGGATAAGGACAGCCACAATAAGAAGAAAAACAACTCCACCCCCCATCCTAAAACAAACAACATTAAGTAGGACGGGAAAGGTAAAGGAAAAGGCCCCCTTAAACAGGAAAAAAAAACTTATGCCTAAGAAAACCCTCTCTAAACCTGAACAGGAAAAAACAACCACCCCCACCCACCAGACAGTTCAAAAAACTAAAACTAAGTTCAAACGTGAAAACATACAAGCTGCCCCACCTAAAAATAACAATGACAACTCAAAACCAACCACTCACCCCCAAATTGGCAAAACAAACCCCACTCAGGCAACAACATAAAAAAACCAACAAATTCCACCCTGAAGAACTGACCTTATTCATTAAAAGCCCCTCAACACGTTTACTTTACAACAAATAGGGGCTCTCTACAGGGTTCATTCAGGGCAATTCAGAATCATCCGACCAAAAACAGGCTACATAATAGTATACTGTAGCACTCAGAACCAGATGGCGAAATTTTTTGAAATAAAACACATAAAAAATATTCCAATAACTGTTGAGAAACACTACAAAACTAGGCAATACACTCGGGCAACCATCAAAGCCCCAAAACAAAACCTAGAATTGACCTCAACCCATTCCATAAACCACAAACAACTTACACCCAGACCACAACAAACCACTTTCAAAGCAGTATTAAAACTAAAAGGGAAAATTCAAAAACTTACTAATGAACAATTAACCATTCAACTTAAAGAAGAGGGGACACCCATTATCAGGGCATTCAGACTCAAAAATTACAAAGGGCAAGAGACCAACACGGTAGTACTGGAATCGCAAGTACCACTCAGATCACCAGTACGAGTATCCCCCTCAGGAATAAGATACCGCATTGAGCCTTACATAAACAAACCAAGACTTTGCCTCCAAATGTAAATTCCAAACAATCTGCAAACAATGCGGGGGGAATCATAGGGATGTATACAGAAGAACAACCCCCAAATGTACCAACTGCAGAGGCCCTCATCTACCCCAATCACCAGATTGCTCACATACAATCAGAGAAAATCAGATTATCCAACTGATGAACACTAAAAATTTGCAATATCAAATAGCAAAAAAAGGAAATTCTCAAAAATAAAACCCTATATCAACAACACTCAGACAACTCCAAACCAGTCCCACCAAAAACCCAGAACCCACCAACCCCAAAAAAACATTTAACTAGCCA
This sequence comes from Sinohyriopsis cumingii, assembly GCA_028554795.2. Taxonomy (NCBI): domain Eukaryota; kingdom Metazoa; phylum Mollusca; class Bivalvia; order Unionida; family Unionidae; genus Sinohyriopsis; species Sinohyriopsis cumingii. The sequence continues at coordinate 26,896 of JAPYKE020000131.1, read as the reverse complement.
AACCACACAACAACAACCCCTTTTTGTCCGAACAGTAACAACAAAACTCCCCAGATAGAACATGAATCAGAAAGAGTAGGAATCATTGAGCAAATAAAAAAATTGCTATCAAAAAACCTCTTAATATCAGAAAACAAAGTACAACAAATAGAGGAAACATTATAATTAATTCTCCTTAAGAAAAGATGACACTATGGCTCATCAATCAACTAGTTAATGACCACCACCACCATGATTAACACAAATAAAAATATCAGAATTTGGCAATGGAATGCTAGAGGACAGTCAGCAAATATTGATGAACTAAGATTAAAACTACAAAATTTAACTACGAAACCTGACATAATCTGCATCCAAGAAACTAAAATAACAAACAACATCAGACACTTACCAAAGATTCAAGGATACGCCCCAGGATACTTTCAAAATAGACTTAAAGGACAAGTAGGGGGGGGGGCCTAGTAACTTTTATCAATAACAATATACTAAACATAACACCAGTCTCTATCAACCCCTTAGCCAACAACACTCAAATAGTCGAAATGCAATCCTTACTAATACACACAGGGAAAACTGACATACAAATATATAACCTATATGACCCAGGTGGCACCACTTAGGAACTGAACCTAAACACTTACAGGCAAATCAATAACCATAAGCGTGTGGATCGGATTGTCGTATGTGGCGATTTCAATGCACATTACAAGCTGTGGGGAAGTGATCGAACTGATAAACGAGGCAGGTTGGTTGAAGCATGGGCTGCTGAATCCAACCTGACAATCCTAAACAATGGTGCCAGAACATGCCTTAACCCTAAGGATGGAACTCTAACTGTACTCGACCTTACCATATGCTTCCCATCAATAGCACAGGTGGCTGAATGGAGGGTGGATCAAACCGACTCAATCGGGAGCGACCACTTTCCATTGATAACCACCCTACAGATGACAGTCCAGTTTAACTCGCTTCAAACTCAACCTAGGTGGAATTTTAAAAATGCTGATTGGGAATTATTTAAAGAACAACTAAACAAAGTCAACCCCAGTGAAATTGAGAACGATGATATAAATATCTACTATGACAACCTAATTAATATTATCAATCAAGCAGCAACCACAAGTATTCCAAGAGCCAATGGCAAAACAAATAAACAAACCGTCCCATGGTGGAGTGAACAATGCAAACTAGCCCATAAAGAAAAGAAGAAAAAAACTCTCAATAAATTTAGACATACAGGTAACTCTTTAGACTTTAACAACTACAAAAACAGAGAAAAGGAACTTAAAAACATAATCAAACAAGCCAAAGAGAACAGTTGGCGAGAGTATTGTACTAACATCAATATCAAAACTAGCACCAAGGAAGTATGGGACAAAATCAAAAAATTAGGGGAAAAACAACTGTACCCCTAAAATCACAGGAGCCAACACCAATAAGGAAAAAGCGGATAATTGGCAAAATATTTCTCAGAAATTAGTAGAAATTGAAACCACACTACTTCATTTCAGCAGCACAGATCCAAAGTAGAACAAACAGATAAAAACCTATTTAGCGACCTAGGACCAAAAGAATCCTACCTAAATAAAGATATAACAACATATGAATGGGACCGAGTAGTAAGATCAAAAAAGGAAACATCACCTGGGGAAGATCAAATAAGATACACCATGTACAAAAACTTACCGACTAACATCAAACAAACTGCAATTAAACTACTAAATCAAATATGGAAAACAGGAAAACTACCCAACAAATGGAAAAATGCTGTGATAATCTCTACACTCAAACCAAAGACCCCAATAATGTCAGCTCATATAGACCGATCTCATTAACAAACAATATATGCAAAATTATGGAAACTATTATCACTAATCGACTTAAAAATTACCTCGAACAAAACAATCTAATATCCGACAACCAATGCGGATTCAGAAACAAAAAATCCACTACGGATCAACTAGTACGACTCGAAATTGCGATCAAATTGGCATTTAATTCCAAAAGGAAATCAGACAGGAACCTCATAGCGGTATTCATAGACTTTGAAAAGGCATTCGACCTAGTGTGGACTAAAGGCTTATTAGCCAAATTAAATCACTACGCCATAACAGGCCGAATGTACAACTTCATCGAAAACTTCCTAACGGACAGCAAGATAATAACCAGAGTCGGTGACACTCACTCTGAGTTACATCCCTTAAAAAAACGGAACTCCACAAGGGAGTGTACTCAGTCCCACTCTGTTCAACCTTATGATGAATAACCTAGATAAGAACTTGGCATCTAACCTAACTGAAATATCGCAATTTGCAGAATATAGTGGAATATGGAGAGCAGGAAACCCCTCCAACCACAAAGTAATTAAAGACTTACAAGATAGCTTAAATAACATAGGAAAGTGGGCTGACAAATGGGGTTTCAAATTAGCACACGAAAAAACTATAGCCGTAATATTTACCCCAAAACGTAAAATAAACAAGCATCTCCCTACACTGACAATACAAAATCATGAAATTAAGTACGAAAAAATTGCACGATTCCTGGGAATGTATTACGATGTGCACTTAAACTGGGGACACCACATCAATGAATTAATTAAAAGATGTAATAGGGACCTCATCCTCCTCAAAAACCTTAAAGGAACCGACTGGGGATCCAATCAAGAAACACTACTAACCCTATACAGGGCACTGATTAGATCCAAACTAGACTACGTGTGCCAGATATACAACTCAGCATCTAAGCAGCATCTTAAAAAACCTAGACAATATACAAAGAAAAGCGCTCATTACAATCACTGGCGCGCTACCATCAACATCACTAGCAGAACTCCAAGTACTAACCGGAGAACTCCCGCTCTGTCTCCGACGACAAGAACAGATTCTAACATACGCAGCCAGATTAACATCCCACTTAAATTCCCACCCAACTAGAATAGCGATAGACAAATGTGACAAACCATTTAGCACTAAACGGCAACACCTAACCCCTACAAGGACATTAGTGCACGAATTAATAGAACAACTCCACATTGGAAATCTCAAACATGAAACAAACAAGCTCTTCGACACTGAACCTTGGACCAACGAAGAGCCAAAAATTAATATCTCCCTCACCAAATATGGCAATAAAAAGGATCAAGAACATCTATTACACACCATCGCAATAGAAGAAATTGACACCAACTACCCAAATTTCCTTAAAATATACACTGATGGATCAAAAACAAAAGGGCCTGACAAAACGGCAGCCGCATTTGAATTAAACATCAAAGTAGGACATAGACTACCCGACCACTGCTCAGTATATACAGCAGAAATCTGGGCCATTAAAGAAGCACTTAAATGGGTCGAGACTAACAACACCCCCATGACTAAATATAAGCGACTCACTTAGCGTCATCTCCTCAATACTTAACAACGATAGCAAATACGGAGATAATCTTCTGAAACAAACCAACTTAACGCTAAAAAGCTTAAACAACAAGCAACAGCACATAGAATTCCTGTGGATTCCATCCCATATAAATATATGAGGCAATGATCTAGCAGATTCAACAGCTAAATAAAAACTTAACGAACCTAGCCACGTCCAATTAGACTACAGTGTTAGCGAAATATACAGCTTAACAACATTATTAATTACTAACAAATGGCAGGAAAATGGAATGACAGTACCCAAGGTAGGAAACTCTACAGCATCATTAATGAAGTCAACAGAAATAGGAAACCACCCGTACTCCAAAGCAAAGATCAAAATATAAATAATAGAATATATACAGGTCAAACCAAACTGGCTACCAGTTATGGTAAGCGCATAGGACCCTTCCCACACAATCCTAATTGCTATTATTGCCGGGTCCCTGAGGACCTACCACACATATTGAATGTATGCCTTAAATTTAAAAAAGAAAGGGATATATTCAAAACAGAACAAAATAAAATAGGATCACCAGTTTCTTACCCAGAAATCCTAAACAAATCCAACCCTAACCTGAACAATACCTACAAAAATATAATATCCTACTTACGTAAGACAGGTTTAGATAAAAATATATAATAGCTAACCATCGACATATCAATAAGTAGTAAAATAAGGAAAACTCAATAGGGACCAACCAGATTAGATGTCCTTGAACCCTCTTAGAAGGTTCGAGTAATCGACAAGGATGACTATCTGGGACTAAAATAAATCTGATCAATTAACCTCAAATAGGGTACAATGAAAACATATATTAAACCTATATTTATAAAAAATAATTAAAAAAATTGTTTTAATAAAAAATTAAAAAAAATAAAATAAAATAATTATCCATCGACGTACCAATAAAAAATAAAATAAGGAAAAGTCAATAGGGACCAACCAGATCAGATGTCCTTGAACCCTCTTAGAAGGTTCGAGTAATCGACAAGGATAACTATCTGGGACTAAAAATAATCTGACCAATTAACCTCAGATAGGGTACAAAGAAAACATATATTAAAACCTAAAAATAAACAACATGCTAATAAACAACATGAATAGGAATCAGGATAATTAGATAGGGGCTACCCAGATTAGGAGTCCCTGAACGTCTCTTAAAGATAGGAAACCAGCATAAAAAATATCAAACAACCCCTCTCTCTCTCCTCCTATCATAACACTCTCTAACAACATCCAGCTAACAACAATCGTAACTCTACCGAATAACTAACACCATCACCTAGGTGACAGCTCCATAAAAATAATCGTCATACCCGCAACACCCCAAATTAATACGTATAAGGTGGTCTAAAACTCAGACCGTCAGGGATAGAACCCAAGACTAGATTATATAAAATAGTTTAAAAAACCAAAGACTTTCAGATCCGGCAGCACAAGGCTGCAAACAAACACGAACTAGGCAATAGGACCCCAAATTAGTACATATAAGGTAGTCTAAAAACCCAAAGACTATCAGGTCCGGCAGCACAAGGCTGCAAACTAAACCGAATTAGGAATTAAGATCCCAAATAACCAATTAACAATAACTACTACGCTTTTATTAGCAAAAAGTGGACAAAAAACCCAATACCAACAGGGCCACATCAAGTGGCAACTCCACAACCATAGCTGTCAACCTAGACTCTAAAAACTACTACTCTAACCAGCTCTCTAACAACAACAGCACAGAGTTATTTATTCAAAATTCAAATTCATAAAGACGGAATTTAGACCTTGGATACCCTATGTCTAAAGCACTAACGACCTGTGCCATAGGCCCGCCTCCCGAATCTCAGTCTGCAGTGCACGCCCTAACAAGCAGTTGTATTACCTAACAAGCAGCAAAGCGACCGTAGGTTGGGTCCAATCCTGCTAGTCGCAGAATCATAGCAACTGAAACACTGAGTGAGTGTTGGGTCTAATCCCACTCATCTTGGCCCTACACTCAGATCGACAGGCACTCAATGGTACCTCGATCTGACGGCCAAATTAATAATTGTTCCGTGAACACATTAAAGCCTAGCGGAAGTGGCACTATACCTCCCCATAGGAGAAATCAAAAGCCACCCGTGGTGGCATTAACCAGTGGTAAATGTCCAAGTTGGACGCACACCACTTTAATTCTAGATAACAACAACAATAACAGTCTGGCTACCCATCGTTGATTGATCAACAGTGAGAATGAGCAGTAGACTTGTGAAGATTGTATAACTTCAGATGCACCTGGAGTACGCCAGGCGAATCCTGAATGAGCAGGCAGCGGAGGCCACTGTAGAGAAAGAAAGGATAGAGAAGGAGGAGGAAGAGAGAAACAAAAAGAAGAGGAGGAAAAGAAAAGGACAATTTTGCCTCACGTAATAATGAGGCAAACAAGGGAAGTCAAGCCAGTGGTAAGGACGCCTCCACATGTAGCACCAGCACGAGAGTCGCAGCCACAAGAACGAGAACAACCACTAGTACCACAACCTGTAGCAGTACCACAAATTCGGCGTCCACGGGTGTGGCACAGCAGGCAGGAAAACTTCAGAATCCCACAAACGGAAAATTGGGATTCTGAAACCGTCCATCCCTCCTGTGCGATCCCAGCCACACGTATCAATTGGGATCACTATTTAAAGATAAGCAAACATAGTCCTCTATGAATGAATGCTGTTGCGTTGTTATTTCTGAGCATATTTATACATGTGATACTTGACACTGTCTAAGACGTGGTTTTATAAGTGCGTATTAAGCAGAAACGAAACAAGCCGAATTATTATATTAACTATCATGAAATAATGAAACCTTAAAATCTCTATTTTTAGGGAATATTTTTTAACAATATTAGTCTTAAATTATTTTCTTATTATTGATGATTCAAGAATTTATAATTTAATATTTTGGCTTTATGAAAGACCTGTTTCTAACTATCCCACCAAAATCACCACATGCAGCCGTCTACCCACTCCACCGGTTTTCACGAAGCACGAACATGATGACCTGTCAATAATACTTGGAAACCTTTCATTAATAGAAGAACTGATTTATGCAAAACAAATCACATTCTTTGCAAACTACGGTATAATGCTTAGGCTAAAACGATTCAATGATGTTGCACCAGTTAAAGTAACAAAGTCACAAGGGGATTTAAGTGTCTTTTCTGCACTTCTATTGATCCTGATGTTTTTTTTCGAGCCTTATGCTGCATTTTGCGTAAACTGCTTTGGATTAATCATGCAAACTATTGTTTGTTTTTAGACAGGTTTTATATGAATTAAACTGCTTAGCTGTTCTTTAAAACAAAAACCAATGAAATATTATTAAATTTGCGAAAGTGCAAATACCGTTAAACATTTTCTGTTTGTAGCGTCAGTGCATTGTACAGAAGCAGTGTTATCTAGCAAGGCCTGAAAACAGCGATGAAGGTTGCTAATGGCTTATAGGGGGCCTGAGTCATGGAAGAACTTTTTTTTAGTAGAGATATGTTGCCCTGTAAGAAGCGTACACCGTTTTCATCATAGTTTTGTCCTCGTACAGGCATACCTCTTGGGAAGATATTAAATTTTAATTTGGAATCTGTTTTGTGCGACAAAGTAATTGTCAAAAATGGTTTTCATCACGCGTATATTGAAGAATCAAGTAGTGAAGATCAGTGCTCATTTAGGCTGTCTGTTAAGTAATAAAAACACTAATATTTTAACCATTTTATGTTTGCTAAAATTTCAATACAACATGAGGGTATTTAAGAGTTTCAACGACATATACATATTGGCTTACATTATTCACGCACATCTACTAACTTAAAGATCTTTAAAAAGAATTTAACAATATAGTCTATAGCATTATGGTCTAAAACGTATTGGTTACTAAATACATATATGATTATATGGCTCACCATTTAAATAAATTTGGCTCTGTACTTGAAAATTCACTTGCGATAAATTAGGTATTCTCCTAAGCGTGGAGAAAGCAAATTGTTAAGTAAATTATGTTACTCCAAGAATATTTACCCAATCACATTACGTTATGAACATTAGCCTGCTACCTCGCGGATCCAGCCGTACTAAAAGACGAAATCGTCTTATCCTGTCTATTTCGCATAGTACCTCGCCTTGATGCCTGCAGATGTCGACAGTTTTAGTTGAGCGAGATACTAACACGGATGCATGCATAACGGGGTGGTGGTGGTAGGGTAAGTAATGTGATTGGGTAAGTATTCTCAGAGAAACATAATTTACTTAAAAAATGTGCATTCCCCTTCGAATAGGTTCCCAAGCCACAACGCCTTAGGAGAATAAGAAAAAGGAGGAGGTTATGCTTAGCATCCGACCTCTACCTCAGATATACTTCTGGGGATAAACAGCTCGATAACATTTTCTTATAATGACACGAGCAACTAAGCCTATGATCTCTGGACCTTGGATTCTAGCTATTGTTGATAAGAGGACGTTTTGTTCTTACCTAAAAAGTTTCTCCGGTGAATCCAAAATTGCTGTTGTTCTAGGTGGGTTGTTCATTCCAGATTCAACGTTGGTCTCTATTTCTATAAATCAGTGCTACACAAACTCGAGAAGGTTGACTCTAAATACAAATCATCAGCTTCTACAATATATCAGATCGAAACGTTACGTTTGAACGCAAAGGCTCAGATAGATGGCTCTAATCTCATTAGCTGTAATCTTCATTAGAGGACTGTCTTGAGAGATCTCAAGAGTACACCGAGCACACACCACTACAGCCACGAAGAAAGGGTGTGAGGGAGAAAGAGGCGTCTACGTCATGATACGTGTCTGTGCGTTTCAAGAAGTGCTTGAGAGCGCAGACATAATCTGGAATGACTGCTGTTCACGATTTGTCTATGGAAGAGACGGAGCGACTGACAACTAGCTGGTTATCGACGGACGGTAATTGGCTTTTGGCTACAAAGCCTGGTTGTGTTAGGAGGACCACCGAACCATTCGAACTGAACTGATGATTATTCGGGTCGACTGAAATGACATGTAGCTCGCTTACATTGCATTCGAAAACTAAAGCTATCATGGATTATATATTATATAATAGAAACTTTAGCAAAGTGTGGTCTACAAGCTCGAACTAACTTAAGCTGGAACCATGCTATGAACCAGTATAGATTCTATTTGGCAAGCAGCGTTATGGAATTTGGTCGATAGAGATCAAAACTGGCCAAAAGGTCTGCGAGGTCTTTATCACGCACAAAGTCAAATCGGCCAAGATGTCGGTCTTTAATAGTAATGGCGGCACATCAAACATTTTCTCCTCACAGAACCAGAAAAAGTCAGAAACGTGAGAAATTCCTCACTCAAAGGAATTATGTGAAATAGTTATTCTTTAATGATGGTCAGTTCCTGTGTAGTTTCGAATATACTATTTTATTATATATAAAATATCTTCAGATTGGGGGTGAGGTATGAACAAAATACATACTTATTCCTGCGAAAGGTGATCTGCAATTTTAAAGTATGGTGTATGCTGACCTTTATAAACTAAATAACTGTTTATCATAGCTGGATGTACCAAGGAAAACTTCACAACTAGATATATGACATATATACATATTTCAGGAATTTCTCATGGCATGCGGATATATATTAGGAATATATGGAGACATTTGTTCTCATATTATACAATATTCTTTTATTTGTTCTACGTTCCTTTCATTTCCTTTATTTTAACCAAGTTTACTTTCATAGATTTTTCATACCTACCTAAAAACTGCATATTAGCAATTTTCAAATTACCTTATTCATATGGGTCTTCAAAGTATTAATAACAAAGAGAATATCACATCAGAAGAATTATCAAATAATTATTTAATACAATATATTTTGTAGCACACAAATTCAATCATGTCAATACCACCGTTTTTTATATCAGTAGTAATATAGTACAATTACTGTTATGATAATGACAAGGCGTACAAATGTAGATCGTCATCCACAAACAAGTAAACATATGAAGGAGATGAACAAGACAAAGTCTTGTTTGTTTTAATTATGTTTTTCTTTATTTTCGTTAGAAAAAAAGATCATGCTAGGTTGTACCGTAAACGCCCCAGCGTTACCCCATGATGATTGATTAGGGACATTCGAGACAATGATATGGATGTCGCTTCATTAATTATTATAAGTGCTATGAACTTCAAAATGTATCAAATAACACAAGCAATTTAGAAACGCTGGTAGAGTTACATTATCTTTGTTTTCATGTTATCATGTATTGGGATATTCGCTCACTCATGTTTTTATATTTTTTATTTCCACCTTTTTTTTGGTAATACAACTGACAACAAATAGTTCACGTTTTCTGAGATCTAAGTAAACAGTTATTAAAAGAAAAGAATGATTTTGGAGGACACATTATTTTAAATATCTTCATTCTATCCCACCTCGCGTTATGACAGTACTTACAACAGTTAATGAACAATTCCAGCAGCATATCATAACATGTATGTGAAGTTCAAAGTCCTTCAGTTCCATTATGTGGGGGAATTACCTACAAAGAAATTGATAAGTAAATTCTGGGTCAGAATTATTATGAAGAACTAAGAAGAACATCAAGGTTTTGGTAGTATGAAAACATAATCGAGCCCTCATTCTCTCTAGCTTTGGACGAAACGAGATTATAATACGTTCAATTACATCAGTATATGGAGCATTGCAGTGATGACAATGTAGTTTCGTATTATGGGATATAACAAGAAACTTGGATAACAGTCCATAAAATTTAACGTGGCTGATTATAAGCTTCCTAGTTCTAAATAACATCTGTCATCTCTCTGAGGTGGATTCTTTATATACTGTGAAATAATTCATTTCTTTCATACAGTAATTTCAGCAGATACGTTTGCACCATCTCGATAAAATGTATTTCTTTAGATAACGTAATCTCGGTGATATTGGATAATTTTAATCTAATTCAAGGTATTTCTTAATAATTAGAACAACAAGCCTAGTTATTATTAAAATCACGATTTTGCTAATTCTTCATCTGGTGTCATGAAAAAATGTAAATTTATTTCATACAGAGATTATGAAATACATCCAACATTTGAATGTTTTCCTATCCGATGCTCGATTACATATAGTAACCGTAAAGCGCTGTTTGAATAACATTTTTATTTTATTTTATATAGATATGCAACAAACATGTGATTCATTTTAGGAGTAGGGTTGTCGTGTCTCGACAATGGAAAACAACGATATTCGTCCTTAGGAACGTTCCCTTTAAACGTCTTTTGTGCAGATCCTGTCAGACCACATAATGATGCGAGTGTTCTGGATCAACATCAATAGTTAGATTTGCACATAGTGTTCCTGACCAGTCTTATTATTACATTTAATTTAAGCTTAACAGCTTACTTAGGACGTGTAAGAGATATTAAGCAGTGAGTTACTCCCTTAAACAATTCGTTTGCTAACAAAATATAATAAATTCATATTCTAAGATACAAAAAGTGTATAGTTAAATTCGTCGTACAGATTGTGTTTGTTTAGAGACACCAGGTTTACTATGCCATTACATTTTGTCAATAATTGGCCCGTGTACACCAAGAACAGGACAATTAATGCTATCTGACAGAAAAGGCACTTTTTAACATTATTCTACCCAAGAGTGTCATAACGTTGAGAATGATAATGTGTAAGGTTATACTTTGATGAATTCCGACGATTTATTCGTTACCAGTCTTGAAAGCATGCTTGATTTTTCTAGTTATTAATTCCACGTCTCTTTGCGAATACTGAATTAATTAGATAACGTCATTTACACTTGCATATTTATTGCGGAAAGTACTCGATAGTTTTTTTTTTTGCATGGTTAGTTAACCTCTATTCTGAAATGCCTGCTATACTGCAGTAGCATTGTTTAATTATCAAGCAGTTTACACTGACATCGCTAAACCCATGTGGCTTTTAGTGTCCAAATAAATAGGTTGAAAAACTGCAATCCAAGATGCTCTCTGTCACATTCAACCTAAACGTATGATCAGCAGTTGGTGAGAAAATGTATTTTAATGCTTACTTTTTTATTCTCTTTGGCACAATTTGGAATATTTTAAAGATATTTTTTACATGATACTTTCTATCGAAGCTACACATATTACTTATAGAGTTACAGAGACCTTTAAGGGTTATTTTGCGTAACGGTTGCCGCATTTAATAGACTATCGACATCGTTTTTAAAAATAAAATGGTCTTTACTTCAAAATGGTTTCTTCAAAGTTTTGTCAAGTTTTATAAGGTAGCGTTTGCAAAGATATCGATGGAAGATGTTTTATCTATTTTCGTACTGATGACATTATTTGATTCAGTTCTGCATCATTTGTCGAAAATGTATTTGAAGTCGTTTTAAGGTGTTTGTATTTTTAGTATTCTCGGTCAAAACTGGTGGAGTATTGGCGTCAATTGTACAAAACTTTACATGCTTGCAAATCAGAATGCACTCTGAGAACCCTGTCTAATAATTTACTCGAGGGTTTGGAGAAACTGAAAACAGTCAGTGTTTATTGATGACTACAAAACGAACAAACGGCGGACATAAGACGTGCAATCATATAATAAGATCATTTAGACATATGGGCAAAAGATCTAAACACAACAAAAACATGATCAAATTAATAAAATCTGCTTGCCTATGAACAAAAGCAAAGAAATGTTTGCTGTGGGATTTAGCTGAATCGGATAACTATATTTTATGGAAGAGAAGCACAATAGTCAAGACGACTAACACGTATAAAGTAGGATATATCATTTGTTGACAGCATTTGTTACACAGTTGACTACGTCCGGGTCTTTTTTTTATAACAACATAAATAAGGTAAAATTCTGATCTTATATTTTGAACGAAATGAAGAACAGGCCATACGTAAGCTGATTGGTACATAAAACTTCATTTTAAAGACTTAAATGAAATACGAATGCATTGTTTACTCAACACACGAGAGATTCACTGAAACAAATAGTATGTCTACCTATATACAACACTAATTTTGCTTGAGTTCTTAAACTGATGAAAAGAAGCATGCCATGCGGGAAAAGCAAGCATTTTCAAATTGGGCCATAGATATGACTTAGATAAGAAGAGTGTACATTAAATTTCAAAGCATCATTATATTCTGCAAATCAGGAATCCCACAAACGACATGTTTAGCGTTCTTTCTTAAATATTTAGCCCCCTGGAGGTGGTGTGTGTGTGTGTGTGTGTGTGTGTGTGTGTTGCACGACGGATCACACCAAACTTTGCTTCTTAAGAAAGAAGGTGCTATACGTACTTGGATTTCTTTTGCACATAGCTTGATATATTTACATGTATTTTAGTTAGTCAAGCTAGGCGATAAGTGTAGTTACTCGTCTTATATGTTCGAATCCTGCTTAATGTGAATTATTACTCTCAAACCTGTTTTATTGTATTGTTATTAAAAGTATGTATTTTATATATGGAGCTCCAATATCTTATATGTCCCCCGCAAAGAAATATACCAAATGAATGGACAATATTGCTACCTTTCTCAATATTTCAGTTTCTGTTTACAAGCAACTGTCTGTGTGTGCGAGGTCAGTACCGATTCTGCATAGTTTAACAAATGGTAATCATCATAGTTTTCATATCACTTGATAGACCAACCAGTCACCCTTAAAAAGTAAAAGGACATTATCTTCGGTACCATTTGGGGTGTGCTTTACCAGTGGAAAAGCTGCCATGCGAATCTTATAATATTTGGAAAGGAGAAATGTTAAATTCAGCGATTAAAATCACACGGGAAATTCCTTTCATTCCAATTTAGAAACTTTCGCCCTGTAGCTTTTCGGTGGTCAGTTAACTACACAATAACCACCCTTTAATTTGTATTGCTCATTTCATATACTTTTCAATTGCGATTGATATACCTTATTATAAAAAAGCTTCAGCGTCATCATCATTATTATAGTTACTAATCATGAATATTGTTATTATCATTTTTATCATAGTAGCAGTAGTAATAGTATTGAACTATTTTTTTTTTAAATGCTTCTTTTCTTTGCGGATTTTTTTGTTACTTCCGATAATATTCTCGGGTTACACAGGTACTTATTTTCGTCACATGGAATTCTTTCTTCATGGATTCTTCTTTCTCATCCGCCACGTTTGCTATTTTTCTAAATTTCTAGCCAGTGTCTTAATTTTCTTTCTGTGGAATTTCGTAAATTTCGAAAATAAAATGTCTTTAGATTAACACAACTCTTGATAAAGGTAGCAATATTGTCCATTCATTTGGCATATTTATCTTGATATGTTTTATTTGTTTTTCTTAATCTGATGATGTCTTGAAAATCGCAAGACTCGGAATGTTTCAATCCTACCTGGAATTTGTTTGAAGTGTCTTTATTGTCCTTGTAAACCCTCCTGTCTTACAAGAATGCTACACCCCAAAATAATAATAATACATTTTATTGTTTTAATGGTGCACAGAATAAAATAACTTTGAAACATTTTCAGTCATCGTAAGGATTGTAGATTAGGAATAGACAAAACGTCATATTTTTCGAACGCCTGACAAAAATGAAACTAGGTCGTCCTTCAATGAATAGCGACTGATAAAATCATGAGATCAGTCTTATCTTAAGATGTGATTCTTTTCTCGCAATAAACACCTACAGACGTGGATTGATTTAATTGATTGTTACTATTATTCCTGGTTCCTCTGTGTGTGTGTGTGTGTGTGTGTGTCTATATATATATGAATTTTTTTGCGGTACAGCAGTTAATTATGTCCTATGACTGTCGTTATCATGGTTGACATTGTCACTACGTTGCAATAGTTGACCAACGCCAAACAAACATTAGTCATCAAAATTCGATTGAAAAAATGTAGAGAAAAATTATTGAGTGGTATTTCATTCCAAACACAACTCTTTACCTTGAAAGAAAAGAAGAAAGCCAAAGCAAAATCCAGGAGAACACAAAAAAGGATGGAAGAGAAGCAAAACAGACAAAACTGGCGGAGTAATACACGTTCCCATTTTTTATTCTTGAGGAGCCACAATTTGAAGAAGCCGTCAAAAACCCAGAAATGGTAGCCTGTGAGGGCACACAAACCAGTCCAGCGGCAGGGAAAGAAGAAATGTAGAGAAATATAGATGGGACAATAAATCTAGAAGAAGCAACCGAATCCCCAAACCAATCCCAAGGCAAGGGAAAGGGGATGAACCAAGATCAGACCACCCGTAAAATGCCCACAAAAAGGAAAAGAACATCCACACCCAGAACTCCTTCTGAATCCGAAATAGTGGACTTCATAAGGAGACGAAAATCACCAGGAAATAAAGAAGAAACAAGACAATCACGAAGTGGAAACAAGGAACAAGTACAAGTTAGAAGAACTGTCTCCCTAACAAAGGACGATGGGAGGAGAACAATCAGCTAGAGCTGATTAGAGCTATAGAGCTAAGAGAACTACACACCACTAGTTAACTAGATATATATATAATTACACAATGATTAAATAACCCTATATTACTACCAAAAATATAAACTGAAATATCTTTATATATTCAAGATGTAGCGATCAAATCTTCAAATCTTGACTATAAATATTAATGGAACCGTAAATAAAATATATAGAATTATAGCACAGACCAAAAATATGACATAATTGTAGTACAGGAAACGCATGGGATGCCAGAACAGGTGGTAAAAAAACTGGAAGAAGATCTCGACGCTCTTGTTTTCACCAGTGACCACCCAAAAGAAAGCACAGCTGGGATGGCAACAATTGTTCGGCGGACCGCATAGGGTCTTTGGATTAAGTGAATCGTCATCATCTTGTTTGTGAAAGTCTACACTTATTGTTTATATTCGAGTGTGACCTTCTTGACAAGATAATCTTCAAGTAGGTGTTTATTTTGTTTAGTTGTTCTAGGTCTGTGGGTCTTGTATAAATACATATTCATTTTCTTTTGGTTGCCTTCATCAGGAATATAAGGTTAGTTTCTTTTGTAAAATTAAATTTGTTATATTACTATTAATCATGTCATTCCGTAAGGACTCGGTCGACTTAGGCAAAGAACTTGGGTATGAGGGAGAAAGTTTAAGGGAATTTATTAAGGAAGAACAAGCCCGGGAGAGGGATGAAAGGGTAAAGGCGAGGAATTAGAAAGGGAAGAACAAGCCCTGGAGAGGAATGAAAAAAGGGAATTAGAAAGGGAAAAAAGGGAAACAGGGGAAAGGCAGGTAGAATTAGAGAAGGAAAAGATAGAACTAGAAAAACAGGCTGAGAAGGAAAAGATAGAACGAGAACAACAGGCCGAAAAGGAAAGGATAGAATGGGAAACGGGAGCTGAGAAGGAGAAGATAGAGTTAGAAAAACAAGCAAGGTTAGAAACTTTGTAGGTAGAAGAAAGATCATGAATGTAAGGTAGAGTTAGCAACAGCTAGAAAACGAGAACACGATTCTGCCTCTAGTAAATTAAAGGGTCCCAAATTACCCCCCTTTGACAATGAAAAAGATAACATGAATAGTTATCCTCATCGGTTTGAGCGGTATGCTGAGAACCAGAAGTGGAGTCGAAATGACTGGGCACTGCATCTCAGTGCTTTATTAAAAGGTAAAGCGCTGGATTTGTACTCGCAACTTCCTAGAGACGATGTGTTTAAATACGACGTCCTGAAGGAAGCACTTCTTAAAAGGTACGAGCTCACTGACAAGGGTTTCCGTAAAAAGTACAGGTATAGCAAGCCCGAGAAGGGAGAAACCTTTGATCAGTTGGATGCGGCAAAGTGGTGAAAACGTTCGAGGGGTTGACTGATTTCTTGCTCAGAGATCAATATTGTTCAACACAGTTGGGCGGGAACTAAGTCAGTTTCTGAAAGAGAAAGTCTTCTCAAACGTACAGGATATGGCTAAGCAAGCCGATTTCTTTGCCGAGGCTCATGGGGGAACCCAAAACGTGGTTTCAAAAGAATTTAAGTCTGGAAACCAGTATACGAGACCGATGCTTAGGGAGCTTGTGAAATCAGCTGAGGCAAGTAGGTCAGTTAGGGATATAGGTCGTCAGGGTATACAATGTTACTTGTGTAAGGAACGGGGTCATGTTCAAGCAAAATGTCCTAAAAGAGAGGGACTTGTACATATCGTAGCCGTGGCTATACAGAGTAAAGGTATATCTGATAATCTAGTGCAGGTAGAACCAGGTATTCATACACTCGGCACGTGTCTTTTCCCCGAAGTGCGAGTACCAACCGCGAGAGGTTTCGTGAACGGTCGAGAAGTCGTAGCATTACGTGACACTGGTTGCACGGGTGTAATGATCAAACGAAGTCTGGTGCAGGATAACCAAATGCTTGGGTGGGAGTCCCCATGTATGCTACTCGATCAGACGATCGGCCGCATTCCCGTAGCAAGGATCACGGTATAAACACCTTTCCTAACCGGAATTGTTGATGCTCTTTGTATGGAAAACCCTATTTACGATCTGACGATCGGTATTGTTAAAGTTTCCCGTCTTCCACACATGGCATATTTCAGGATACCTTGGGCCCAGGCAGTCGAAACGCGAGCTCAAACCCGACGAGAGAAAACCGCGTTTCAGACATTAATAGTCCCTGAATCGATCTCCGGAATTTCGCGTGACGAATTCAAACGAGAACAAGAACGTGACGAATCCATCAAAACTATTATTGAGAAAATCGCGTCCGGTGCAATTAAACACTGCAAGGGTGGGGGAAGCTCGAGATTCGTTCGGAGGAACGAGCTAATTCATAGGGAGTTTATCACTCCGGAGCGTAAGAGGTATTGGCAAGTGGTCGTACCCCAAAGATACAGATCTCAAGTACTTAGGGTGGCACATGAGTATAGCATGGCAGGACACCTAGGTAAGGCGAAGACCACGAGCAGAGTAGTCGCTGAATTCTACTGGCCCGGTATTAATGGCGATGTCACACGGTTCTGTAGGTCTTGTGATGTATGCCAGAAAACCTTATGTAAGGGAAGGGTCACAAGGGTGCCCTTAGAACAGATGCCATTAATAGATACACCGTTTAAAAGAGTGGCGGTGGATATTGTAGGACCAATACAACCAGTTACCGGAAGGAAGAATCGGTATATACTTACTCTTGTGGATTACGCAACCAGATATCCCGAAGCCGTAGCGTTGCCAACTATTGAAACGGAACGGGTGGCTGAAGCATTGGTTGACATCTTCAGTAGGGTAGGGGTGCCAGAAGAAATCCTTACGGATTGTGGTGCCCAATTCACCTCCGACCTCATGGGTGAAATAAGTAGGCTGTTATCCATCAAACAGCTAAACACTACCCCATACCATCCGATGTGCAATGGACGGGTAGAGAAATTTAATGGTACCCTAAAACATATGCTACGAAAAATGTGCGCGGAACGTCCGCAAGACTGGGACCGCTATTTGAACGCGGTTTTGTTCGCGTACCGTGAAATACCGCAAGAAAGTTTAGGGTTTTCACCCTTCGAATTGCTATCTGATGCTGATACTACGCGAACCATGGACAGGTGACGTCGCAAACAAAGAAATAAAAACTACCTACCAGTACGTGTTAGATCTACGTGAGAAACTAGACTGTATATGCCAGATGGCACATGACGAATTAATGAAATCAGGACGCAGATATGCCAAGTATTATAACCGCAGAGCGCGAAATAGGAAATTTCTTGTAGGAGATCAGGTTCAATTGCTTCTTCCTACTAACACAAATAAGTTACTAGTCCAGTGGAAAGGTCCCTACGAAGTTAAAGCGGTCAAGAATTACATGGGCTATACAATTGACATAGACGGTAATTTAAAGATATTCCATGCTAACATGCTTAAGTTGTACATCAAGAGACAGAGCTACAACGAAGAAAAAGGGGTCTTAAATGTAATTTGTACGGCAGTCATCGACGACGAGTGGGGACCACAACAAGATAGAGCTTTTTGCGCGCTGAGAGAGAAACTAATCAGTGCACCTATATTAAAATTGCCAGATGTTAAGAAACCCTTTATTTTAAGAACAGATGCCTCTGAATCTGGGTTGGGATCAGCGGATGTGTTTGGGTGTGCGTTTTGCTGTATTTGGTATTGGTATTGGCAGTTTCTGGGTAGGTGTCCAGTAGCCCCGCATTTATTGCATTTGAGTTGATATTGACATCTTTTATACCAGGTTTTCAGCATAAAACCCATTGTACATAGAAAGGGTGATCTTCTTTGCGTCATCTGGCGATACGCTTATCAATCTTACACCTGTGTACACACTCGGAAAACCCCAATACGTGGCCATTTAGGATTTTATGTACTTTCAAGACTGGACTATTGTAATTCAATTCTGTCTGGTTCATCTCAATATCTACTCCAAAAACTTCAAAAAGTTCAAAACACAGCTGCTCGGAACATAGGGTACCACGATCAGAGCACACCTCCCTGCTGCTCTGTACCCTACAATGGCTATCCATTCGATCCAGAATCAAACACAGAATCAAAAAAAATTCTCTGTGCTATGTTTCACTGAGGGACTCTAGTCCAACATACCTATCCGACCTCACCCATGTGTACACACCAGCAAGATATTTACGTTCCTCTTCTGACAATCGTACACTCATTATTCCCACTATGAAAACAAAGTCATATGGACAGCGTTGTTTTTCATACCAGGGCCCAGCAACGTGGAATGAATTGCCCACTAAACTTATACACAGCGACGCAGTGATCCCATTCAAGTGTGCTCTCAAAACTCATTTATTTCGACTGCAAGAACAAACTTAAAGACCTAATAATGTTTCCTACCGTAAATATTCTCAGCATGTTTGTTAATTCTATGGTGTTTGTAATCATATCATGAAATATTTTATTTTTCTTATCTTATAGGCCTAGTGGTTAGAGCGTCCGCCTCGGATGCGGGAGGTGGTGGGTTCGATCCCAGGCCGAGTGATACCAAAGACTTACAAAAATGGTACTAACAGCTACCTTGCTTGGCGCTCAGCATTAAGAGGTTAGTGCTAGGACTGGTCGGCCTGGTGTCAGGATAATGTGACTGGGTGGGACGTCATGCTACGTGTCTGCGGCATGATGCCCCAGTGTTAGACATCACTATAAACTGTCACACTGCAGACATTGATTGATTGATTTTATTTTTAACGACGCATCAGCACTGTTAGGCTATTTAGCGCCAAACAAAATGTTATTTGTATAATCTTTTAAAAATTATAAAAGGTCCTATATCGACCAGCGATATAAAAGAACAATTGGTTGAAATTAAAACGGTAAGATGGTAACGGTGCAAAATAAAACTTCCCGATCAACGGGGAATGTAAATGTTCTATGTTAATGAAAAATGATGAAACGGATTTAAAATGGGACGGTATATATAATGCACAAAACTACACAAGTGATAGCATAAAAGTTTAGAGTAAATATTTACTGCTTTCAGGAACTCCATAATACGAATGATGTTTACAGAATCAAAAAGTTCTTTCATGTCATGCACAATATAATAACGACCGCGCGTACGTTGCAGGTCAAAACACTCTATCATAAAGTGATTAACAGTGAATGGTTCATTGCAAGAAATGCACTCTGCTGGGTCTTCACCTTTTAATATGTGGGAGTGGGTGATATAAGTATGACCAATTCGGATTCTTGCAATGACTACCTCCTGCCTACGTATGGTTCTGTAGGAAGGAGTCCATTCTCCTAGAGTTGGCTTGATTGCATGAAGTTTGTTATTCACGGCATCATTCCATGATGCCTGCCACTTCTGACGAAAGGACTTTCTGAATACAAGGTTTAAAATCAGTATACGGTATATTAAAATCAGATGGTTCTTGAATAAGGGCCATTTTAGCAGCGCGATTCGCTTTTTCGTTACCTTTGATACCAATATGGCTAGGTAACCAACAATATATTATATTGTGGGAGACACTCAGTTCGGTATTTTTGAGGAGTATGTTTTACAATAATGGATTCTCCAGTTTCTATTGTGTAGTGACTGAAGAACTGATAGTGAGTCGGAAAAGATGATGCTGTTTAAAATACGTTTGTTTTCTATATGTTGCAGAGCAAGGTCTATTGTTCTGATTTCGGCTGAAAAAATTGATGTTCTATTTGGTAAGCGAACTTGCACAACGCAAATTGATTTCCACAAATGAAGGCTGCAGCAGCCTTTTCCTCATCCTTTGATCCATCCGTGTAAATTATTGTGTAGTTTTTAAATTCGGTGAGGAGTTCATGGTAAGAGTTGTGGAAGACAGAAGGACTTGTCTCGGATTTGTTTCCATCGTGTAGCGTAAAAAGTACTTTTGGTTGTTTAAGTAGCCAGGGTGGTGTTTCGGAGATGGACGTTTTCTGAATTTTAGAAAGATCTATTTTTGTACTGTCAAGGCTGGATGATATTCTAATGCCAAAGGAAGGTATGGCGTTTGGTTTATTTTCGTACAAGGTTTTGTATTTGATTTGAAAAACAGCCGAAAAAGCAGGATTCAGAGGGTTTGATTTTAATTTGAGAGCATACTGTGCAGAAAGCATTTCTCTACGATGCGATAATGGTGGTTCGTTCGCTTCAACTAGTAAGCTTTCACAAGGGGATGTTTTAAATGTTCCCAGAGCCAGTCTTATTCCCTGATGATGAATTGGATCAAGCATTTTCAAATATGATTTTCTGGCTGAACCATACACAACGCGACCTTAATCCAGTTTGGACCGTATAAACGTTCTATATAAACTGAGTATGACTTTTCTATCAGCACCCCAGTCAGTGTGCGCTACTACTTTAAGTAGGTTAAGTGCTTTAAAGCATTTAGCTTTCAAGTTCTTTAGCTGTGGAATAAAAGTCAGTTTTCTGTCAAAGATAATACCTAAAAATTTTGTTTCCTCAACAACTGGAATAGGTGTTCCGTCCAGCGTGAGGTGAGTTTCATCGTGATGTCTTCGTAACTGACAGAAATGCATGCATACTGTTTTGGACTTCCAGAATTTGAAACCGTTTGCACTGGCCCAATTTTGAATCTTGTTTATATTTTGCTGAAGTTGTCTTTCAATTGTATGCAAGTGTTTCGATCGATAACATATGAGAAAATCATCAACATATAGCGAGCAATCCACACTTGGTGATGCGATTAATTTTGATATTGAAAAGTGTCACAGATAAAATACTGCCCTGGAGCACACCCATCTCTGAGATCTGAGAGAGTAGAGCCCACTCGTACCTTGAATTCTTTGTCTGAGAGAAAGTTAGATATGAAAGAGGGCAGACGGCCTTTTAGACCTAGATCGTGCAGGTCATTTAGTATCCCGTACTTCCATGTCGTGTCATAGGCCTTTTTCAAATCAGAGAAAACCGCTACTAAGTGTTCTTTCTTGATAAATGCGTCGCGAATGAATGTTTCTAGTCTAACCAGATGATCGTTGGTGCTCCGGCCATATCTAAAGCCACTTTAGAAAGGACATATTAAATTGTTAGTATCCAAGTACCAGACAAGCCGAGAATTGATCATTCGTTACATCGTTTTGCACAGACAGCTTGTGAGTGCAATTGGTCGATAGCTGTTAGGATCTGTGCTATCTTTACCGGGTTTGGGAACTGGTATTACTGTTGCCTATTTCCAAATTTTTGGTACATTACCAGTAACCCATAAATTATTGAAAATTTCCAGAAGGACTGTTAATGAAGGTTCTGGGAGGTGTTTCAAAACTGGTAATGTATTTCGTCAGGCCCTGTGGACGTATCGTGGGCCTTATTCAGAGATTCCATCAGCTTAAACAGTGTAAACGGTTGGTTATAACTTTCTGAGTTATTCGATGTGAATTTCAACCCTGTCTTTTCTTTGTGAGTTTTTAATCTTCTGAAGGCTTCTGAATAATTAGAGGATGATGAATTTTTGGAGAAGCTATCAGCAAGTATATTAACTATGTCATGTTTGGAATTGATATTCTTGTTGTTTAGTTTGAGATGTCGAAACGAATTGTATTTTCCCTTTCCATTTATTTTGCGGATCTTGTTCCAAACTTTCTTTATGGAGGAAAGAGAATTTAGAGTGGAAACATATTTTTTCCATGATGCTCTTTTACTTTCTTTAATTGTGCGGCGGACTTTGGCCCGAACAATACGGTACTTAGTTAAATTTTCGGGCGTTGGACGATTATTAAAAGTTTTCAGTGTTTCTCTGCGTTGTCTAATGGCCTCTTTACATTCTTTTGTGAACCACGGTTTTGAGAGTTTTTTACTGTTTGGTGAGGACTTGGGAATGGATTCTTCTGCAATGTCGATTAGAACAGAAATAAAATATTGAAAAGGGTTATTGTCGTTTAAAACAGTATCCCTGTTAAGTCTAGTTTTACAAAGTGTTTCAAATTTGGCCCAGTCGGCTTTCTTTAAATTTCAATGTGGAATTGCTTCGTCAACTGTAACGTCGGTGTTGTTAAGAGAGATTGGAAAGTGATCACTGCTGTGAAGGTCATCAGCGACCTTCCATTCATAGTCCAAAAGCAGCGATGGGGAACAAATTGTCAGATCGATACATGTGTATGTACCCGTTCCTGGGTGTAAATATGTCGGTGATTTGGTATTATATAGACACAAATCGTGTCTGGAAATGAAGTATTCTATTTTGTGACCTCTGTCACTTATGTCATTTGAACCCCATAAAATGTTATGGGCATTAAAATCCCCGAGTAAAACAAAGGGTGCGGGGAGTTGTTGAACAAGGTTGTCTATTTCGTTTGGTAATAGGTTGGTGTTTGGTGGTATGTAAATAGAACAAAAGGTAATCACTCGACGTAGAGTGACGCTCATAGCAATGGCTTGTAAATTTGTGTTTAAAGGGATGACGCTATGAGGGGCTCTCATAACAGAGACTCCTCCTGAGGCCCTGTCAACATTTTGAGAGTAGTTGTTAAACAGGGAGTAGTTTTTAAGTGTGATGTTATCCGTATCTTTCAAAAATGTTTCCTGAAGACATAGTACTGCAGGATCATGTTCGTTTAAAAGCAGAAGAATATCATGGTAGTTGGCTTTAAGTCCTCTACAGTTCCATTGTATGATGGTGTTCTTCATTACAAGTTTATATTGAAGATTCTGGAGCTAGGTTAGACCTTTCGCGGAGGCAATCTGTTTGGTTATTTATCTGGAGGAAGTACGGGGGTGTACTTTTTGTTGTTAGGTCTGGAGCCACCTTGAGGACATGGAGCAGATTCTTCTGCATCTATATCTTCAAAGTCTCCAAACCTATTGTGCAGCTTTATGGGGTCATCAGACCCTTTTTGCTGCCTATTTGTTGGCGACTTTTTTTTACTGTTTGGTGATCTTGGTGGTGGAGTATTGTTGAATGTTGTTTGCGTCGATGTTGAGTTTTTCTGGGGTTTGTAATGCGGAATGTTCGAGTCGGAACGGGATTCAGGTGGGTTTGTTTGGGTTTCGGCGTCTTTCGTTGCTTTTTGGTTGCTCTTCACTATAGTTGAGAAGGATGGGCCGGAGAGTGATGTTCTAGCTTGTACAAGCTTCCTGGCCTCTGGATAGGGGATGTTGGACGTGTATTTAACCCTCTGGATTTCCTTCTCTTGTTTCTATGTGTCGCATTCCTTTGAATTAGCATGGTGTTCCTTGCCGCAGTTGACGCAATGCGGAGTGGCTTTGAACTCTGATTCCCGATGGGAGGGGTCGCTGCATCGGCCGCATATTTGCCTTCTAGAGCATCTGTCTTCATGATGACCGTATTTTTGGCATTTGTAGCATCGGAGGAGATTTGTTCTGTGTATCTCAACCTTAACTTGTAGGAATCCAACTTTGACCACTTTAGGTGCTGTTGGCTTGTTGAAGGTGAGTACAATAGTGTTGGTATCCTGCAGATTGTTGTTTCGTTTGATACGAATTCTGCGGACTGCAGTGACACCTTCATTTTTCATGCCCTCGACGATTTCTTTGTCGCTGACTTCAGCTAGGTCACGGCAACGAATTACGCCTTTTTGATGTATTAAGTGTAGAGTGGGCGAAACAGGTTACTGGACTATCGTGAAAGGTTTTAATTTTTGGATATTTTCAGTATGTGCTTTGCGCTCACACTCTACAAGTAGGCCGCCTGATTTTAGTTTGTTGACACTTTTTGGCTTGCCGACTAAACCAAGTAGTCTTTTCGACTATAAATGGCGATAGAGCAGCAAGTGGTTTCGATTCGTCTTTTGATTGGATGACCATGAAACGAGGAAAGGATTCCACACTACATGGTTCATCATCCGACTCTGATCCAGTTTCGGTACGTTTATTTTGGTCTCTTTTTTAGTTATCCATGATGGCTTGATTAAAATTCAGCACCCGTGATCCCCACCCACCAAGGAACCACTGCAGACATCGTAGCGATATGACTGAAAAATTGTTAAAGCTACGTTAACAAATACAAATCACACTCATGTTTTATAGGTATTTTCTAATGTTGTAAAGCGCTTAGAGCTTCTAAAGATGATGCGCTATACAAAGTCCTCATTATTATTATTATTATCGACTGGATTCATCTGTGCAAATTGTACATGAAAGAGATCGGATTAAGGCAGCGCTGGAGAAGCGTGTTTACATCTGCAAGTGTGTTTGTTCTGTCATTGACTATTTGAAATCATAATGTGGGGAAAATATGTAGTGTTTCAATTGCAATTATCAAAAAGACGCTATTGAAGTTAATGTTTATTTCATTTTGAGTGCAGTAAGGAGGATGTAATTGCAATTGGAATATAGTCGAAATTACAGTACAATTTCGAAATGTGTAATCAAGCTTGAAAACTCATGATATGGCTCATGTAATTCTAATTTGCACAACTAAGAAAGTAATTTTGAGAAAATTCAGAATGTAAAACTGTAAGTATATTTTTTTGCCATTTTTATTACTATCTGTAGATACCAAGCAATTTTATGAAATCTGGCGTCTATCGCCAAAGTCCGAAACAAGTTAACGCGGAATGTAGCAAAGCAGCTGGTATGTGGCAGTGCACGAAACATCTGCTTTAGTTCACTCAGAAACAAATTTAATCAACCAAAACGTAAAGCGTCTGCTACACGAGAGTACATGATTTGTTTACAAAGTAGTTCCTAATACACTATTGGGCACACGTGTCCTGCTCGTGAGTGCAATATGTAGGTGTGCAATATCGTAAAATACTGAACGATTCTGACAATGTAAAGTTAACGGAGAACAAAATGAGCATACAGTAATAACAATTATGAAATTAGTATATTATATATTAGATTAGTAATATTGTGTTATGCATATCTATATTGTATGCATAATGTTTTAGCCGAAATATTGTAGATCGTACTTTAATAAAAATGTCATTTTGAAACGAGATGTTTCCATAGCTAACATTTGTCCATGTTGGCAGTTTGTAAATTAGATACTGACATAGTTTATTTAGCTTAGAATATTCTATAAACATCGTTGTGCAGAATGTGATTGGAATTTTCCATTAGAATTACTCATATATAGATCAATTGAAAATGTGTATACATATTAGATCTAGAAAACACATAATTCATTCCTGTATTTTTTCAATCTCTGGAAATGATTCGTGACCAGCCTTTGCAGCTGTGTACAGATATCATTCAAGATGAATTACGTATTTAAGTATTCATGGAATTACTAGGAGTTTTGATGAACACATACATTTCGAATCACTATGAAATCCTGCAAAGACAAACTGGACTGCACCAGTGTCGTTCATGGGGATATTCATGACTTTTGGGATTCATTAGGAACATTGTATACGTTTGGACTCGTGAGAAAACATTTAGGATTATTTGGAGTTTAATTTACATCACTGTGTCTTTTTAAGTTGTAACCTCGTATTGTAGAGACACAATAACTTGTTGATTTTACTCATAATTGCTGGGTTTTTATTTTCTTTTTGTTACATAATTTAAGACCTAGAATCATAATATTAGGAATGCATTATTCTATAAATACCGACGCTGTAAAGAATAATGCAACTAAACAGGAATACAAGATACCGTTAGCAATAACTACTTAGACAAGAGGAATACAAATGACGAACGTAATCTAATCAGGATAGCAGAAATTTCATTAAGGACTGTGGTACCTACAATCACGACTAAAGAATCCACAGTGAAACATAATACATAGAATTAAAACGACAATGTATGCAATCAAGACATTAATAACTGCAATTAATATTCCTCATGATTTAAAGGACATATATCATAAAGCAAATAAATAGGCAAGTAAACAGGCATTTGTTAGTTTGTGTATTGTATTGTTTTAGATGTGACATTATTTACTTTCTATTCCTTATGTTATCCAAAGTTAAAATCTGTAATTCAGTCGGACAGAAGAAACTAATTATGAAACGGAATAATAAATATGCACCTCTAATCATGCCATATAATGCTGCTTATTCCTTTTAAGTTTATAAAACAAATACATGGCAATATGTATCATACCCCTCTAACGTTGATCTCT
>JAPYKE020000130.1:0-33685 GCA_028554795.2 Sinohyriopsis cumingii | reverse complement strand
TATTTTATGTTATTTTATTTTGTTTGTTTAGTTTAGACCTTTTGTTTATTTTTATAGTATTGTTTATTTTTTATAGTATTGTTCTTTGTGGGAGAATGTAAATATTTATTTCAAAATGCAGCAACAACAAAAAAATTCTTTTGTGAAATTTTATATTTGTGCTGTTGGTATGCATTTGTTTGTTTCAATCTTCTTCAGAATACAGGCTTCCATCAAAGCCTGGGTTGTTTATATATATATATATATATATATATATATATATATATATATATATATATATATATATATATATATATATATATATATATATATATATATATATATGTGTGTGTCACCTCCATTGTTCTTTTGTTTATTTACCAGCACTTACATCTTTTTCAGATCTCCCAATATTTGTCTACTGTACGTTTTTGGTTAAATACAATGAATGAAATGTCCCTAAACTGATGAAAATAAAGTAAAACAATATTATAGTGGTCCTATGTGTTCTCGACAAAGCCTGATTAAGTTTTATTTACAGACTGCACCTATGATTCCCTTAGTGGTATTCAAAATAGCTATAGGCTACTTAATTTCCAAAATGGCTTCTAAAGTTGACATGTATATATCAACTAATATTTCCTTTCCTTCTTTAACAAGTGTAAAAAGGGAGATGTGTTGTGGATAAATAATTTAGATAAATGATGTAATTTTGCTACTAATGGAAATTTCTGTCCCATGTGGAAAAGAAAACATGAAAGTTATGAGTAACAAGAGCAATATGGGTGGTTCATGATTGAGAGTAATGACACAGGGAAGGTATGTGGATATGTTTGACAATCTACATTGAAACAACAGAACACAGGTTTTTAGAAATGAAGGATACAAGATAATGTTTTATGAACTTGCACTTAAATGTTTAAAGTCCAACTGTAAATAGAATAGTGCTGAGGAAAATTAAAATGAATAACTTTATGAAAAACATGAATAAGTTCAACTTTACTTGAACTGGTTCATATAAAAATAGGTTTGTGCATTTGTAGGTATGTTTCTGTGATACACAAGATAAGGTGTATGATGTGAGTTTACCAGATTTGTGCAATAAATGACTGACTGGATAGTTTGTGACAAGCTACATGCAGTTTGCATTATAAGAATCAGGGAACAATTATTAAATCATTATCATCAATTTTGATCAAATGAAGATGGCACTTTGTATTTTGTATATTATTGTATGTAAATATTTTGGATTTTAAACTGACAAAAAGTGGAAGGTAGAAATAATAAGATTTTATCTGGACCAAGGTGTAATAAAAAGATGGTATAATCATTCTGCACAAGTGCCTAACACATAAATTATAATTGTTTCTTTCCACAATTATGATCTACACTTATCTGTCCAAACTGACCATTTTCTAAAATCTAAGTTATGATATTCCAGCAGTTCACAGATATATTTTTATGAAAGTTGCTTACTAATGTTTCATGCAAGATACAGTGTGCCAAAACAACAGAACTGATCAATCAATGCTGTAAATTTGTATGTTCAACTTCACTGCCCATTTTGGCATAAAACTCAAGGTTTTTATTTTACATGGTTTACTACATCATGTGACCTAAATTTTCTGGACCATATTTATGATTGCATTACACAAGCTCCAATGTACCAAGTTTTTCTTTCCTTTTCCTAAAAACAATTCATTTACCATATATAATGGCTTGTAGGTTGATGCATTTTACATAAATCTGATTCATGCAGAGCAGGTGACATCTTTATAGTCAATGTACACAAAAATTGATAAATCTAAGGGTAAAATTGGAAACGCTTTTCTTTACAGTATGTATAGATACTGTCATGCCACTATTCCCATTCACTTATTCCTATTACACCATGTTTATCTGTTTCATGATGGTATTCATTAAACACATCTTGAATCTCCAGTTATTTGGATTTTAATAATTTAAAAAATATTTCTGGTTCTTAACCATGGGCATTTACTATAAATATATTGCTTCCATGAGCAAGTCCAAACAACCTGATTTTCTATTATACTTAGTGTTTTGTTGTATAAACACTGTCTTGTTTCATGGAATGAAAGTTCTAAATTCATTTACATTTTCTTTTTCCATCAGCCAGGTCTAATTCCAAGAGATATTTCCCAAGTTGTCTCCCATTGCACATGGACCAATAAGCACTGGCTTTGTATTCAAGTTGGAAATTATTTTTATTGAGTCACAAATTTGATGTTTGTTCAATGTCAAGTAAAATGCAACCACTCCCAGTGCATTTTTGACTTTAATCCCTAAAGTACCCTCTTTGTTTTCCCACTTTAATCCCTAAAGTACCCTCTTTGTTTTCCCATGTGACAACTCTTTAATTGAGCCATCAATTTGATACTTGTTCACTGCCAAGTAACAAATCTGCTTATTTGAGTTCCCATGGATTTTGCCAAACAACTCATGTCATTCAGTTGCATCCTTTAATAGACTTAAAAGACTGTATGATCCAAGTGCCACTTACACAGTCCAACCTAAGTCCCCACAAACAACAGTAATTAATCAGAGTAAGATGATAATTACAATGACTATGGAGGATTTCAGCAATATATCTGGCAATGCAGACAATGAGGATGAATTCTTGGGCTTTGTACATTAGAAGTGACATTTATAGGGTACTGTGAATCAGAAAAGTGTGGACTTGACCATCATCATTTATTTTTAAGATATGTGAAACTAATAACAGAATTTTGTGAGTTGGATCATTCTTGGTTACTTTTTTATACTGGTATATGACCACTAATAGAACTCATTGATTTATCTTATAAACAGATTTATCTTATAATTGTCATGGATTGTATGGATTTTGTGTTATTAAGATTAACAAAGTTGTAAGTTTGTGACATATTCCACTTAATAATGTAATTGTATTTTACATTGCTTTTGTCTTTATTTTGCCTATCTCATGCAGTTTGGCTTCTTTATTTTTGCTAAGTGTAACTCTGACTAACTGATGACAAGTCAACACTTTCAATTAATCTGGGTTGCAAAATATATTCATTGGGAGGGTCAAAGAGAAATTACCTTTATGCAGTTTTTAAAAGGGGGGTGTTTGACTTCTAAATGAATATATACAGTAATCCAAATCATTGCAAAAATAAACTTTCGTCCATTTCAATCTTTAATTTTATACCTGATACAGTTATTTTCAAAATTATCTAGTGGTAATTGTGTTATAATTGTGAAAACAAATTTAAACCATGGAAAGCTTCAATCTATTTAAATTAGATTGCATGTAACTGGAAAATGTACCCTGAAAAATATAATAACAGCAAAACATTCTCCAGTGACACTAATTAACACCGTTCTGTCTTTTTAGAAGCCATGTTTGTTTTTACTTCCATTTGAATGTTATCAAATATTCTGGATAGGCCTGAGTGTCATGAAAGATGACGAAGATGAAAGGTGTGTTGACATCATCTACAACACTATCATGCAATTCTGGCAGACCGTTTTTAAGAGGTGGTGGAACACGCATTCCTTGAGATCCTTTAGCATATTTTCCAGTAAGGACTTTGGTGAGATACATTCTCTTGTTGCCTGCAGCATCAACTGGACTATAAACATCTCTGGCTGAATAGTATGCTTCCCTTGCAAAGTAAACACCATCTCCATAAAGTGTGGCTAGAAAGAAAGCAAATATACAAATTTAATTATGGATTTCAAACAATCTCTTGCACAGATCATCTCTTGCATAGACACTGCCATTCATATATTTACTACAAAATGTAAACTATATTAGATTTTTCAATAAATATTTAAAATTATATTTTCAAAGAAAGTATGACATCTGTGTACAGCTTGCAAAACAAGCTCAGTAGAAATTAATGAAAATATCCTGAAATATATACTTAAAATATCAATTAAGTCAGTGTACCAGAATGTATTTCTAAATTTACTTTGGATTCTGTATTTTGTAAAATAATGATTAAAATTAGTGCATCTGTAACTGTAATAGTCACAAATGATACTATGCAGTGGTACCATTTTTTCCACAAAAGCTTCGATTGAAACCATGCACGTTAATGCTGGCAACAGCTTGTTCAGCAGTTCCATGCCAAAGGTCCATTTCATTTGTCTGCCCAGGGTTCATCTCATCAATAAGTTTCTTCTTACTCTGGTACTGGGCATACAAGGTCCGGTTCTGAATTCTTTCAATCTAAAATACAATATTTACATACAATACATGTACAATGTTGGATAATGCATTAAAATAATTGATGTTACCCATTTTTTATTATTGAATAATTTTTTAAAAAAAAGTACCAGAAGAAAAAAGTTGAAATAAACTTGATGTGAAAAACGACCTCTTACTGATGCTGACTGTGCTCAAACTGACAATACTAAATACAATTCTGAATTCCAAAATCAAAATATTGAGATAAAGTATTATATTTAGCAAACTACCATCTTGTCTCTCATTGTTTGTGCATTTATTTGTAAATATTGTATGGGTATACAAACTATAAGAGATAAAAATATTAATTGCAACTTTTAGCTGACTTGTCACTTTTGAGCAATCAAACTACTCAAAATACATGTAGAGTAAATACTCCCTTTTTTATTTGTGTCACTTTACTGCATCTATTGTCACCATAACCTCTTCATTTATTTAAAACTTTCGTAATATGAATTTTTGTTTTGGTACAAGGACAAAAAGACCCACATAAAAGAGTGAGGCAGATGGTACCCATTACTGTGATTGAAACCACTTGGTTTCTGCCAGGAATGGAAATATTCCAGGCAGAATTGAGCAGGAGACAGAATTTCAATAAGATTTCAGTCTGATTTGTACCATTCATGTGAGACATAATTCTACATTTTTTAATCTGGCTCTTGAGGAAAACACCAAGAACAATGTGTCGAAAATTTAGTTTTTCCACTGAAATTTGTACAAGGTGGAAATTTTGGTTTAGAATAAGGGTGAAATGGACTCTGAAATTTGTAGAACATTGAACTTAGAATTTTTTTAGAATTCACAGGAGGAGGATATTCATACTGAATTAATAAGAAAGGACTTTTACCAGAAAATAACTAAAACTAAGGGCTTTAATACATGGTTTCCATCTCTAAAGACTTGTTAAGCACTAACTATTAAATTACAACTGTGATCATTTTAAATTCACGAAATGCACTATAAAATTACAAACTGGAATTTCTTGCATTTAGGATAATTTCTTACTGTGCTCTCTTCTAGAGCACTTCAAACTCTGTCAACCCCTATCTGTCAACATGGTATTTAGCTATGTAACAAAAAATGTTTCAATAAATGTAATTTAAGCAGAAAAAGTGTTACTAAGAAATAAATGCAACACGAGTTTGCTAACCAGAGCACAGAAAAACTGAGTTGGGTTATCATATATTATATAATAGGTATGCAGAATACATTTTCACTCGTATTTTGAATATATTAAATAAAACTTGTAGATTTTCTTTTAATTTCCAGTAATTCTATTTTGTTAAATGCTTTCTATTATTATCAAATTTATAGTGCATTATTTGATTGTGGTAAATATAAAACCCTTTCATACTACTACTAATGTTAATAATTAAATGCCTCATAATTATTCACAGATTACAGGAAAGTAAATCTGTTTGATTTTATTATCTGTATTGTAAATTTCAATACGCTATCAAAGATTACATAATGAATATTCCCTTTTATTCTAAAATAGAAGAAAATATATTATTATTTATAAAAGTTTATTCTTCTGAATCATTTATTTTACTTCTTTTTATCATACATATATTACCTGTACCTGATAATACTACTGCCAGAAGAAGAACCAAAATTTGCAGATCTTTTTGTATTAAAAAAAAACCTTTAAAATGTATATACCCTAGATTTAATTATTATTTTCTTTGAGTGAGAGCGGGAAGAAGACACCCCATTCTGTTTGTATTCTATAAAGGATGCTATAATATTGTAGCTGTGTAGATTTGCCCACATGATTTAATATATTAAATGATACAACCTTGTTTATTTATGGCTACATAATCAATGGGACAATCATTTTGCATATCAATATTATTTATCAATTCCCCTGCCAAACTTGAGTTACTGATACAATCTCATTCTTATTTATTGACTGTAGGGTAATATGATTTCCAAATCTCATACAAACTTGTCATATGCAGGTGCACAGGTACCCCCCAACTAAATGGTCATCAGGGTCATTTATGAAGACAATATCATGCACATGTTTAGTTTATAGTATCCCATTTGTCTCTTTAATGGAAAATGCCCATCTTTGAATCAATGTGAAAAATTTGCAAACTTCTGCTTTTTGTTAGAAAAAAAGTCCATAAAAAGGGTATGCAATAATGTCGCCCTACTGTCGATAACTGACAATAAGATTGCATCGATAACTGAAGTTTGGCAAGTGTATCAGTGGCTGTTGACCTCCGATTATTCATTGACAGGTGAAGGAGGCTTTGCTATACTGTTATGATGTGTTGCTCTTGCCTGGGAGTGATGCTGTTTTGCATGCATGAATCAGCAATTCAAATCTGAGGTCAACAGCCACTGAATAAACAGGTGTTTTGTTATAACAGGGATTAATACTAAAATTATTGAGTGTTCAAAATGATTTAATGCAATACATTAATAAAAGAGGGATTAAACTTACCATCTGGATACAAATGTTAGTCAAAATAAATTTATTAATTTGTAATAAATGACCTGATAATCTGAATTACAAGCTCGATGCTCCAGCACAAATTGTGTCTTCATACAGTTGTTCTCTGCCACGAGTCAAATCAGAAGAAGAAAAGCAGAGAACAACTTATTGGTCTGGCAGTGAACTTTTAACATTTCTCAAAAATGCAAGAGATTTTTTCTTTTATAGGTCGGAATTGAATATGTAATTTTCTTTTTCATTTTTAAAGATGTAAAGTACTGAATGTTTGACAAATATAATGTCACAGCCCTTCCTAAACAGATTGAAGAACTAAAATTTAGGATCTCTTTAAAGCAGGGTTGGCAAGCTGGCCTGATCCAGAACACAGCCTGATTTTATCCACTAATTTACATCATCATAATGGTGTGGCTTTGAAAATCATTTATCTGGCATGTGCCCTGAAGGGTTGCCCAAGCCTGCATTAAAGGACAGTCATATTTAACAGTTAGATATGTATTTCTAAGACTGTGGAGTGATTCTGGAGTTTTCAGTTGAATAAAATGCTTACATTGTTTTGCCAAACAGGTAAATAGTAACATTTGTGTCCGTGTTACATAGTATATATTGCTGTAATCTATTTCAGTGGAATGGTATGGTACCTGAGCCATACAAGAAGTAGGAAAGATGCTAAATATTTTCTAAGGAGTTGTTTCATTGTACTTTAAATGGCTAACACTCTTGTATTTCACCTAAAAGTGTACCACTTTTTAAAAAAGAAATGGGGCCAAACCATCTGACAACATCCACCCCGCCACCAACCTGGATTCACATCTGAAGTTAAAAAAAGCCACAAGGAACAAAATGAAAAGACTTTTCTTCTAATCGGAGGAAAAGGGTGTGAAAGATTCCTTATACTGGAATGTTTGTTTTCTTGTGGATCAACCTGGATTTCTGGAATCTTTCTTTAGTAATTTATTGCATATGATCCAATTAATACCCACAATGTCCTGTATTTGCTTTATGTGCAGCAATTTAAAATAAAAAATCAGTATCTTTATTTTAAAAAGGTCTAAATATAACTACTAATGAAATACATGAAGTATACGTAATGAAACTCAACAGCATATCTGAACATCATGGTACTTTACTGAGAGATTTCTAATAATCTATTGCACAACTGTATGAAAGAATGTTTAACTTTGATAAATGCTGTTTGAAACAAAATTATAAATTTGTATTGACTCCCTCCTCAGTTTTCTTTAATTTATTTATATATTTTAGGATGTCCCCAGTGAAAGGGCAATGATTGATCCTTTATAAATGAGTTATTTAGGAAGTTTGCGTATGTGAAACAACACTGTCAAATCAATGAACTCGGCAGTTGGAAAACTATGGCACTAGATGTGCATGTAGTCTCTGCCATTGCCTCCCAGGGTTTTGCACATGCATCCTCCATTAAGAAAATAAAAACAAAACTTCTACAATCAGAACAATTCTACAATTTCATCATTTGTATCAACTTGACACAAAACAGAAGAGGTGTCACACTTTATCATTCCTGCATGCTCATTACTATGAATTAGGTTCCTATTTCATTCAAGTTGGTTAAAACATTTGAGGGTGTTTACTAATAAAATGCAAAATTCTTGAATAAAATCAGTTTGTAGACAATTTTGTCTTTTTGTAATTCATTTATTTGTTCCTGTATGGGGTTCATCAAAACAGAAACATTTTCTTTTACTTGCAGGAAGACTAATGATCATATCAGTCTTCAAATGAGGCTTGATACTGGTCCTTACAAATGACAACCAGCACTTTCCCTAAAAAAATTCTGTTCCATGAATCTTTTGGAAAGGAGGAAGAAACCCAAAATATTTCACATCAAGTGAAAACATTTTTCCAGGTGTCAAGCTTAAGTGTAATTCCAGACATGGCTAATCTGCATATTTCATCTCAAATTCCACCCAATTTCCGTCTCAAATCTTTTTGGTTTACATCTACATCTTAGATCAGTTAATATTCATTTAATCTCACACCTAAAACTTTGTAAAAATTGATGGTATGTCAGAATTGCATGCAAAACATTTCACATGGAGAAATAAAGGACTAGTTATCTCCTTATCGATGTACACGGTATTAAACACTTTTGCAGACTTGTAAAATTGCTGTGTTGTTGTTGTTGTAGTGTTTAATGCCATTTTTCAGCACACGATAGGCTATACATGGCGGCCAGTATTAATGGTGGAGGATGAACCCGGGAAAACCCGGAAAGAACCACCGACCCACGAGAAGCTACTGGCAAGCTTTCTCACATACCGACATTGGCTGAATCGGAGACTCGAACCCACGCAGGCAGAGGTGAGATGGCAGTGATCCGTAACGGAGAGCGCTTTAGACCACTCGGCCACTCGGGGCCCCAAATTTCTGTGTAAGAAGAACACATAATAAAATAAAAGTACCATAAAATAGAACATTATAAGTTCACTTTACTTTTAACAGTAGCAATAAGTAGAGCAAAATAACGCAGTGTTGCACATTGAGCTCAAGCTAGTGGATTACCCACAACTGTTCATCCATTTCCCCAAATTTGTACCCTTTGTCTCCCTTCCCCCTGCCCCCCCCCCGTTGTACTTTTATGTCAGAAAATTATTGTTAAAAACAACTTTTCATTAGTGAATGTCCACCTCAGTTGACAACAGCAGTGTCCAATGTCACAAAATGAGATAAAAAGTGTCAGATGGCAATGAATATCCATTTTAGAACAATTATTAAAGAATTAAAATATTCAAGGTGTGTCATAATCAACAGAATTGCAATGTAAAGTGTTTGACAACCATTAGTGTAACCTGTTTTTGAGGTTAAAGTCACCCCTCTGGTGAGGAAGATTGAATTTATTTTAAGGTTTATATAAAAACAAAAGAGACTAAATTTATGCAAATATACAGTATGTTATTGAATTAATTATTTTTTAGTTTGGAAAAAAAATTATATTTCAGTCTGGAAAAAAATATTCAGAAAACATAGGTATTTGTTATAATAATAAATGCTGGTAGATAATGAGTGTACACTAAAATTTAACAAGAGCAAGATCCACAATGGACAATTCCATGGTGCAGCTCATTTCAGGTTAAGTAAATTTTCAAACATGTTAATGTATTCATGAGTTACTTGAGCAGATGATAAAACTTTTATTGCAATAATGTATTTATCCAACACAATTATGATGGTACAGTGCAGACCACAAACTAAAGGTTTGCAAAACAGTTTAAGTAAAAAAAGATTATCTCATTTGTACCCATTTATGCTATGATGGACCCTCATTAATTGCTTTAAATGACCACTCCTTGCCTCTCCACACTACATTGTGCTCTTGACTAAATGAACTAGGACTACATTTATCATTACCTAAATGTAAACAGAAGCGAAAAAGAAACGTTTCAAAGCTGGCCACCATAGAACAGGAAGAAGAATTCCAGTTATCTCCCTTATGCCCTTTCCGGCTCAACAATTTAAAAATTCACCGTTAATTTAGATAACCTAATTCAAATCCCTATTAATTTGTCAACCTTCGTGTCAACTATCCAAGAGATACCTCTGCGTATTGCATTATTCAATGCCCAATCAGTAGGACCACCAGAAAAGTGCAAGAAATAGTTAATTTTATCAATGACCAGAATATTGACGTCTTTTTCCTGACAGAAACATGGCTAAAAACATCAGGCGATGAGCCTAAGTTTGCAGATCTAACACTCACTGGTTATTCCATCAAGTCGTTACCCCGTAACTCTCACGGAGGTGGAATTGCTGTCATCACAAAGAACTCCATGATCAAACATCTTAACCACACCACAACATTTAATTTTGACCACATATCATTTGAACTAGTCCAAACCACACTCACACTGGAGCAAAGGTCAGTCCATTTTTTCTGCCTATACTGCCCACCTTCTAGTAGAAAAAACAAGCTGACTGAATCTCTCTTTTTGGAACAATTTCTAAATCTCCTGGAGTATGGAAATTCGATAGGTGACAACCTGATTATTCTTGGAGATTTCAACTTTCATTTTGACTGTCCCGGAAACCCAAACACATCAAAACTCACAGATTTCATTAATGTTTTCAACCTCAAACAGTCAGTTAACCAACCCACCCATAAACACGGTCACATTTTAGACTGGATTCTTCATAGACCTGATGATAACATTCTACGGTCCTCCCTGGTATCCCATGAACTTGCATCAGATCACCTCTGCATTATATGCCATCTTGATGTATCAGT
This sequence comes from Sinohyriopsis cumingii, assembly GCA_028554795.2. NCBI lineage: Eukaryota > Metazoa > Mollusca > Bivalvia > Unionida > Unionidae > Sinohyriopsis > Sinohyriopsis cumingii. The sequence continues at coordinate 22,750 of JAPYKE020000130.1, read as the reverse complement.
CCCTAACCCTCCACCTTTATCTGCCACTAAGAGAAACCTCTGTATGATAAATACAACCAAACTAATGCATGACATCCAAGCAAACCTAACAACTTGTTTACCTCCCACAGCAGAACAACTCGATAACTGCCTGTGTTCATTGCTCAACAAACATGCCCCAGCTACCAAGTGCAGAGTATCAATTCAAAAGTGTTCTCCATGGTATAGCAATGTTAGGGACCAGCTTTGCACTGCTAAAAGAGACCACCGTAAAGCTGAAAGGCTTTGGCTTTCCACCAGACTCACTTTTCATAAGCAAATCTATGAAGCCACTAAGAAGAATGTCACAAATATAGTCCATGCAGTGAAATCAGCCCACTACACTACTATGATCATGGAAAGTTCCAGCTGCAAAGAGCTCTTTGAGATTACTAACAAGCTAATGTCAAGGAACAAATCTACACCACTTCCAACTACCTTCTCTCCAGTTGACCTTCCGGACATGTTTGCAAATTTCTTCCGTGACAAAGTACAAACCATTAGAGACAAGCTTAACACCACAATTTCAATTGACTCATTGTCACCACACAGTTGGGATACAGAATTTGAGCAGCAACCATTAGCAGCATTTGAATCGGTCTCTATGGATTTCGTATGTACAATCCTGATGAAGAGTGCACCAAAGTCATGTGAACTTGATCCAATTCCAAGATCACTGCTGCTTGAGTGCTTAGATCCAGTATTGCCTTCACTAACTGATGTTATTAATACCTCTCTCTCATCTGGGGAATTTCCATCATTTTTCAAAACTGCCATTGTAAAGCATGTGCTGAAGAAACCAACATTAGACCATAACGATTTAAAGAACTACTGCCCAGTTTCTAATCTCCCATTCATATAAAAAAATCTTAGAAAAGGTTGTTCTATTCCAGATTGTAGTTCATCTGAATTCAAACAGTCTTTTTAGCAATGTACAATCTACATATCGCCCTTGCCACAGTATTAGACCATAACAATTTAAAGAACTACCGCCCAGTTTCTAATCTCCCATTCATATAAAAAAATCTTAGAAAAGGTTGTTCTATTCCAGATTGTAGCTCATCTGAATTCAAACAGTCCTTTTAGCAATGTACAATCTACATATCGCCCTTGCCACAGTACTGAAACCACTCTTCTAAAAGTAGTTAATGACATTCTCTCTGCTTTGAATAATGGAAAGGTTACAGTCCTCACCCTCCTTGATTTGTCTGCAGCATTTGACACAATAGACCATGATATATTACTTCACCGTCTCCAGCATGTATTTGGCATTCATGATACAGCCCTACTTTGGTTCAAGTCCTTCTTGGTCAACAGGACACAAATTGTCTCTGCAAATGCCGAATACACTCCAGCCCAGTTGATCTATGTTGTGGTGTTCCACAGGGGTCTGTTCTTGGACCTGTTCTCTTCATTCTATACAATCATTCGCTCTCAAGTGTCATAGATCATCATCCAGTGTCTCACCAACTGCACACTGATGACACCCAAATATACAAATCAAACCACCCAACTGAAATTGAAGCTACCATCCAAGGTGTAGAGAGGTGCATTTCTGATGTGAAATCATGGATGACATGTAACAAGCTGCAGACGAATGATGATAAAACTGAGGCCATTCTGATCACAACACAAAGACTTTCTCATTCACATCCTTTACCTCAAACAATAAATATCAGCAACACCAACATTAAATTCACACAATCAGTACGAAACATAGGTGTTACTCTGGACAGTACACTCACATTGCACCAACATGTCATGAACATATGCAAGGCTGCATATCTTGAGCTGGGACGCATCAGCTCAATTCGCAAATATCTCTCAGTTCATGCCACTAAAACACTTGTGTGTTCATTAGTACTTTCAAGACTGGACTATTGTAACTCAATTCTGTCTGGTTCATCTCAATATCTGCTCCAGAATCTTCAAAACGTTCAAAACACAGCTGATCGGATCATACTTAGGGTACCACGATCAGAACACACATCCCCGCTGCACTGTACCCTAGACTCGCTATCCATTCGATCCGGAATCAAACATAAAATTTGATCTCTGTGCTACGTTTCACTGTCGGACTCTAGTCCAACATACCTATCCGATCTCACCCATGTGTACACACCAGCAAAATACTTACGCTCCTCTTCTGACAATCGTATACTCATTATTCCCACTATGAACACAAAGTCATATGGACAGTGTTCTTTTGCATACCAGGGCCCAGCAAAGTGGAATGAATTGCCACTGAACTGAGACACAAAGACACAGTGATCACATTCAAGAGGGCTCTCAAAACTCACTTATTTCGACTGCAAGAACAAACTTAAAGACCTAATAATGTTTCCTACCTTAAATATTCTCAGCATGTTTTTTAATGTTTTCTAATTTCATGGTGATTGTTTTTGTAATCACATCATTATATGTTTTTATCTTATAGGTGTTTTCTAATGGTGTAAAGCGCTTAGAGCTTCTAAAGATCAGGTGCTATACAAAGTCCTCTTTATTTTATATATATATATATATATATATATATATATATATATATATATATATATATATATATATATATATATATATATATATATATATATATATATAATTCTTTAGAATTAAAGGTTTGAAAGGAAACAAAACATAATTTATGTTCAGTATGTTGTCCCCACTTAGCAACATAATGCAGCAAAAAAAGTTAGAATTTTTATTCCCAACATTGAAATGTCTTTACATTCCACTTTATAAGAATATAATTAAACTTGTTTAGTGTGATACATTTTGTGGTTTTGTGCCTGATCATCTTTTCAGACGTTGATGTTTTTGGAGAGCCTTGAAAGAGAAACACCTTTAGATTTAGAAAATGCATGTTTTACAATCTAAAATGTTCTTTACTTATATTCAGTAATGGTCATATGTGAACGTTGAAAACGTAATTTCATCCTGGAAAAACCCTGAAAATGGCATGGAATTTTATAGATAGATAAGCTTAATAACCGTGAAAAACATTAATATATCCCTCTGTTATTCTAGTATTGCATCCTATATTGTAATATTAACGTCGGCACCCACTGTTTTGCAATTTTGTTAAGTTTTTTGGTTGAAAAGTGAGTATCTATGTATGTATTTTTTTATAGTTCGATGATAATTTGTTGCTATTATTGTAGAATTGTTTACTATATGTTGCTGTTAAATTTATGTGACAGTCATTAAGAGCAATATTGTTGTAGTATTTGATATTAGATTGTAATATTCATGTATTAGAAATAATGATTGTTATTATTAACCAATTTATTAACCTAAAATGGCACTAGCTTTTGTCTTTTATGCTTATACTAGTTAGACATGATATATTTTATTTGTTTTCTCTTTCTAACCCATCATACAAATCTATATTGTTCATCTTCGTATAAATTTATGTTGTTATTTTATGTATAAATATCCTCTTAATTCTTTTCCAGTTGTGACTTGACTTTCATTGCAACCACAACGCAATAACGGTGCCTACAAAAGGCACATAATATAACAAATGTCTATTGAAAGCATAAATTATAATCAACGCAAAATAAATAGGCATACAAATGTATTAACGATTTTGAATTATGTGAAACAGGAAAAGTCAATAGTCTTTGCAAATGAAAATATTCATCCAGGCATTACCATGACTAACTCGTATTCAATCTTGATATGTCATAACAAAGATATTATTGATTGACATTACATACAGTGTTGTCTTACACAATTATTATTTGTCTTCTTTGTTCATTTTACATAGAACATGTAGTAGCATGTCGCAATTATTTTCATGATCACTTGACGTACGATTGTGACACAGGCACAATGATTTTCTACTGCACATTATTTTTAGACATTTACCAGTAAAACAAGGATTTGATATTACGTATTAGTTACTTTAATTAGACATGATACTAGTAATTGGTAATGAATACATAAATGGGCCTTTTTTGGGTCGGGCCTTTTCGGAACGGGCCTTTTAAGCACTAGTCCGTTTGGGTCATGGGACTTTTTGGTTCCGGCTGGTTTTTACCCTGATCCAATTGTACAGATGACAAAATGCCAAGTATTTTTCCATTAATGTCAAAGTGACAGTGACCTGTGCCAGTAATTTTCCATTGATATCGAAATGGACCAAAGTGGGCGCAAATAACGTAATGTACACCTGATAGTATTTTCCACTGAGTTTATAATGGTGTCCATTCACAAAATATCAGTCACAAAGTTTGCATAAATAAGACATTCGACGTATTATTATGAGCTCTCTAAATAAAAGACATTGAAGCAAACAAGTAATAATAAATAAAATAATGCTACCATTATACTTTGGATAAAGTTGATTGATTGATTGATTGTACCAGAACTGTAAGGCTTTATAGAATCATAAAAGAGCTTATATGATAAATGATCTACGCATTAGTTATGATGATTGATTTGGTACAAGAAATAAAAGTATTATCAAATTTAATCATTAGCAACCAGCTACAAAAAGGAAAAGACAAAGACAAAACAATGAGACGCTGAGAATAATTTATGAAGGTTCCCTATCAGCTGGGAATGTAAATTCTGTGCATAATGGAGAATGAGATAATACACTATATTTAGTACACATGTTGGTTAAAATACTCAAAAATGATAGGCTTCACACAAACTATCAAGCTATATTTTAGAGTTAATGTTAACTTACTTTAAGATTTTTAAAATACAAGATATTATTGTATCTAAAAGCTCTTCAGATGCTGAATATTTTTAGTAACGATCGCTTGTAGGTTACGGGTGGAAAACAATCTATCAGCAAGTGGTTCACTGTAAAGGGTTCGTTGCAAGAGGTTTAATCGAGTGTATCTTAACTTTTTATTATGTGGAGGTGGGTTACATAACAATGATCAGTTATTATTCGGTTCTTCAAGAAGGAAGCCATTCGCCAAAGGTAGGGTTTGACAGCATGGAGCCTGTCATTGAGATTATCATTCCATGATGCTTGCCACTTACTAAATTGGAGTTTTAGATGAAAGGGTACACAATTAATGTATCGTATTTTAAAATCTGACTTGTTATAGTATTATAGTTGTTTCGGCAGCGCGGTCTGCTCTTTCATTACCTTTAATACCGCCATGACCGTGTAACCAAAATATAGTATCTTCTGCGACGCACACAGCTTGGAATGTATAATGAGAATATCGGTCAATAATTGGTTTTTCAACTTATTGTTGAGGCGTGACTGAAGTACAGATGATGAGTCCGAGTTGATAAATTTATGATTTAGTAATGATTCTAAATGTGATCGCGTAAGACACCAGCAAGTTTTGATAAACCTATTTGGATGACCACTATGATTTAAAAGCGAAGAGCTGGTCCGTAAATGATTCTGAACTAGTTGCCTATTTCGCGAGTTTTTCTAATTATGTCTAAGTGAAGACGATTAAACAACTGCTCGCTCCAAGTTATTGCCTTAGGTTCTACATTGTAGCTGAATGGAGTTTACCTGTTCAGTTAACAGAACTTATATTTATTCCTATCCCATCATTTGGGAGATTCATTACTATTTGAAGACGACTTGTCTAGCTTTTGTTCTCTCATCCGCTCTCCTTACTTTGTTAACTTGCCAGCGAACAAGTTTTTTGGAAGCTAGACGTTTTGCCTCGAGCTGAATTTTAGGTTGTCCCCAGCGTCGAGAAAGCAGATTTTTAAAGTCTTGTTTGGTGTGAATTCCCGAAATTGAAAATAAGGATGTTTGAGGATATGTATTGGTTTAGATAATACGCAGTCAGGTGCTGGGTTTGGAAAAAAAGGATTTGGCAGTACACTTGCGTCTATGATTGTTCCTACTTAATCCTGTTTCTTCTGGGAAGGAGGAATATTATCTATATTTGAAGCATTAAATGAGTTTGATTATTGGTATGTCACAGTTGCTCAGAAAATACAGATCATTTGCTACTTATACGTGTTGGTATTGTTGTGATATGATAGGTGTAGGTGTTGGTGAGATAGGATACGTTTTCCTCAGTCAAGATAGGAGTTGCCTCGTAGAATTCTACCAGATAAATCCATATACAGTCTATGCATTTGATTTATGCTATTTTCTTTATCTACAAACGCTTTTTGAAAGTTACATCCTCCATCAAAAACATGGTGCACAGAAACAAATTTGATATTAATTCACATTGAGTTATACTTACTGTTAAAGTCCCATTGACCCACTTAATGACATACTTAATGCAAACTGCTAAAGATTCAATTAGGGTTATATCTAATGTTAATTCCTTTAGATCACCATCGTGCACCCTCCATCTCATATCATTCCCCATAACTCTTTACATGTTTCTAATAGTAGAACAAGATGATATTCAAAACATTCTCAGTGCTTATTTGTCAAAATAGACATTAATTTGAAACTTAAGTCTACATCACAATTTAAGTAATATAATGGTTTCGATCATTTTTATCATTATTGTCGTATTTATAAGGTAGTTATACGGGTTTGAGATGCAGAAGTCAGCGTTTATATCAATTTCAAATCGGATAGGAAAACATATTTCATCTTATGGGTGATTTATTTCATTATATTTAATTATTCCATTCAAACAATGCATCATATAATTTTGTTAATACCTATCAGTTACATGACAGTCGCCGTTTTTGAAAAAAATAAAATAGACATCTCATAAATAATTTTTGAACCTCCACTTTCAGAACCAAATGTTTGAATACATGTAAAACGAATGAAAATACAAATATCCAACTACCAGTATTCTTCGTCCATACATTGGCCATACCATTAAAACTTTTTGTTTTCTGCCAAGTATATTAAATACAATCTTGAAATACTATTTCTGAGAAATAATTAAGTTATGGTTTAATTGTTTAATTGTCAAAATATTACTTGCAGCAAAATGTATAAAGATATCAAATACCAATTCCCCGTCATCAATGTAGTCTGGAACTAACCAGACTGATTTACGGTCTTGTAACTTCTTGAGAAAGAGCGAAACAGCATGGCATTCCAAGACATGATATATTTTAAGTTGTCGTCGAACAGAGCCACGAAATTCAAAATGCACAATAGGCAGGGTTTTGTTATTCCACATGCATTTACAAGTTGTCAGACATAGAATGTGATCCAGAAGTAGACTGTACATTTTGCCGAAGGGACCCTTTAGTAGACCGTAATTCAAGAGCTCTCACAAATACAGCTAAGTGTCTAAAATGTACACTGATATGCGGGGACAAGTGTCTACATGGGAATTCACATTTTAGATAATAGGCGAAATCATCGCACAAAACTAATTTAGCTATCTGTACAGGTTTTGGGGCGAAATTATCGGATTATCCATCTATCTACCAATGTATGTATGTATGTATGTGTGTCTGCGTATGTATGTATGTATGTATGTATGTATGTATGTGTGTGTATCTGTGTATGTGTGTGTATATATGTATGTATGTACGTATGTGTGTCTGCGTATGTATGTATGTATGCATAGCCCAATTAAAACCTTGTAGCATTCAGAATTAGACATATTACACTGGACAACAAATTTTTACAAAAGTCATGTTACTGAAATAAAATTAGTCAATTCTTATCAATTTTTATGTGCTGAACACGAATATGACAGTCAAATTGCAAAATTGGCTCTAGTTTTTTTGTAATCTGCAAGAAATTAATGTTTACATAACGAAATGCATTCCAATAGTAAAAGGTCAACTGTAATAGCCTACCTATAAAAAATCAAGTCATTGACTACATCTTAGATTTCTTCGCCTGTCTCTTGTACAGCTGTTCGGGAGCATCTCTGAGGAGTGTCCAGCAGTAGTCAGCCAGCATTGTAGTGGACCATTTTCCCTGGTATCTTTGTTCCATTGTTGCGATATCTTGATGAAAACGTTCGCCGTGTTCATCACTAACAATACCACAGTTGCTAGGAAAGAAATCCAAATGGGAATGAAGGAAGTGAATCTTTAGAGACATATTGCAGCCAAGTTTCTTATACTTCATCAACATGTCTTCTACTAGTTCCTTATAGTTTTCTGCCCTAACATTTCCGAGGAAGTTTGTAGAAACTAGGCGAAAAGCATTCCATGCTTGTTTCGCGTCACCTTCCAGCAAGTTGTTGAACCGGTCATCTTTGAAAAGCTCTCGAATCTGAGGACCCACAAAAACTCCCTCTTTAATCTTTGCTTCGCTGAGTCGAGGGAATTTTTCATGCAGGTATCGGAATGCTGGCAAAGTCCGGTCAATGGCTTTCACGAAGTTCTTCATCAAACCTAGTTTGATGTGAAGGGGTGGTAGCAAGATTTTCTGAGCCTCAACCAGAGCTGGGTGTTGGATATTCTTCTCTCCAATGGCTACATTCTGCCTGTGAGTCCATTCCTTCCTCATGTAGTGCATTTCCCTTGCTCGGCTATCCCACTCGCATAAGAAACACATGTATTTTGTATATCCTTGCTGCAGTCCCATTAAAAGGGCAACTACCTTCAAATCACCACAGAGGTGCCAGCTGTACTTGTTATACTCAATGGAATTCAGTAGCTGCCTTAAGTTATCGTATGTCTCTTTCATGTGGACAGCATACGCTACTGGAATAGATGGAAGAATGTTTCCATTGTGCAAAAGCACAGCCTTGAGACTCAGTTTCGAAGAGTCCACATAGAAGAGTTCGATATGCAGTAATTGTGACATCTTCTTCTAGAAGATTCCATTGTTGGAGTCTTGATCCTAGCAATTCTGCCTTGTTCTTTGATAAGTCCAAATCACGAATCAGGTCATTTAGTTCTTCCTGTGTTATTCTGTGTGGGGTTGATGATGCACCACAGTGAAAATCTGGATCACTGCATGCTGATGGACCAGGAGAAGAACAGGTCGACTCACCTTTGTCTTCGTCAGATGAATCAAGAGAATATTCTGCTGGAGGTTCTGGAATAGGAAGTCCCTCACCATGTGGAACTGGTCTCAATGCAGACGGAATGTTTGGGTAGACTATTCTCGACTTCTTTCGCTTCGTTATTCCGCCGGAAAGAGGAGGAACCAAGCAGAAGTAACAGTCATTTAGGTGGTTGCTTGGCTCTCTCCACACCATTGGGACTGCAAACGGCATTGATGACCTTTTGTACTTCAACCACTGTGAAAGCTGTGTTGTACATGTAGCACAGCATATATGCGGAGCCCAAGGCTTGTCTTGGTCACCAACCTTGCATCCGAAGTAAAGATGATATGCCTTCTTCACTTGAGAATTGATACTTTTCTTCTGGTTGGCAAATGTCACTTCCCCACAAATATAGCAAAAATTGTCCGCGGTATTAACACACTTTCGAGGCATTACTGTTCTTTATTGTACGTAAATGGATAAAATAATAAGTTTTATGTAACAGTAGCTTGAACTGTCTCGCACAACGTCTAAAATATTTTAAATGCTGAACCTATCTGATTGGGCTTTATATAGTACACTGCTTACGTCAGCTTCAGCAGCCGCCTGGCATTAGTATAATAGGCCTACACATGTATAGTACACTGCTGATGTCAACTTACTTCAGCAGTCGCATGGCATTAGTATTGCATTGCATCAGAAAATGATGCAATCAACTGTGAATGATGTGAGCATGATGGTATTATGCAATGTTACATCATTATTCCGGATGTTGCTGCAGTCCTACTGGAGAAATTTACACAGTGAAACATAGAAAATGAGGTATATGAATATCTTCAAAACGAGAGCCAATACAAATTTTTCACGGTTATATTCGTGTTCGGCACACCAAAATACTACAGATTAGGGCCTTTTCAAGTCAGTAATGATTTCACTGTTGACCAGTGTTACAAGCCACAACACAGCAATTATTATTGATTATCATATGTGTCATTGTCTTATTTATTCTTGTTAAGGATAATTACATTATTTTGTGTCATAACGACTAGGACGATAAATTTTTTGACGACTGATTATCGGCTGACTGAATACTGCTCCAATATCAAATGTAGAATTGGTCTTTACCTACTTTTTTCTGGCAATCCACCTCCATTATTTCGGATCCATAAATAATCCACTTGTAGGGGCTATATTCATCTCGGCATATTGTGCATTCCTCGGTACTTTAATTCCAAGATATAACAACAACTGTCAAATGCTACGCTATAAAAGAGTTGGTGATAACATGGAAGAGGAAACAAACAGAACAACAACAGAAAAATCAGCCCTTGTCACTGAAGTCAATAAATGATTCAAGCGTCTGTGAAACTTCTTAGTAATCATTTTAATGCGAGCATAATTACTCATTCTGCATCTGCTCGGTCCTGTTTCAAAAGGAGTCACAATCATATTCAAAGAAAACGCTGCGTAATTAAATTAGCTTTCCTCGGTAATCATTGCGGTGACTCGAACGAACGCTGTTTTATTCATATATTCCATTAGACAGTGAATGTAGAGATATATACATTGGCACTAGGTCAAGTTCGGCACAATGGCAATATTGTGTAAGAGATTTGTTTGTACGGATGTCACGCGAAATGTCCCAGAGAATAAACCAATGGCCGACGGATACATTTGTCAGCTATACAATTGCCAGATAAAATATGTATTATGCAATATCGTTTAGTAGTTTACAAATATTGCTCATAACATTGCCAGACGTAAGCAAACTAATTATTTTCTTTTGTGAAACATGAGCTGAAAAGTATATTCGTCCTGAACATTATCTAACCAGTGATAGGTTCTAAGCTAAAACACTTAATAGGGAGTTATGAGGGAATTACGCTTTTTATATAGAGGTAAAATACACACACTTATGTTCTTATTTTTGGAGGGAATGAAAATGAAGTTGAACAAAAGTCTAGTCTTTGTTTTGACAGCTGGAGATTTTATTGTAAGAGGTGATTCAATAATATTACCAAAACAATGCTGAACAAACCATTCTACAAAAAGTCTCCATTATGACTGCGTTGTAACAATATCATCGGTTGTCAAAGTCTTAAAACTGCTACATGTACTATCTTGTGTGGCCTATATTCAGTCATTCACATTTGGAATTAATTATCAATACTTCTGTCAATTAAATGTAATATTTCTAATAATAACACTATTTCGAGAAGGTGGTGTTGGTATATTCGTCCTATATTCAGGAATTTAACAATGGGTTAACGGCTTTTATCTTAATATTATAAATCGCTTGTACTCGAAACATAGTTTTATACGGAAATTTTTCACACATGTAGAGGTTAAAGACCGCGATCTTAATTATAGTACTGTAACTCATTTATTTCATATCTCATTGTACTCGTAAGAGATGCCTCAATGTCACGAATATTTCATCTGAAGCAAACAGAGATTATTTTGGACCTTATGTTTTCACATACCTTTAAAGTTTACCAATTACTTAAATGTATCATCTTATTATCTAGATATTCATTTACAAATGAACAGATTTTCCCCGATAAAAATGCATAAACTTGATATTTGAGCGAGAAATATATATTCTATAGATTTATTTAATTCCAATCTTTGATTAGAGTTAACGCCACATAAAAGCAGCATGAAAAAGACCAAAACTATGGAATCAAAAACTTAAAAAATTTACTCGAAGGTTTAAGTCTGATTTATAGTCGATTGCTATCTTTAAGACACGTTGTATTTCAAATAGTTGAAACTACGCTATTTATAGCATTTTAAAAGTAAGTGTAAAACTCACGTTGGTTTACTTAGAGCTTTTATCATTTTTGTATTACTGGAATATGTTGATATACTTAAATCACTACCTATTAATTGCATCCACCTCTGGGAAAACGGTAAAGCTGGTAGTTGCGAATAGGTGGAAAATGTATGCTTTTACCTTATGTCGAATATCTGTTTAAATTATTAAAACTGCAGCGAAGCGTCTATTGGTGTTGACTTGTGGCGATGAAAGGATTCTGCTGGCTTATATAGTCCACACCATATACAAAATATCATTAGTCAAAAGGTGAATAAACAATATGTCGTTGTGGGACTTGTATACATTGTGGCATATTGTTTATTTAAAGAACCACGTAGAATTTATGTCATTAATCTCGGAGAGTTGGATAACAGGTTAATCCCCATATTATTTGAAGCATGAGCAGTTGTTTCTAAGCCTAATTATGCAAGGTGAACTCGAGTGAACCCTGTTTTATTAATATATTCCATTAGACAGTGAATGTAGAGATATAGACATTGGCACTAGGTCAAGTTCGGCACAAAGTCAATATTGTGTAAGAGATTTGTTTGTAGGAATGTCACGCGAAATGTCCCATAGAATAAACCAATGGCCGACGGATACATTTGTCAGCTACACAATTGCCAGATAAAATATGTATTATGCAATATCTTTTAGTAGTTTACAAATATTGCTCATAACATTGCCAGACGTAAGCAAACTAATTATTTTCTTTTGTGAAACATGAGCTGAAAAGTATATTCGTCCTGAACATTATCTAACCAGTGATAGGTTCTAAACTAAAACACTTAATAGGGAGTTATGAGGGAATTACGCTTTTTATATAGAGGTAAAATACACACACTTATGTTCTTATTTTTGGAGGGAATGAAAATGAAGTTGAACAAAAGTCTAGTCTTTGTTTTGACAGCTGGAGATTTTATTGTAAGAGGTGATTCAATGATGTTACCAAAACAATGCTGAACAAACCATTCTACAAAAAGTCTCCATAATGACTGCGTTGTAAACAATATCATCGGTTGTCAAAGTCTTAAAACTGCTATATGTACTATCTTGTGTGGCCTATATTCAGTCATTCACATTTGGAATTAATTATCAATATGTCTGTCAATTAAATGTAATATTTCTAATAAAAACACTGTTTCCAGAAGGTGATTTTGATGTATTCGTCCTATATTTAGGAATTAAACAGATGAACGAGCATGTATGTATATATGGTCCTCATTAAATCATAAAGTCGGACGGTCTCATTCCCTAGCCAGAGTGATTTTACAATTGGGTTAAGGGATTTGGTTTCTGAATATTACACATCGCTTGTACTCGAAACATACCGTTGTATACGAAAAACTTTCACACATGTAGAAGTTAAAGACTGAGATCTTAATTATAGTACCGTAACTCATATATTTTATATCTCACTGTACTTATTATTTTGGACCTTATGTTTACACATACGTTTAAAGAATACCAATTACTTAAATAAACCATCTTATTATTTAGATATTCATTTATAAATGAACAGATTTTCCCCGAGATAAATGCATAAACAATGATATTTGAGCGAGAAATAAATATTCTATAGATTTATTTAACTCCAATCTTTGATTAGAGTTAACGCCACATAAAAGCAGCATGAAAAAGCCAAAAACTATGGAATCAAAAACTTTAAGAATTTACTCGAAGGTTTAGTTCTGATTTATAGTCGATTGCTCTCTTTAAGACAGGTCGTATTTCAAATAGTTGAAACTACGTTATTTATAGCATTTTAAAAAGTATAGTTATGGCATTTTGAAAGCAAGTGTAAAACTCACTTTGGTTTATTTAGAGCTTTTATCGGCAATTAGACATTTATTTTTTGTATTATTGGAAAATGTTGATATACCTAAAGCAATACCTATCAATTGCATCCACCTCTGGGAAAACGCTAAAGCTGGTAGTTGCGAATAGGTGGAAAATGTATGCAGTTTCATATTACAAACTTGGCTTTTGGACATGTGCAACCTGTCAAATATTATTATCTTTATTATTATTATTATTTTTATTATTATTATTATTAATATCTCAATAGATTTTGGTCCACTATTTAAAATGTTATCTTTCACATATTTTATTGTATCTTGCACCATTAAATCTATACAATACGTTAAATCGTCGCTCTTAGTAAAATGTGTCTGATCTTAACATGTTTTGTGCAAGATTACAAAACATTAATTTCACCAATAGTTGACAGTTTTCATTTGATCTTGTAACAGACGACTACCTCATGTTTTCTCCACCTTGCATAATTAGGCTTAGAAGCAACTGTTCATACTTCAGATAATATCGGGATTAACCTGTTATCCAACTCTCCGAGATTAATGACATAAATTCTACGTGGCTGTTTAAATAAACATTATGCCACAATGGATTAAAGTCCCACAACGACATTTTGTTTTTTCACCTTTAGACTAATGATATCTTGTATATGGTGTGGACTATATAAGCCAGCAGAAACGTTTCTTCGCCACAACTCAACATCAAGAGACGCTTCGCTGCTGTTTTAATCATTTTAACAGAATTTCGACAGAAGGTAAAATGCGCATTTATTATTCTAATAATGCACTATGTATTTCTCTCAAATTAATTATAAGTAATACAGTCATTTTTATAAGTCATGACAGAGCATTATTACTAGTAATAGAACCATCTTTATAAGTCACAACTTAACATAATTAACAGTAATATAGCCATCTTTATAGGAGGGTCAATATTAAAATCTTATAAGCTACGGTTACTTTAATTTTATGTTGGGGGGATGTAAAACGTAACTGATTTATTCCAATAATGTAAACACTGTTCATTTTATCCTCACGTGCGTTGTGTGATGAAATGATACAAATAATCATTACACATCGCATTTAGTTTTGGGGATTTTATAACCAAGATTTCCATTTTGTGTTAATTTAACTTCCGTTTTGTTGCTTCTTTTGTCAATTATGGGTTAATACAAAGGAATATAGTTACTTTACACGTGTTTAAATAAAGATATGTAGATATCTGAACATAATGCACTGCTTTAGCACATTATACTTACCACTTTATTCTTTCAGTTATGATCATGTATTTTCTTGTCTTTAGGTTATATTATCATGGAGAGACCAGTAATGTTCGTACAGTCTCTGTTGGTGTTGGTGGTGGCTATCCAAGTTATCTCTGCCTGTATGTGTGGTCAACAGCGTACAATGGAGGAGTCCATCTGTTTGAACGAAACATGTTGGTAACATTAGTATTTATAGTAAGGTTCTAGCTTTCACGCTAAAAACAAGAGCAATAAGAATTTAAATAATTTTGATGAGGATGATGGTGGCTATCGTAATGGTAAAGAATCAAATAACGATACAACTTTTGATACTGCCTCTACAACTACTGCTCCTAATATTATCACCATCATTACTCCATCTTCTGTTGCTCTTTCCATTGCAGATTATAATGACCGTCATCGCAAGTCTTCCTCCTGAATATACTATCATATATGCTGCAATTATTGAAAATGGTATTGCCCAACAATTGCTAATCTGCTCCATTTGGTAGGATTCTCGATTTCAGACATTTAATCGTACTGATGCAACAGGTGAAACCGTTTGGCCGAGTAGTCTAGTGATCTCACATTTAGAGATCACTCAAATCTCACCTCTGTGTGCGAAGGATCGAGTGTTGGCTCGACCAACAAGGGTGTGTGAGAAATCATGCCCGAAGTTTACGGTGGGTCGGCGCTTCTTCCCAGTGTCTTCCCCCATCAAATATACAGGTCGCAAGTATAAACTACCATGTGCTGGAAAATGATGTTAAACTGACAAAGCCAGACAAGTGCAACAACTAGTTAGCATCTTAAAGAAATTGGTAGGAAAGACTTGAAACAGAAACGAATAATTCACCCACAATGTTTATGTTTGGTAGTGCAAAGAAAACAATCATCACTGAAACAATTTAGTTCATTGGTGATGTCTTGAGATAACTTAGATATTCCAGTGTGTTCTCTTTGATTTTTAAGACTAGGTGGGGAAACTGGTGCCGTGGTCTGTTTTCTAATTATTATTGGGGAAAGTGAGATTATGTAATGAGATTTTATTTATATAAGGTTAAATATGATTAGTTTGAGGCTTAGTATGATAATCAAGCAAATTATAAGGACTGTCACATAGACGGCGATTTAATGCTTGTACTTACCTTCAAGCGAATACTATTAACTGGGCTCTTTTCAGTCATGTGCTATGCAGAATTTCTTTTTGGACTCCAAACAAAGAGTCAGCAGAGATTATGTTCCTTGTATAGTGCGCAAAAATACAGAGTGGGAACAAGTATTGCGCCTCCGGTCTATCGCCATTATTAATTAAGTGTTATGTGACTTTTCAAACGAGGGTAATCTTCTAGTATTCTTTCTTGCGAGAAATGAGGGCATGCAAACATAGAAGTTCCAAGTCTGTGCAAAAGTGAAGCACTGTCAAAATACCAAGATGGACATAGTTGCGTTTATTATCACATGATATGTGTTGTGTAGAATAAAGTGTTGTAAATCAGCCAAGCTCATTAACACTCTTATTTCACCTGTTTAGGCTCGAAAAAACAGTAACACAAGAAAGAGTGAAAACAAGAAGCTTTGAAAAATACAATAATACTTTTCCCTGGAAAAACTCTGTAAAAATGACAAAATTTGAACTTACGATTTTATAGAATCAAATCTCCTCCCAAAAAAAAAATCCAAAAATAATCCAAGAATAAAATTTTAGAAGTTCTAATAACAAAATGTTCTACTGATTTCAAGTTCGAATCCCGACGAAGAATCCAAGATGGAAGGCAAGGAAGTATATTGAAATCTGTAGTGTTTAAATCTACGGTTCCTTGTATAATCAAGAATTATCACTCCGATTTCTGATAGCTGAATACATTTGTATAAAACACTGTTCTTGTGCCACAATTACATTAGCACGCGTATTTTCCAGAAAAATAACATATTAATCCTTTTGAATCCAAGTAATTTGAAATAACTCCAAACCAAGTAATTTTAAATAACTCCAAATAGTACAACATACAATTAACAGTTTAACAGCCCAGCTTCTACTGAAATTAATTCTCCAAAACATGGGTAAATGAAACATGCATTCAGTTATACATACTCTTTTATTTAGACATAAAGACATATACATATCTACAAATGTGCACGTTTGCTTGACCCTCATGACTATATTACACACCTCTGCTTCTATATTACAGTGGTCATGGCAACTCCATTGAGTGAGGAATATATAGACAAAAGAGGAAGACCCGTTGATAATCCAGCGGTGGCTTTCTACAGAAAATACGTTATGTATTTGTATACCATATACCATGTAAGTAAACAAATCTACTTACAATAAACGTTTGAAGCAATTCCAACATGTCTAACAATAATTTTCGCACTCAGGGACAGTGTATGGTTGATAAAATTGCAGTTAGTTTTTATAACATGCATGTAAATAATTCTTCCCATTGCTAAGAACATGTAAAATGGAAAGGAGAAATGATGTAAGTGCTTATTAATAGCGTCAGTGTAGTTTCCTGTATCATATTTGTCACACGTGCACTATTAGACTGATAACAGGCTCCAGTATACATCGAATCTAGTATTTTGCAAAGCATCATGAAGTTCATTTGGTTTTTAGGTGATTTTGTCTTCCATATATATCCTGTTTTGTAGAATGGCATCCTTCCTATTTGCAAATTGCGTATTGAAATAAACCCACAAATAATCGTGTTATTCCACCGTGATGGAAAATTTTCATTTTCTGTGTAGATTTTTTATGTTGTTATGTATATTAAGATGGGATTCTCAGACTTTATTTCCCTGTGTCACTTAAAAGATAGTTCACCTTTCTCTTTTCAGAAGGGACCAAACAATTTCCAAGAAGCCTATTCCTTCCCAATGATTACCCCAATGAAAGCGAACGATTGTGGCGTTGTTTTGGAGACAAATACTGATTATTATATTGCTGGTAAGACAACTTCAAAAGGTCACGAATGAGCTAGCTAGGAATTCTATATGACTAGAAGGTTCGGCATAATCCTGTCGAAATACATTATATTGTCTCGACCTCCGAAACCTAGAAATGTACAAACTCGAAAGTAATATTTGTTACTTACGATGCACTCAAAGACAATGGAACACTCATACGCACATACGCGCATACCGTAGGGTAAGAATAAAAAATTCTCTAACATGTATGATAATATTATTTATTCGTATTTCAAATGTATGCTGATGTTATCAAGAACGTAATTATAGACTCCAGGAAGACAACTTTCCTATGTGCTTAGTAGAATCGTTATAGCCGTACAACTTCTTGTGCAAAAGGTACCCACTTCAAACCAACGATAACTTATGGCTCGTTCCTTAAGCTAGTAGATACTTTTGCAGAAAATAAACCGGATATTAAGAATCCAAGAATTAAATAATCTTGCCATAATATTAATACCCAAGCACTAATGTTTATTTATTTCTTTGGATGGCAAATATGCATGCAAAATTTGTTGAATAAATATGGAGCAATTGTTTTTTTACTAACATTATTTTCTTTGAAATTCTAGTACCAAAAATGGAAACATCAATAATATTTGCTGAAAATCAAAGTTGCCTTATTACCTGGAGAAAGGAACTGCACATATATTATACAGACAATTTGATACTGACAAGGAATATCCAAATCATTTACATAAGACAAACAAAACAGTGACAAAGAACTAAATAACAAACTTGACTGACAATTAGAAAGACGGAGAGACATATAAAACTGAAAGATCAACCCGTAGATATATAACAATACATATAATGTTATATCGTATTTAGGTATCTTAGGCAAAGGAAATTCACTTTTGGTCCATAGCTGTGATTTCGTAGAGCGTGTTCCCTATGATGAGCTCAGCTTCGATGAATTCGAGCACAAGAATGATCTTCTAACCCGCCAAAAAGCAACTAAATGTTATACGGAGCACTGTGTAACCATTGATGAATACGGGAAAATAGTATTGTGCTAGTTAGTGTAACTATGATACACAAATAAAATCATTGAATCATTCTTAGTGAGCTCTGTTAATTTGACAAATTGATAATCTGCGTTTTATGTATCTTTCTTTCTTTATTTCTTTCTTTCTTTGCGTTGGAAACAATGAAAAGAAACAGACCAGACGAAACCAATTCTGATATCAAACAGGCATACTGTATGCTTTATTGTGTTGATATCAATGGCGCTTTGAAATGACACTTAAAGCTGGTGAACTCACCTATACCCCCTTATTCGGTACATATATTACGTAACTAAAATTAGATATTCTGCTTACGAAACACGAATGATTGGAAAATGACATCCAACTCACTTTTTGTATCAAACGCTCTTATGTGATTTCGACAAAAGTTAGACTGCTCGTGTAATGTTTCTTGCTTATTATTTGACACAATAATCGTAATAAAAACCACTAATAAACAATGCTGAACCAATAGTCCAAGTTAATCCAGACTGGGAAATGTTTTCACTTGCTAGTATACAGTTTGTCTTCTCCTTTATATTAAATGATTAGCTACATTCGTTAATTACATGCAACACCGCTAAAATATCTCGTTCATTTGAGAAATACAAATTTTATCTACTTGTAATTATTCCTTTGATTAATATAATCTTTCTGGTATTTTTTAAATAAATTCGGGATTAAACAAATCAGTCTCCTTGACTGACTGTCATCCTCTGCTTGACTTCGGGATATATCACGGTGTTTCCTACGGTACCCTTTACGTAACGTTGATTACAAGACCTATTCGCAGGAATTTACTCACCAAGATTGGCAAACAGGCCGGGGAAGCCTTACATTGGATTTGGCGGAAGAGAGGACAATGGAAATCGGTCCCTGTCTGAGTCTGATCAACACAGTGCACACACAGACACACACACACATATCTATCTATCTATACATATCTATCTATCTATCTATACATATCTATCTATCTATCTATCTATCTATATATCTATATATATATATATATATATATATATATATATATATATATATATATATATATATATATATATAAAAGCATAAATGCAGAGACTGGGTGGGAAATTAGTGATATCATCAAGCCATCTTTCTAACTGTCTAACTTTTAATATATTATTAAATCCTTAATTACTATAATTACTATCTTTTTCTTAAAATTAAGAGAATGAACAAGTTTCACTAAACACTGTTGAAGATTAAGACCGTTCTGGAGAGATAACATTCTCAAACCTGTTATAAAACGTGACAATGGTAATCATTTCTATCTCATTTTGGGAAAACTTCAATTGTTTTGTATATGTGTATATTTCTGTATTGTCTCTTGACGTATTTAAAACTTTGAAATAGAAATATACTCAAGGAAAGGAGGAATAAATAATTCGGAAAGAAGAAGCAGAAATTTCTCAGTAAGTTTTATATATCTAGCTGAACATATGAAAAATGTAAGAAGTTATATAAGAATATAACAATAATGGCAATGTTCTATTTATTATTATTATTATTATTATTATTATTATTATTATCGTTGTTACAATGTATTACCTAATATAGCCAAATGTACATGGGAAATACAAAATTGTGTAAATTTAAGGTGATACCATCGCATTTCCCTAAAACTCAGTGCCATTCTCCTGTTCCCGTTTGAATTTGAGGTTAGGAACCTTAAACAGTTTTATTAATTCCAGAAATGCTAAACCTTTTGAATACCCTCAATAATAATAATAATAATAATAATAATAATAATAACAATAATAAGAAGAAGAATTATTATTGCATTATGATTATAATTAGTATTATTATTAGTAGTAGTAGTAGTAATAGTAGTAGTATTCCATGGATAAGCGACATTCCTATTCGCCATTTTCTTTTTGTTGCTGATACTACTATTATTCTCAATGTTAATGATTGTAGTGGAGTCGTTATCACGGATCGATCACATTCTTCAGATAAAAGAAGCTTTCGTTGACATCAGGCCAGTCAACTCTTAGTATTTGCCATTTTGTCTTCATTGCACATGCTCACTATTCGGGTATTACGTGGAAATGTGACATATTTCAATTTATTAGAGTTATATACTTGTACAAGGATTGAACTAGCTCATGTAAATTGAAAGAATTCAAAACTTTTGCAAATCTTTCTAAGTTGATGTTTGTTCAACAAGCATTTGGGTGCATGGGCTGCTATTAAATGCATATAAACTGATTTAGTTGCATATTTATTTCCCAGCCAAACAACAAAAGGTATGCAGAACGAACATTTTCCTCATTTTGTTGTGATTTGAAAGAAATAATGTGTCATAAAAAAAGGTTTCCGTAAACTGAATATAGCATCGAAAAGAATAATAAGGATGTATTGGTAGAGAATTTGAATTATACTGTGAATGAAGATAATCTGAACTGATCATACTTTAAATTATAGCAAAAGGACAGTAATCAGGATTTCCAGCGTGGTGGCCCGTGTATAACCTCACCAGATAATGTACAAGAGTTTGCGTTCAGACCGGCATATCCACAGTGTCCATCACTACAGAGATACCCACTGGACAACAGTATCCTTACCAACTCAGCACAGTGAACACGCAACATGACCATTATAATCCAGCAATGCATGTTCCATTCACTCCAGAAGGAATGGATACGAGACCACAGACACATATAAATGTATTTGCAGATTATACTTTAGTAATCTCTCTTTCTCTTACCACAATGTAATTACCCCGGCGCAGTATACATTTGCAAACCTAAGAACACCTACTGTTGGCTTATATGTGAAATGGAAGGTATCACTTTTTCTGGAGGTAGCAGCAGCAGCAACATCATAACTTATTGTTTCTTAATGTCATATATGTATGCAACCGAACCTTTCTCATAATATCACCATTCTATATTTAAACTGCGCACCTTTATAGATTCTCGTTTCCCATTCACATGCTTGAGCAGAAAACTGTAATAGAGATATACCATAATTAAACAACTATACGATACAGTATTCAGAGAGGCTGAGTATGCAAGGTCAAAGTCACAAAGTGCGGACAAAATCTAGTCAATTTATAACCACAACCATGCAATATATTATCGTGCTACTGTAACGTATTCTTGATCCATTTAAGGTCAACGTTTTTATAAAAAGGTTCGTTCCAATCTAGTATCTGACCAAGAAAAGTCAGGATAAGTAATATATAATAGGTTTATTTTATACAAACATTGGAATCCCACCTACAAAATACAGAAAATCATATTATACAACATATATATTGGTTACCAATCTATGAATACTATAAGCCTTCGATAACGTTAGGGAGTCTTCGTTCTTCTCTCCATCACGACACATCGCGAGGGAAGGATGTATTTGCGTGACTTTATTAGAAAATATGAGGACATACGACTAAATATTCGTTACACTACACCTTAATCAAGCGTTCATTATGGCGAGCTTCAAGTGTTCGAATGGAGCAGATAGCAGATCTTCAATGATTTAAAATAATATTGATTTCGATTTCATATCTCTATATTGTCATGCGCAATGTCAGTGCTTGGCCTCACAAGAAACCAGTCAACTCTATTTGTCTAAGGCTTTGCCTATTTCATCTAGAAATGTATATGCATACACTGCTGGTATTCCGTGGAAATGTGACAGATTTCAGTGTCTTGGAGTTACATATTAGTGTACGGTTTGAACCAACACATTTGCAAATCATTCTAATTTTCCTTTATTTCAACAAGTATTTTGGTGCATAGGCTGATATATAAATTTATATAGATTGATATAGTTTCATATTTATTTCCAGGCAGACATGCAAAGGATAACAGGGAGTGGACTTTTCTGATGATTAAAACATATAAAGTTTGGGAAATTATCCATGTCTAAAATGTTTGCTTAAAATACAATTGTGAAAGAAATGGGAAAAAAACAAATAAAATAATCGAATTTAAATTAAAGAGTGAATGAAGATGGTTAGAAAATAATCATGCATTAGATTACAGAA